>OX063288.1:6480000-7080000 GCA_944039245.1 Nebria salina
ACAAAATTTTTTATAGAAGTACATACGAATTTTACGATACGTTGAAAATTGCCAATGTTACACATATATATGTATGTAATTTTTTGCTTAAAAGTTTAAAATGGTCACCTATTTAACAAAAATGAATATTTTGATTATTTCGCATATACTACTGTAGTAAATTCAATGATAAAATTTTGCTGTTTGTTCTAAGTAGAAGGGTTGATTACTTCTGCTACATGCCGCGAATAAACTTTTGAAAATAGGTTTCTAACTATTACGAGTATGTATGATAATAGTACACATTCAATTTATTTTATTCCCTATTCATGAAAAAATCCCAAAATGTCATGCTCTTTTTTTAGCGTCATTGTAGTTTAAAGCCTTACGACGTTCTATTTTTCTATTTACTAATCATCTTTTGTGAAATGACAACCAGCGATTGCATATTGGCATAAGCAATTTGCGCATCATGCTGTAACGACATCCATTCATGCCTTGAAAATTCTATACATTCATTTTTACTTTCTTATACGAATCTATAGGGCAAAGTCGGGTGGTATTGGACAGCGGATGGTATCGGACAGTCCAGTTTCTACTACTTGCAACGTGAGGCAGAAAATGTCAGTTTGATAACATATTCTCCTGAACAAGTAATTAATTAAGCCTCATTGTTTGGCAAACCACATTGTTTCACACCTGTATCTCAAACCAGCGTAAGTGTAACAAGAGTTGTTGACAGCCATTTAAATCGTTATTGATTAACGATTAATTAGTTAGTTATTAGAAGCTCTATTTTAAGTAGCCTTTATTTTGTATTTTATTTCTAAATCCGTGTTAATCGGGTGGTATCGGACGTTTCAAATGGCATCGAAAATTGCGCTGATCTTGAAGAAAAAGACCTATGCGACGTTTGTTTTTTATACAAGAAAAATTAAGTTCTGAAATCAAGAAAAAGTAAGATATTCAAAAATGTTACAAAAATAATATTACTCTTGGTTGTAACAAATAATTTTTATGTTACATGTTTGTGATAGATCAAATATTTATAAAATGTCAAAATCAAAGTTGTACAATACTTTATACGATAAATATTTGAAAAAAGCTAAGGTATCCCAGGGTATGATAAGGAATAATAGTGATCATGCAAATTTTCAATGTCAAGATTTGTGTGTGTGTGTGTGTGTGTGAGAGAGAGAGAGAGAGAGAGAGAGAGAGAGTGTGTGTGTGTATGTGTGTGTGTGTGTATGTGTGTGTGTGTGTGTGTGTGTGTGTGTGTACGTGTGTGTGTGCATGTGCGTGTGTGTGTGTGTGTGTGAGTGTGTGTGTGTGTGTGTGTGTGTGTGTGTGTATGTTTTAACTCAACAACAAATTATCTATGAATGTATTTAAAAATGAAAGATATTAATAATTCGCATTGCTTGCATTTCTTTCAGAAAGTGTACCGGTTAATAGAAAATCACTAAAGAAATTTTTTCATGTTGGTTTTTTACATATGAGCACTTGTTCACGATTATATACTGAAGCATTCTGCTCAAAATATAACAATGAAATATCTATTTCTAGATTGAATTTAAATTAAATATTTCATATCTTAAAATAATGTAGTTCTGAGTGAGTGTTTTAAAAACTATTTCTGCAACGCTTTTTTGGTATAATATTCTTTTATATTAAATTTTTATAATAAATTCTAATAGAAACGGCGATTTAAATTCGATTCTTTCGGAGAAAATTAAGCACTTAGAAGGTGAACTATATTGCTTATAATTTTATACTTAGGAGTATTTTCTTGTTTCAAATATGTATCGGGCGGTGGTTGCACCTATAAATTAATAAAATCAAACTCTTTAGTATCACTGGTGCTTCTGCCGTATTACCCTCGTCATAAACATACAATAGCTGTGTTCTGTGTTTAATGGATTGTACAGCATAATATTCGGTGGAGTCCATTCAAAATATTTACGTACAATGTCTGACTTTTTACGGTATTTAACGAATATTATAATACAAACTATTATATTTATGTCGAACGTTTCTTTCGGTTAATATTTACTGCTGTTGGATCATTAGGTTTCCCACAAAAATCATGAGAACCAACATTTCTGTTTACGTTTTAGGGATGGATTACGAAAAGCACGTGCGCAGGCTTATATCAAATAAAAATGAATGCTACAATTGAATTCAATAAAATATGTCGATATATTTATATAAATGTCATGTTTACGTAATTTAATTTTATTTATTCTACTACTGAAATTGATGTGGCGTGTCATTTTCTGACTAAATCACAATAATAAAATAAAATGTATTTGAATGTCATAACTGCAGAACTATAGACTGCAGAACTATGACTGCAAAAATTTCGTGAGCAACACTCATTCTGCCTCACGGTTATCTTTTTGCAGTACCTACTCATTTTTCACTTAATGATTATTAGAAAAATTGGCAAATTTTACACGAAAACTGGTTAAAAATATACTTTTAATTTGATACACAGAATATATACTTAAACTAATTTTTTATTACCTTTCTGTATCCATACAATCATGGAACACGAAATGTCAGTGTTTCAAAATGCGAGAGGGTACAATTACTACTAATTTCAAAACAATTGTAAAGTGCATATAATCATGCATACGAATTGAAAAAACTAATTGTAAACATTATTAAATATTTTTATTTGAATATCCATTTTTTGCTTTTGCTGTGTGAAATTTCAATATTTTGTTTATTGGGGTATTCTTACCTTTCGTCTGGGCAGAAAGGGTAGCCAAAATCATTTAAGATCTTGACCATGATGCAGAATGAGTACTACCCCAATTTCGTAATATGCGAGATACAGAAAAATTATTATTTCATCCAAAACAGTTTATAAATCGTTAAAAATCCAGCCTCTTTTTTAGATTTTAGCAGATAGAACATTAAAAAAATTGTTTTTAAATATTTATTAAGTGGACTTTGAAGATATTTTATCAGCAAAAAGGCTCAAAATTATAGTCTTCTTTAATTTGAACCTAAATATTTTGCACATGTATTAAGCTATGAATGTGTGCATCTGAATATGTTTTCGAAAACTGATTCATAGTCTGCATTATTCTTGATTTAGATAAGTATTATAGAAAATACCATATTGTACGATAAATGTTAGATCGTTGATTTGCAATATCACTTCGTTGAAAGGCAATTTCTAATTTAGAATTATACATAGTTATATAAAATAGATATAAACCAAGTTTGTGGTTTGAATGGTGGCCCCTTACTAAGGCTTTGACTTAGAGAGACGATTTTAAGGCATCAAAATTATATATAAAATCTATACATATAACATAGTTATTGTTCAATAATTAATGTGTACTTTTAATTGTAAGACAAGAAAAGTGTAAGGCAAGTAATGATTTGCACGTTTCTTAAACTGCAATATTAGCATATATGACAAAATAATAACACACACTGTTTCTTTACGTCAGTTATCTCATATTTCATAATTAATTAAAGTTGATTAAAAAGAACGTGGCAATAGTACCTCATTAAAAAAAGCAATAAAAATTATGAAATTAAATCGTATTTATCTCAGGCTGTGGCAGATGAATTATGGAGCCATTGTTTGTCCTCCCTCGCTATGTACCAAGAAGGGACCAAACCTATACTCATTGTGTAATTCAATAAACGAACGTTCGAAATAGTTACCGCCCTTCCATTTTCACTTCATAAATAATAAAACGAACTGGAATGAAACACTCGTAATTCTATAGGGGAAATATAAACAATTATTTCTCAGAATATATAGATGTTTCAATTTCATTATAAACAACTATATCACAATAGAATTTTCAAAATAAAAGTTTTATCATATTAAAATATGTAATAAACCTTTTTATTTAAATATAGGTATATATATATTTATATATATATATATATATATATATATATATATACATATATATATATATATATATATATATATATATATATATATATATATATATATATATATATATATATATGTATATATATTTATATATATATATATATATATATATATATATATATATTTATATATATATATATATATATATATATATATATATATATATATATATATATATATATATGTATATATATATATAAATAAAGTAAAGCTATTATAATGTCATATGTGCATATCTGTAAAATATTATCATCTGAAAGTAAAATGCAACTCACATAACACCTCTGTACTTCCTAGTCCAGAAAACAGGTGGGCTTATTTAACTCTCATTTAAACTTGGCGTACCTAGAGATAATATTTATAAAATAAAAATGAGATAATGCAAAATAGTACTGGTTTTCTAAATAATCATATTTCTTAGATAAACTAAAATATTTGAATGTTTCCTCACAATAAGCTATTAACTCATAAGTTAGCTTTTTTTATTGAATCCCTTAAAAAAATAATAATCCAAATAAATAAATAACATAATGCACTTATATTTAATAAATAGCAAATTAGAAGAAAGTTGAATACGTTATTCAAAAACATTATTTGAACTTAAATAACTTAATCTTAAGTTAAGGCACTATCAAACATTGAGTGGAGAATATTTATAAACTATTAAAATTCCTTCTTTCGGAATATAAAATAGAGATAGGGGAGATTCAGGGGTATCGGACAACTTAGCTTTTTTTTCAAATATTTATCGAAAGATGAGAACTTTGATTTAGGCATTTAATAAATTGGTCTATCACAAACACGTAACATACAAAATATTTGTTCACAACTATGAGTAATATTTTTTTTTTAACATTTTAAAATACCTTACTGTTTTGTGATTTGAAAATGTGGTGGGTGGTATCGGTAGAAGGTTTTATGTATTAAAAATAAGTTTTTTTAATGAATATGAGAATAGTACATCTTATTATAAGTTTTTTTGAATGTCAGTTATTAAGGCGCGATACTTGTAGTGATAAAAGTAGGAAAAACGGTGGTTGGCATATTCGATCTGAAGCTAATACACATTACTTTATCATACTTGAAAAAATATGATTAGGTTCACAAAGGATGTCTCTACACGGGTCCGTGCTTAAATATAATGTACGTTTAATTATACTAATTTAAATAAATACCAAATATTCACAAATTGATACTTTTTTTACGGCATTGTTACGCCTACATAAGTAACATTTTTACGAAAAACTTCACGGAGCAGTGTAGTTTAACAACTAAACCTTGCATACGTTTTAAAAAAAATGCATTACCGTTCTTAAATATTGTTTTATTTCGAATATACGAGAAGATGTTTTTAATAAGAATTATGATGGATAGATGTCTCTACTATGGCAATTTGTTCGAAACAATAATATTATCGCTTTGCGATAGCACGGGGCGGAGCCTTTCCCCCCTTTCGTCTCCTTGCAATCGAAATATACATACTATTATTAGAAAATCTTTGGTTCTTTGGTGATACACGGCAGAAATTATTTTTCGTTTTTACAATACTATTTTATAGATTGGAATACTTTTTTATATTTCTTAAATTATCGAAGTGATCTTCACTATATTATTTCAAATTCTAATAATATTTTATTTAACACTCTAAAATTATCTATTCGGTCTAAATAATTTTATTCCAACTTCCAATAATACGATTAAATATCCTTTGTCGAAATGGAAAAAGTGATAATCATTGTTGCCGTTTTGGCGGGAAAAATATATTTAATATAAATGTAATTACACAAAACTATATTTGTTACATTGTATGAATATTAAAACAAATCTGATCGAAATATGCGAATGTTTTATTTCCAACTCAGTATTCATGGGCAAACGACAATTGATTTTTGTTAGAATATTGAATAAAGAATTTTTTCCATATATCGTGTAATTTGTGTTATTGCTTTGTTTGTCATACCAACGCATTTATAAATTATGGGAAAAGGTGAAAAAGATACCAAACGAAATCCCCGTTTATCTACGAGTAGACAAGCATATTCTATATATACAGAGTGAAGTCAATGCAGTAGGCGTGAGAAGTATTAAATGGAATATTGAAAATTATTATTTTTGTAACCAGTATCTTTTCTGAAATTTATTTTTAAATAAAAGTTTTGCTAAATATTAATATCTGTTATTTTCATTTTTACTAATTTTACTGTAAGTACTACCGTTTTTGTACTACCGGATTTGAGTTAAAGCTGAATATTGAAAATTACTCTTATTTTGAAACCAGTAAATTTTCTGAAAAATATTTTCAAGTAAAAGTTATGCAAAATATTAATATCTTTTATTTTTATTCTGACAAATTTTGCTGTAAGTACTACCGTTTTTTAATTATAGCAGAATAAAGAAAAAGCTTATTCTTTTGTAACCAGTACATTTTCTGATAAATATTTTTAAATAAAAGTTATGCGAAACATTAATAGCTTTTATTTTCATTCTGACCAATTTTACTGTAAGTACTACCGTTTTTGAGTTATAGCAGAAGTTATAGTCAGACTCGATTCAGGGAAGGTCACAAGATATATTTCCGTTAAAATCTTGAGATCGAAATAATTTCGACAAAATTTTTCATGATTACAATACTTACTTATACTTCGTATAAGAAAGTAAAATTGGTAATTTACAATATTTAATTTTATTTTTGTGGAAAGTAATATTTATAAAGGACAAATACAATAGTATTTGAATCAACTCAAATTGATAACACCTTTTAAAATTGAAGACCCGCGACATACTCGTGGCCTGAATATTCGGAATCCCGAATACAGAAACTCAAAAAAAATGAATGTTGCCGTCTAAATTGCTAATAAAATTGGAAAATATTGAAGCACAACACTACATTGTTAGTGATGTACTAGTTATAATTTGGAAGGGGATATGTGGCGTAACTACAATACTGTTTGCGGTTGAAGTGGGGTAGCGGAGAGTAGCGTTTGGGACTGCCTCTTTGATTCCTCGCCCTTTACACTTGTAAGAACGTAGATACAGAGGGATTGCAAGTATCGCGCCTTAAGACAGATTGTAAATAAATAAATGATTATGAAAATTTATTACCAAAAAATACTTTTTTCCTTACAACTTAATTTTTTTGTATACAAAACAAACGTTGCATTCATAAAATAGGTCTTTTAATTCAAAGCACAACGCAATTGTTGCGGGACTCTCCCATCGATGACATTTGAAACGTCCGATACCACCCGAAATGAACGTGGCCGATATCACCCGATTGACACGGATTAAGAAATCAAATACAAAATAAAGACAACTTAAAATAGAGCTTCTAATAACCTACTACAGTGAAAGCTCCAATAAGCGGACACTCATGGTACTGGACTTTGTGTCCGGTTACGGAAGGTGTCCGTTTAAGAGAAATAGATAATGTAAAAGCATTTTGAAACATTAATTAGTTTTTCGTTTATTTCTATATTACCTACATATGTGTATATGTAATTCTACTCTACTTCTCAATAGTAACATAATTTAAAATGCTAGGTTGTCGCAACCTTGCCGCTTTTTGTTGCATGAGACAGTTTTGAAAATGACTTTCCAAAGTATAGGTACAAATTTGGTTCCAGGAAATTTTTTCGTTTAATAGAGAAGTCCGCTTATTGGAGCTGTCCGCAAGGAGAGCTTTCACTGTAATTAATCGTTAATCAATAACGATTCAAATGGCTGTCAACAACTCTAGATATACGTTGATTTGAGATACAGGTGTGACCAATTATCTTTGTACGGTGAAAAACTACACAACTTTTTAAAATTTACAATAACTTCAGAACGACGCAATATTTTTTAACAAAACAACGAGGCTATTAATTACTTGTTCAGGGGAATATGTCATCAAACTGATATTGTCTATGTCATGTTGCAAAGTAGTATAAACTGGGATGTCTGATACTACCCGACTTTCCGCAAAGAAATCTTTAAGAAGAAACAAACAAAAGTAAGCAACTAGAAAACGATAATACAGTGAGCGCAAAAAGTATTCGTACAGGTTAAGTTTTCTAAATAAAACTACATTTAAAGAAAAACTATTGAAGATAGTTCAAAAATAAAAATATTTGGAGTTATATGGAGTCATATGTTTATTTAATTTACCAAAACGATTCATCAAAAATAATATTAATGTAGAAATAAAAATTACAAACCAATATCACTATACATACATTTTCTTTCAGCTTAACTAGTTTCTTTGCTTTTACTTCTTATATTGCACAGATAATTGGTAAATGACATTGGTTTATGCAAAGTTTCACATAATATGTTCGGGGAAGGTCCCATGTTATTGTTATTCGTGCCATTCGGCGAAAGTCTATAAAATAACTAATGCTGAAACAAAAAAACGAACGTGTACGAATACTTTTTGCGCGCTAAATTAACGTGTGACATCGGTTTTTATTTTTTATTGGCACTATAATTTAATTTTTGCTGATTAATTTATATATAAATATTGAATGTATTTATTAATGATACTCTACATATTTTTATATGTTACTTACCTTCAGTTGTTTTCCTGTAAAAGTAGTTTCTTTGTGAAAATGTCAACTGTACGAATACTTCTTGCGCTCACTGTATATAAATATTGCATAATAATATATCTGCTGATTGAATTTGTGCTTCATTATATTTACATTCAAATGAGAATTAGAATTTACTTAAAATATATGATGGTGGAAAAATATTGGAAAATTTTGAATTCTAAATTATCTGAGTCAATAGCCATTTCTTGTAACCAGGAAGTTTTTTGAAAAATATTTTCAAATAAATGTTATGCGAAATATTATTATCTTTTTTATCCTAAATTATTTTGCTCTAAGTGCTATTGTTTTTGAGTTATGGCAGAAACCGCAAAAAGTTACAAGAGAGGCACTTCCGGTATGAATACTCCTTTGAAAATAGGAGGTTTTCTCGCAATTCATATATATATATATATATATATATATATATATATATATATATATATATATATATATATATATATATATATATATATATATATATATATATATATATATATATATATATATATATATATATATATAGCTTAAGTTTAAAGTTTCATTTTTTTACCTTCAACCGTTTAGGCTGTACAACGCATACACACACACTGACAGACACACACACCTAAAAACACACACACACAAATACAGACAGACGAACACACACACACAAAAATCCCAAATAACAATTTTGTAATATTCTGTATTACTGAAGGAATCAACCTTAAATCTGCAAACACTGAACTAGCTGGACCGACTTTAGAAAGGAACTGTATTTACAGATTATAAGCGCAAATTCTATTATGAACAGTGTTGCAGCAATTAACATATAAATTACTGTTAATCAACTAAAACCGGGAACTAAAAACTTCGGGAAAGTCACTAGATATTTCAGTAAAACATAGTACAGTCTCTTCCATCGAAAAATGCACACCTACATATATATCACAAACATAATTACGATCTACGGATATTTTCCTATGATCTGGAAACATGCTACATTATTTTCAATTTATGAGGCTGGCAAAGATTCATCACGATGTCAAAACGCTTATCTGTCTTCTACGTAATATCAGCAAATTTGCCGAAAAACTCATCCATTCTAAACTTTATCCAACAATTGCTCAACTAGTAAGACTATGCGACTATACCATTTATAGAAATAAGCATGTCGGTGCCACATTCATTGTCAGTAAAAAAAAATCGTTTAATATAGCATTAGGATTTAATACATAAATTATTATAATTTATTTTCTGTTTTCTGTCAAATAGCTTGAACTACACCTGGACAGCAAACTAAACCTCAACACAACTAAACTCATAATCGAGATGGAGATAAAACAAATAAAATACTTTTAAGTTTATACCCTATCTTTAGTAAAAACTCGAAACCATGGTAAATAAATGAATTATTATTTCACAAAGTAACTGTAATAAATTACAAATAATGCAAAACAAATTCCTAAGAATAATTACCCAACTACCGAGAATAACATAAAATTTTCTTATACTAGCCGAAACTTTGTAATCTTGTGCAGTTTTCTCTTTATTTGTTTTTCCTGTAAATCTACAAATTTTCAATAATTAAGGTTTTGCAAATGTGTTTATTAACACGACTTAACTCTAAACTAAACTGAAACATCGAGACTCACAACTATATATCCATATTGGAACATGGGCAGTCGGGGGTGGGTTTTTCCCCAGTTCATTCATGGTGCACGTTTATGTTCTAATGTTATTGAACTTTATAATTTCTAATGACTCTAGTATTGTCAACTTTTGTCCTTTTTCTTGCTCTGTTGTTTTCCCTTGATTTATGTCCAGATGTTATGAGGTGGTTTGCGAAAGTGAAATCTATTTTTACTCTTTTACTAATGAGCCCATGTAAGATTTAAATCACTTGTAGGGACGTAAAATTTAAATAATGCCTGAATATTTGCTGGAAAAGGGTCGCTAATTAATTCATTTTTATATAAATTTAGTACACTAAGTAAATTTGGGCAGGACAAACAAATGTTTAGTTCTCATGATAACATGAGATTTTATTTATTTTATCTATTTTTATCACGTAAGGTTATATTTGTTTTCGTTGCTGTAAAAGCCTTAAATGACCTTAAACCACTCAAATGAGACATTTTTTTGAACCGACCGTTAGTCGAATGATAATAGACGTTGAATGCATCTTCAGATCATCAAGACAAATAATAGTTGATGGTTGATTATCTTTGAATTTTTTTGTAATCACTACTTATTACCAAATGCGGTCATCATCAAAATACATGAAATTAGGGTACAGTTCAAATTGTAAGTCACGATCTTCTCGACAACATGCACATTACTGGAAGAGAACAAGATCTCCAGTATGCACGAGACGTAAAGCGATGTTTCTTTCTATTTTTTTTTTTTATTGTGCTACGGTTTAAATCGTTTGTGTACACAATCCTATAATCAGGCTCAGTTAAAATGTACCCTAAGTAAATAACGAAATCAATTTTACGAAATTTTTTTTTCTACCATACTTGACTTTGTAATCCGTTTAACCGACTAGATGAGTTCATCCTATCCAATAAAAGAAGCGAGTTTCAAGACAATGCCTTGCCACTATGTATTCAGTTTATGCATATATAAAACATAGCCCCTATCGAAATTATGATCAGCATATTAACGAACAGAGTCGTACTTGAAACTTTCTCATTAAATTTAATTTTAAAAAAAGCCAGTTTCAGAATTAGAAAATTCAATATGAACTTAAATAATTTAGAAATCTTTAGAAATGAAAACATTAATTTTTGAAGAAACATATTTTGATAAAACTCGTGCATTTTAATTAAGTATTAGTAGTACTAACTGATTCACATTGTAAAGTATGTTTAACACCCACACATTTTGTAAATGGAAAAAATAATTTTGCAAAAAACAAATTTATGTTAAAAGACTTTAAGGTAAAATCTCACTCAGTAAATTTATTGATATTTCTATGAAGTTATGCTGTTATTGAAGTGCAGTTATATGGTTTATTTAATTTTTAAATAGAATAAAACAAGCAACAGTAACATACCTTACTGGTATTTTTTCGTTATTAAAGTACGTTACAGTAACAAATCAGATTTTCGTCTTAGTACATACAATATCTTAATAAAAAAACCTTCTCAAATTTGAATATAAGCTTGTGTTTTTTGTTCAATATAGAAACTGAGATGTATTTTATAATATCATAGTAGCGCTCATCTGATGCAGAACTGTGACGAATAAAAAAAATGTAAATCTGTAACCAAAAATATTTTATCATTTATTTTTTGTTTAAAATATTTAAACGAAGATTGAAATATTATCAATTTTTAAAGAAACCGTATTAAATTGAATGTATAAATATTGACTGTCTTATAAGTAATCGGTATAATAGTTTAGATGATTATAGAAGTTGTGTGCAAGCGGATTACAAGAGCGTGTATGTTGAATGGCAAATGATAGACAAGATGCGAATTAATGTAAAGGGTTTTCTGCCACTCCATTTGCTGGCAATAGGCATGATGAAAAAAAAACATTATATGTGATGATTGACTGCTTTAATATGACGATTATTGATATTATTTATAAGCATTACATTATTTTAAATTTTAAAAAGAATATTAATATTTTAGTGAATTTTTAATTTGTAGTTATGTTTGACTAATGTAAATGCTAAAGTTTAGACATAAATATTTGGCATAGAATTTAAAATGATATTTTTTTATGTAGGTGCGATTATATTTTAAAAGTAAAATAATAATAAAAAATAGTAATCGCCAATGTGAGTTGTATGGAGCCGTCGTGCATCTTTTAAAAAGAAATAAGTTATAATGACTAATTTTCTTGTTAGTAGGTACAAATGTCTTAACTCTTTCGTGCATTCTGTATAAAAATAAACAAATTTCAAGTCGGTGCATATAAGATTGCAATTTTGAAAAAAAGCAATTGTATGTTTGTACAACAGGTAGGTTGGGTAAGTTGAAAGAAAAGAAAAAACTACATCGAAGCCAGTCCTGGTTAAAGAATATCGTGGCAGTTGGCAAGTTACCAAGCAATTTTAAAAGAACACAAACATATAATTAAATGTTGACTACGGACCACGCTCCTTTTCCATTGGCCACAATCGGTTATTTTATAAATTATGACAAAAACAAACACTGAGCACATGAAACTGAACACCGCAGTATAATCAGGTAGGCGCAACATTATGTATGAAACAAAATTGAACAAAATTATTATTTAAAATATATACAACCGATATATGGACAGTGTGTTTAACTGTCTACATATGGATAGCTATTTAATTATTGATCTTTCTTTATTCTTTTTAAACATTTTTTACATATTATTAAATTTACGTTGGTGTTTTTTTCTTTATTTGAATAATTCAGGGTGGTCCCTCAATCTTTATTTACATATATATATACACAACACGATACTTTCAACAAGAGAATATTGTTTTTCGAACGTGTAAATCATAATTAATTAATTCATGAAACTATTCGTCCAAATTATTTTATTAATGCAAACAATTTATTGCGCATTAAGTGATACCACAAATAGTAGGAAAGTATGATTGCGAGATTGATTTAAGAGTATCTGCTGGTTGTTAAAGTTTAGGAGCATCGTTGATGTATGGTAGTGAATGTTGAGTTTGGCAAACCAAGCATAAAAAGCATGTTAGTCCTGTGGAAATGCATTTTGAGAGGTATTTCTAGTGTATCTAGGAGAGACAGAAAGTGGAATATGAGGTGTATGAGCAGTGCGATATTGTTAAAAATGTACGTAGAGTAGGCGAGAGTCAAATGAGATTGTATGGCCATATTGAAAGAATGACGAATACAAGATTAACAAAAAGGATTTACGTGAGCAAGATGAATGGTGTGAGAATGCGAGGCCGGTAAGAATAGGTGGATAAAGGTGATTGGAAATGAATTGCGTTAAAGAAAAGTTGTAAGCAAGCGGAATACGAAAGAATATGAAAAATTTCACTGAAGTGATTTTCTGAAGCCATAAATTAATTATGTGATATCAGTTATGCATTTTCTGGTAGGTACCAGAATTCAATCCAATTTCCAAAATAAGAAAATGAATTTCTGGTGTCAGTAATTAAATGATGTACGGTATTAATCATTCGTGAATGTATGATAACAGAAAATTAATTTGCAATTTCGTAATTCATTTTTTTATACCAGAAATTAGTGCTATCGGAAAATAATTTTATAGGATCACTAATTTAATACTGAATGAGTGGTATTGAAAAATACTGCCATCTTGGAGCTAGTAGTAGCACTGAATTATAGATTCAAATCAGCACAACCTGCATTTCATATCTAATTAATTTGCCAGTTCACTATAAAGTTCGCAGCTTTTATTTAGTGATTTTTTTTAGTACGAAGAATCTCAATAATAGTGAGTCGTAATGTTTTTTATTTTATTAAAACAATAACGAAAGAACAAAACAAACTTCCAGATGGCATAAAATTAATTGTGCTTTATAAATCATTTTGCTATCTTATGTGCTTAATTCGGTGCATAGGCACTAAATATATTAATCTTAAAGTGCCTCTATAATAAAGTTCATATATCCGCCTTTTATATTTATTTAAGATAAGTTAAATACTTCGCGGTTCCCTTGAAATACGTATTGTTGTTTGTCTAAATTATAAATTGTTTTAACTGGTTTCAAACAACAATTTGTATATCAAATATATACTATAGCTTCTTTTAGATAACATGTACAAATATTCGGCAAATATCAAACGATACGTAAGAATAATATGCAAATAAACCATTTTTTTTTTATATATTATTAT
This sequence comes from Nebria salina, assembly GCA_944039245.1. Taxonomy (NCBI): domain Eukaryota; kingdom Metazoa; phylum Arthropoda; class Insecta; order Coleoptera; family Carabidae; genus Nebria; species Nebria salina. The sequence goes on from OX063288.1 coordinate 6,494,280, forward strand.
GCAAATTGTTGATTTTTTCCATTTTTATTGCAATTTAAAAAAACTATTAATTTATATCTAGAATATTTTCATGACCATAATTCTATAATTTTTCATATACTTTTATAAAAATGTAGTTGTTCTTAATTTATTGATTACATTATTATTATTATTAAATTCCATATGCAATGTTAGGAATATTAATGTTTTTAGTTGCATAATATATGAGCGTAAGAGTGTGTACAGCAGTGTACTAAGACAGCAGTAAATGTTGGAGCATCACAGGAAGGTGACTGAGATATTTATAAAAAATTTATTGTGTAACATTCAGAATGTATTTTTTGCGACTGTGATTTTTAATAATAAATAGAACTTTTCTCGAGAGTACATGTTGATTGAATACAAGTATTTGCTCAAATTGAGAAAATGTTGATTGTAAACTTGATTCAATGATTTTGTATAAGTGATTTTAGATAGAATTGCAGGTTGTTTGAGGAATAAATGGGTGAATATAATTAAAAATGTCTTTTATGAATTAGATGATGGTGTAGGTTTGATGAATGGAGGGAATGCGTGTAAAGTGTGTTAATCTTGTGAACGGAAAACGAAAAAAAAAAAAGAATTTAAGGAAAATGTCTCGCTCTATTACATAGAAATTTTGCTGCCTTAGGAGTTTATACAATACGAAAAATTAACTGGTATTTGAAAATGAGATATTTGGGAATTCATACAAAGTTTAATCAAGGGTGTTATTTTATCGTATTGTATTACAAATGGATGTTGCTGCTATAAACTAATGAGAAACTGGAGCTTTTGTCAATTTACTCCATGTTATAACAATTAAAGTAAAGCTTAAAAACCGATAAAAACCGAACCCATCCGAAAGTTAAATGATTATTGCGAGGGGTGTTGGTGGTATCGACTACTCGACGCTTTTCGGATGAAGCATAATCCAGCGCATCGGCATAGATCGTAAAATTCCATATCCGTTCGGGTAAACTCGTAACGAGGTTTTCTCTCCTACAGACGAAAGTTAGAGAAAGATCGCACGTGAGTCGAAATTCGAAAGATAAAATGAGATAGAACGAATCTACAGATTCAACGTATACACATGCAGGCAACGAACGGAACCGGGTTTAGAATAATGAGTTCACCATCGTCTGTTGCTGGTGGTAGTTCTGGAGTAACAGCAGTCGTAGAGTGACATACGCGCGGTGAAGGTGTGTCGCTATATTTAGTATATGTTTACATTGTAATGTCAATTAAAATCGAGCTTACTCTTATAACAGTGTTGTTCATAAAAATGTGACTCATATTTTAATTTACAAGACTAATGACATTTCCAGTGTGTGTTAAAGCCCAGTGATTTTTAAAGTTTTTTTTTTGTAACAATGACCGTTCCTTTAGAAAATATACAAATATCTTTTATATTTATTTTATTGACAACTGTGCTACAAGTTTGTAGTGGGCATTTAAATGTTTACTTGAATTTAATTGAAGTTAGAAGACTTTTAGGTATGTACAAAAACTAACTATTACATATTACTGCAGAAAACGATGTATCAATAGATTCATTTGTCTATTATATATATTAAACGAACACTAATATAGAATTTGTTTAAAAAACAACTACATTTTATGAAATATAAATAAAAATTTGTATTTATCGCGCGTATTCATAGACCTATGCTAAAGTAATACTAAATTTCCATCCTCTTTTAATTCATATACAACTACATAAGGTTTTCTTTTTTTATCAAGCTTAGTCTTATATGTGATTCAAACTTAATTTTATTTACCAATTTTGCGTGAATGTCTACAATAAATCCATAAACATCAATGTATGTTCATCATGCGGTTAATTATCAACGTAAATCATAAAATGTTTGATCTAATCATCAACCGCATCTTATTTAGGCAACAAGAATTTCCAAATGCATAATAGTGTAAAAAAGAGTCTTTCGTTTTGGAAGCCAATCTAGACTGCGAATCTCGTAAACCTATTTGTCAGTGCAACGTTCGATATTGTTATTTATTTGTAATGCGTTATCAGCAACCTAAGACGATGAAGACAGTCGAACAAATAGTAATTATGATTCGAATGTAATCTAAATATTATGAGATGATTAAAAATGATCTAATATTTGCAATAGACTATTTTAAAAGCATATAAGCGAGAATTAAACAATTAGTTTCTATATGCACATTTCGCGCGTATGCATAAAGAAACTTAACATATACTAGATTTCCATCCTCTTCTAATTCATGCATAACTACATAACATTAAATTTGTGCTTAAAAAACATAATTTAGACCAAATTTGTGATACATCTGCTCAAATCATCCGATTTGAGTACTTCGAAAAACAAGCTTTTCATAGTATTATTAGTGGTTTTAAAATATATTAACAAGGTGGTTCTTAGGTATAGAGATTTCCTCGCAGATAAGAAATTCAAACGATTTCATTTTACTACCCTAGTAAATAAGTGACAGTTAAATTTATGGCTGTTTAAATTCATTGACAATCCATAGATTAGTTGATGAACCAACACTGACGAATAATTGCTTTTCGTTAATTTATTTCGAAAGTTAAATTATTTTGTTAAGAGACTTTATAGACAAATAATTATTTTTCTAAATCCGTATTATAATATCCTTATTTATACTACCTATAAGAAAATCTAGTGCGTGACACTGGAAATATGTTTTGATATTTATTACTAATTTTCTAATGTATTTCTCTCTATGGCGTATTTTATTTATAGCGTTTTCCACTCAGTGCCCACTAAGTGCTTGTGACGTCATGCACGAAATGAGGTTTATAATAATTGCACACAAAGTAGAAAACAACACAAAGAACGAGGGTAGTGTAGTGTGAAGTATTGGTATTAACGAATTATAGTTATTGAAGAAATTCCGATGATCATGAATCCAGAAATTCCTTCGCCAATGCCTATTTTGGGGAAGATTTGTCATAAGGATTTCTTAAATAAATAAAGTACTTTATACAAATAAGACACCATATTTGCACTGACGCATTGCATTTGCTACAAGGGTCAGTGCCAGTTTGCACTCAATGTGAATTGGGTGCAATTTAATGGGTATGTAGAAATTGCTGCACTGATTAAGTGTTTAGGCTACACCAAAAAAGTGCACATTCAGTAAGAATGTCGAAGAAGCGATTAGAAACATTTTAAAAATCTAGTTATAAATTTAAGAACGTTTTTAATTAAATCCATACGTTATATACAAATAATAAAATTTTATATATATATTTTGCAAAGCAGTTTATGTTTATGTTTCTCATTCAAGTAACTTAATGGTGTAGAAAACGAGAATTCCTGTACAATAAAACCTGTCATAAATCATTGTATCCGTATTTCAATGTGACTTTAACTCATATTTTATGACATTTTCGTCTAACTGTGAAATAAAGAACTAATAAAATGTCACTTAAAAAGTGTTTGTCGCCCTTCCTTACATTACAAACGCCTATGACCAATCTACTAGTGCTAAATAATGAACGAATTAGATGTCGAGTCAATGTAGGACTTAATTCTAGGTTGTTGTAGTTGTCCCCAAATGAAATGGAATCGATAATAGTTGTGTGAACACTTCGTATTCTGTCGGGCGACATTTTCTGTATCGACCGTGTAAAACTGACAACACCACCCAATTGTGTGTCGTGACTCATTTCACTGTTTGGTCAGTGTTAATCACTGTTAATAATCAATCAAATGTGATGGAATTTTCTTTCTTGTTTATATATTATATTTATATGTTGTAGATTTTCAAATGGAAAGGTGGTAGAAAACAACTTAATTCTATATTTAATCAAATATCGTGATCAGTTTCGACCGTAATCGCTAGTCGGTCCATTTATTTATAAAGCAAAAATAATTCAAATAATAAATCTTTTGATGTTACTATTAAAGTGCGTAGACGAATTCCTAATATTTATACAATTCTAGGAGATTTCAAATGAAATTTAAGCAAATGACACAAACATTTACACTTATTTTTTAACCTCAGTGGTTTGGGATAGGTAATCGAAGTTGTTTTGGAAAGAATTCTGCTGGAAGATTTCGGATAGAAAGTTACCATATTGAGGAATTACTTTTGAGCACATTTGCTGAACATTCTGAAAGTGTTTGTGGCCGGCGTGTTCAGACAAATAATCAATTTCGGTGTTATTATAGCATTTCAATAGCAATTATTATAATATATTCCAAGCAAATGTATGCAAATCAAGTATTTGAATATGAGAAAGTTTAATCATTTCTAAACAATATAACCGCATATAAATATTATGAATTCTCTACTATGAGTCAGAAAATTATAAAGTGAAATATGTTATTTTATATCAATAAGTACAATTTCTCATACAGTACGTTCGTTTTTGTAAATTTAACAACTATTATCTATAAAAAAAAAACTGTTATTATTAAACAACTATCATCAATAAGTAAAACCAAAAACACACACACATACTGACATAGACACACACACATACATACAGACGTTATTCTAAAAATACTCAAAGTCGTATCAGAAAAGGTAAAAACATAATAACAATACTTATTTATTACTTCATATAAAGGAGTAAAATTGTTATTTTAAGTAGATTTTTTTGGTAAAACCACAATTTTCTATAAATATATATTAGGACCTAATATTTCTAGAAGTACGCTACTTATTGTACTTAAAATGCGAAAGGATTCAATTGGGCACCTATACAATATTTATGCCAAATTTGGTTGAAATCAGTTCAGTATCTTCAGAAAAGAAGAGCCGACAAAATTTGGTCTTACGAGCAAGCGAACGATTAACCAAGTATATGATATATTTGTATCTTAGTAATCAGGGTGATATGCAATAAAAGGAACATAATCACAAATAAAAACTACCAACTAAAAATTGTTTTTGATTTAAACACGAAAGTCATAATTCAACAACATTTTTTTTTTCGACGAATAAAAAACTAAATTCAATTCTGTTTTTAACTCGCCTGTAATTTTCATTTGCAAAATGGTATACGAAATACTTGTTTTGAAAATTACTTGAACCAAATTTGGCACAGCACGTATGCACATAAAACAGGCGTAAATCGACATAAAACTTTAACGGTCTACTATATTTTTTATTGTACTATTTATAGATACTTTCTATATATAATTACAGACGTGTGTTTTTTTGTGCAGCGTTTATTATTGCACCTATATCCATATTTTAGTACATATAACTCTTTCCGTGTATATTAAACAAAATAACTATATATTTCGTATGTTGCGATTACCATAAAACTTTGAGATTTGAGAAATATGTTCGAAATTAATATCTGTCGTTCGAAGCTGTTATTTTTATGTGGCATTACCATATTAAATAAATCTCCTTCGATTGTTTGTGACATAAAGTAATTTAGGGGCTTTTACACTTCACTCCGACAAAATTGAGATAATACAGTAGAAGTGAGTGGTATGACTGCTACTGCTTTAGCTTATGCAGATGATGTCGTCATTTTTGGTGAATCAGAAGAGCAATTGAGTAGAATGATCCAAAGTATAAGTGCAGTTGGAATGGCTATGAATCTTGAATTGAATGTAAATAAATCAAAAGTTATGGTGTTCGAAATGAATGTGGGGCAGTGTGTATTATTGTGGTAAATGGATATCGACTAAAAGTTTGTTTATTTAGGGTGCTTATTCTCTAGTGATGGAAAGTATGATTGCGAGATTGAGAGAAGAGTGTCTGCCGGTTGTAAGATTTTTAGGAGCGTTGGGAATGCGAGAAATTTTAATATTTCTAAGGATGCAAGATTGCGTCCAATGGTGTACTTGTGCCATCATTGATGTATGGTAGTGAATGTTGGTTTTGGCAAACCAAGAATAAAAAGCGTGTCACTGTGGAAATGCAATTTTTTAGAGGTATTTGTGTATCTCGGAGACACAGAAAGCGGAAAATATACGTAAAATAGGTAAGAGTCAAATAAGATGATATGATCATGTTGAGAAAGACGTATGTGAGCGAGAATGCGGGATCGTTGTTGGAATACGTGAATAAATGTGCTTGTAAACGAAAAGCATCATGCAGATACGCCAAAAAAACACCAGCAAAACAATATCACTAATGAACATAAATTTAATTACTTCATTTATGACACATACATACATACATCATAATCTAAACCAGAACAAGGAAACTTTTGACGTACACCCGCTTACTTGCTAATCAAAATATAACGAACACACTACACCACTAATATTATGCTTCACGCGTTTTATTCCCCAGATTAAATGTAATCTGTGTTGATAATCTAAAGTAATTATGATTTACAACATCTCACGCACGAATCCGTCAGCTTGTTGTACATTTTTATTTTCTGTTCTGCGTTAGACGTGCTGTATATTTACATGTGTACGCATGCGTTGTTCATCTCTACGGCACATAAAATATTCCATGTGGTACTTTGTACTTGATTTAGAATTCAATGCACACAGTTGCACTATAGAGAAGCATTTTCTATACTAATTCAATTCGAATAATTTCGTTGTGGATAATTTCGTCCCTTTCAAACTACGCTGTTGTTACGTTGCAGCAGTTCAAGCCAATTTTAAAAGGGTCCAAGGAAATCTAATTTTAGTTGTTAGATGAACTAAAAGCATGTTTTATCTTGTTTGACTGTTTTTATAAATCAATCATGTCGCAGAGATTTTCTTCCTCATTTTAAAAGTTGTATTTTCAGAATTTGTTACGTAAATAAGATTTAAGAACACATTTATATTAATTTTTTGTAAGAAAAAGCAATTTTAAAAAATAAATACGTCATAGATTTCGAATATTTTTTTGAATTTAGGAGAAATATTTATAGTTAAGGCCACACTACTTTATTTTGTTAGTAGTTTTTATCTTATGATTGATATATTTGGATGGATTGGAAATAACACGCAACACATCTACACACTTAAAATAATAAAAATTGTTTCCATGTCTACGAAATTGGTTGTCTCATTTTCACTAATATATTTTGTTGCGCCTACAAATTCATTGCAGAAGAAAGAGAAAACCAAATTCCCTGTTATGATAGCAATTAATTTCTAAGTGTGCGGCTTGTTTGAATGGAAATCATTATTAGAAATTATTTGATTTATAAGTCATAGTACTAAATTAATAATAATAATATACCTTTTGACCCACCCTGAATCGAGCCAAACTATTTTTGGCATTACGTCTGTCTGTCTGTCTATCCGTATGTCTGTCTGACTCTCTGTCTCTCTGTCTCTCTTTCTTTCTCTCTCTCTCTCTCTCTCTCTGTCTTTCTCTAGACTAAAAGGTTGAAGGTAGTATTGTGAAATTTTAAACTTAAGATTTGTATATGCCTGGCAAGAAAATCACTTATATTTGATAAGAATATTCAAATCGGAAGTGCATGTTTACTCTAGTTGTTTCTTGTGGTTTCTGTAATTACTCTAAAAGTGTACTGGTAACAAGGAAATCGCTATTGGAAATTTGTATTGCATATTACTCTTATATAAACAAAATGCGTATAAGAAAGTTCAGTGTAAGTCATTTCGGATCTGTTAATTATACATGATCGCTCACTTTTTATATAACATTGCGTGCTGACAGATCACTTATTAAATATGCAAGGGACACGCCATAATCACATATAAATGCAGAAGATGCATTGAAGAAAATGTCTTAATAAATAAAATGAAAATTTATGGATGATACATTGTGCCCTCAAGTAACACCTTTCCAATGCACGTGCTACACAATATGTATGCATATATATATATATGTATGTATATTTGTATGTATCTATGTATGTATATGTAAAATAAAATGCTGGGGCGTGTAGGTATGTGCAATCATGTACATCATGTGTTGTTTGTATTCTTGTTTCGTCTTGTGGCTAACTAGAAAACGTACCTATTTAAATATTGAAACAACAAACGAGCCAGACGTGATTCATGTGAATAAACTCACATATTTAGGGGATCAAATTCCTCAGAAGCCATGATCACTACCTACTTTTATGTAAATAAATACACGCTAGATAAAGATATGTTGGTACCCAAAAAAAAAGCTTCCTACCGCTACAAGTAGCAGACTTTTTTATCATTCTATAACATTGATTGTGAAATACTCTGAATATTCTTTTTACTGTTACGGTCTCTTGAGACGGATGTCGAATAAAAATACAACTTACGATATTATATAGTGAACCACAGTTTGAAGACTATTGATATAAAAATGTGGAATTTTTTTCACATTTTACGTACAATATTTAAAAAAAATAAATGTTATGTACTTTTCATACGACGCAATCGTCAAATAATTTTCCCTGATATTAATTGTACTTAAAAATTGGGCTCAAAATGAGATTGTTGTGTTTTACAAACTAATAAATTATTTCTTTCATTTCGCTTTAAATAACAAAATAAGTTTTCGCAGCAGACTTTTATTAGTGTAAAATAAGACTTAGTTATTCTAAGTTTGTTATTGTTCTCAAAAATATGGTGCAATTTATATCTAAATATCTTGAATATGTATTATTTGTTTGTAAACTAAATTCTGATTAATAATAAGGTTTGGATTTTTAATTTGTGAATTATTAGTACATACATATAATAATTCAGGATATTTTAACGAAAACAAATAAAAATACAAATATATTTTTTATTTATATGATGGATAATTGCAATATTTGAAAAATAAAAATAAAATTCAGTCACCGTGATTCTGCAAAATAATCTATGACACTATTCGAAAGATTTCATCTGGTAATTAGACAAGACAATTATCGGTGAATAATTTGACATGTGCTCATCGCGCGGTCGACCTACTTAAATGGGTGGACATTCTCGGACCAGACACATCTTGGTGTTAAACAGCTACCGAGTTGTCCGGTTGCCGTACCCGTGCCCCGTGCCGTGCTATGAGGAGGCGTATAAATAAAAATCTCTTTGAGAAACAACATGGCTTGGTCTGGCCAGAAGGAAACGAAACACACCGAAGAAACGCTTTACTATAGCGGCTAACGCTAGCTACTAACCATGATGTTGGAACGCTATAAGGCGAGTGAGTACATAAGTCATCCAGTAAGCAGTTTTCTGTCAATATCTAATTGGTGTTATTTTTTTCTTAATTTAAAATCTCACTTTCATTTTTGTTTATCATTTAAATAAGAGACAATATATAATCGATTTTGCTCTAGTCATACATTTACGCGTGTATTCATAGAGAAAATAAATCTATATGAAAGTAATATTCAATTTCCATCCTCTTTCAATTTATGTACAACTCTACATAAGTTAATCTTTTTTTATCCAGTTTAGTCTTGGTTTAAAATTAAACGATTGACTATGAATATGGTTGTTAGAAACCAATTGTTACAATAACAAAAAATTTGGTTGTCCTATTTCTTACTAATAATAGTATTTTCTACGAATCGTAACAATTTAAAAAATATTATTTTATCCACCTTTATCGAAAATTGTTACATAGGTTATAGCAATTTTCATAAATAAATATTTAGGTATAGATTTTTTGTAAATTGAATGTAAAAGAAAAAATAAATAAGATTTTTATAAAAGTCGAAAATTTTTCTCGAAATTATTTTATATAACGACGCACGTTTCTACATTTAAGTTGTTATCCTGATGATGACTTAAATGTCGAAACGCAAGTCATTAAATAAAATTATTTTGTAAAATTACTAAGTGGTGATATTTTTCAAAAATTTTGTTATCTTTCATCTAATTAATATGATAAAAATAAAATATATAATTAACAGTAACATAAGTTAGTTCTTTGGCTATACCAGTTTCATACTTTTTCATCTGCTTAAAATTATTCTTAACTTGTAAGTGATAAAATTAATCAAAAATAAATGGGATTCGCTTTTACAAAACGTTTTTTGCCGAAAGTGAATCTCATAGTGAGTAAATGAAGAATATGATCCATAGTATTCTTAACTTCAAGCTGTTAACAGACGAAGACCAACTAGAGAACTGGTTTCTTCTTTCCTTCGATGCATACATTATGAGAATGAGAGAGAGAGAGAGAGATAGTACAGATGCGATCGACTGCCACGATACGCCATAGCAGAAGTTGCCACGGTGTTTTCGGTATTTTTATTTATTTGAAAATACCTAACGAGCTAATTAAATTTTATAGCATTGAATATAAATATTTTCGGGTCGATAAATAGATGGAAATTTCTTATCCAAACAGTTCTTATCTTGTTGGACCGCTAAAGGAATCAATTTCCTCTTCCTAGTTAAGCGTTTGTCTGGTTGACTGTTCTTTAATGTGTTACCATTCGAATTCCTTGTCACTCTATTTTGGCGGGATTCAGTGTGAAGATATTTTTAGTACCTTCTTTAAGTTCATTTAAAATTTTATTCTTTATTCTATATCATTCTGAAACCTGATTAGTTATTTATTTTCTGAAGTTAATATATTTTTTTTTTTTTTTTGGTAAACTGCTGCATTAAACAGTTGAGATTTCTTCAAGTTTGATGCATATTATTTTCAAATATTCGAAATTTGAGATATTATATCAGACACTGCTACTCAGACATATACTCTGTTTTTCTTTACCACTTGTGGATGACGTGACTCAAGTAACAGAGCAACAGAGCGTATATCTGTAGGTTGTGGGTTCGAATTTCGGCGGCATCCGATAAATTAATATATCAAATGTCGAGCATTTAAAAAATATATCATCGTAATGCGTTAAGGGGGGTTTTACCTTTTTTTTCAAAAAAATTGACCTTTTTTTTTTATTGCATTTTTGGATACTTTGAAGTGTGTAGTATCCGCCCCTGGAACCGTTTTACCGAATTCGAAAGGAGGATGATGAAGGGCTCATGTATGGTCTTGGGATCGCAGGCTAACCGTAAGTTGCATAGTATAGCGATGAAATGTACTCTAAACTTCAATCGCGTTTTTCTCGAAACCATATTTTTAAAACTGCGCAGGATGATAACTCGAATTCATTTTAACCGATTCCATTGAAACTTCTCGAAATATGACGCAAATTGAATGCTCCAGGGAGTAAACTAGGATCTTTTTAATCGGTACATAACAAATATTTTTTTAGCCCCGTTGCAGTTCAAAAAAAAAACTCGAAAAAACGACACTTGTATTCAAATGGCCGCCATTTTGTTATTTATCGACCGATTGACTTTATTCTAGTTCAATCCCTCCGTAATCATATACACTTTAAGGTGGTTATTTTGTTTTTGATTGCAAATGATCCGGGTGGCCGCCATCACCCTGCGCGCGGAGGGCTGCAGCCATGTTTTTGTGTGAAGTTTCGTCATTTTAAGGAAGTCTAAACAATATTGGAAGGCCAAAAAATTAGATTTTGTACTTCAAAACATAATAAACACACAGTGGTCAAAACCGGGTTTTGATATATTTTAACCTGCCTGAGAAAAAAATTTCCAAAATACATGCATTTTTGTGCCTAAAAAAGGTAAAACCCCCCTTAATATATATATATATAGCTTCTTAGTATATTGTAATGGATATTTGTGGGTATCAATGCAATTTATTACTTCTGTATGTGTTTAAAAATGATATATGTGCGCTTATATATAGATCGTGGATGTATTCTTAAAACGTACGCTAGATTTAAACTAAGAATTACGCCACATAGTTGAGAAATAATTTGTACCATTTTTTTTTTATTGGCTCATTTTTCACTAATTAAATCTGCTGCGGCAACAAATTTTTAGTAACTGCAGCAGAAATGTTGCTGTGGTCACTGTAAACTAGTTGGGCGCAACAGGCTTTGATATTAAAAAATGAGGCAGCCTAAATCTTTGTTATGGTAACATATTTTTTAAATTGTGCGACTAAAAATGGGTAAAATCACAATGCTCTATATATGGGTATGACAATATACGAAGTACCATATGTGAAGATTGTATAAAATATAATGCAAATCAAGGTGAATCAGTTTTTGGTAAGAATGTGCCGCCGATGAAACAATAAGTACACGAAAGAGGCAAGTCTGCCGTCTGTAGCCGCCGCAAAGGAGCAAAACAGAGTACGTTACACGATGCGGCGTGCTTTTTGCATTTTGAAATCGTGTGTAAATTTCATGCGGACGTCCGCTCCAAGTCTTTGTTGTGTCTCTTTAATGTCAGTTCTTGTTTTAAATTGTATTGGGCTTCGGTCAAGTTCGACGACCGCGTAACGGCCAACTTAAACCACTTTCTTATTCCTGGTTATTTCAATTTCTAACTCATATTTACATATTTCTATCATATTTTATCATTTTCAATTTTGAACATTTTATCTACTACAATACGAAAGATGGAAAGTACCCTTCTCCACTAAAATAACATAATTATACTTCCCATGCAAATTTCCTCCAAGCCACTCAAGTTATTCTAGAGCTACTTCAATATAATCTAAAGTGTTCTTGTATACTATGTAAATCTATATAATCCTAGTATTAATTTACTTAAACAATGATTTATTTTCTGGATCCTAAATGTTGCATTATTATTTCCTAATTAATATTGATTGGCTGCTATATTTATTAAACTAACAAATTGATTTTGAATATTCATTATAAACGCATAAGAAAAAATTCATTCCAATTATTATTTCCTATCAAAACTAGATAAATATTATTGAATCAGAAATATAATAAATAAATAATTTAGTTTATTCTGATGTTTTATTTAATTTTCGCTTATTTTTGTTGTTCATCATGACAACCTTAAATGTCAATTTGTTATTATTTTAACTTTTTATAAATGATGCTTATTTAATTTACTATCTATCTTTTTCGTTAGGGACTTACCTGGTAAGTTATCTTGTCTAAACTTCTTACGAATTTAAACATTTCCTTTTATAATATAACTGTTGTGGCATGCGAGAGAGAAAAAGCAAGAGAAAATAACAAATGAAATGAAAGAAGGTTTTGATTGAACATGAATTGCGTGTTAGAAAAGTTGTAAGCAAGCGGAATACAAGAGCGTGTATGATATGAAAGAATTGTGTAACGATAGAGTTGAATTGCGGAAGATTGTCAAGAAGAATGCCACTCCATTTCTGGGAACAGGCATATGATGATATGTGTGTTTAAATTAGTTTTGAATTTTTATTAAAAACGTATAATATATAATTTTGAAAAAAAAAGTTATTTTTTTAAACCATTTTTTATCAAATCTAGATAAATCAAAAATGCAATAATATATGTTTAATAAATTTATTTATTTTACTAAATGTAATAAAACAAAATCTGAAAAGAGGACGAGTGTAAAACAATTTTATTATTTATAGCTTTCTCTTTCAAGAGTTCAGTCTCGTTAACTCAGTTCAAAATAATTATGGTTCAGTTTGGTCAATGTCAGCTAAATTTATGCTTCACTAAAATAACATAATAAAGTGACAGTAATATTGTTTTGCTATTATAAATGACATTTTGCTTCATTATTGTTAATTTGAACAAATTAATATGGTTAGTGAAACTGAGCTTTAGGTTATTCATTTTCTTTTGTTTGTTCGTTTTTTTATATAGTGGAAACTTTGTGACTCCTAATTGGGGGGACCAGAATATTTTATCGTCTCATTTGATTTCATTACAAATTCTAAAAAGGCTATTATAATTATATTCTTTTGCTTTTCAAACAAAAAACTATTTTTTTTTGTAAATTAGTACTCGCTACAGTCCACTATAAATTGAAGTGTGTCTGACTGTTGAAGAGAGAGAGAGAGAGAGTGTGTAAAATTATAAAACTTTAAACATAAGATTTGTATATGTCTGGCAAAAAGCTCTTATTTTTGAAAAGAATTTTTCAATCCGGAAGTGCATGTTTACTCTAGTCATTTTTTGCGGTTTCTACAATATCTCAAAAAGAGTAGCACAGTAAAAACAGTCATTGCGGATATTCAATTTAATTCTCTGAGTAAGAAACATGCATAGAATACATATGTTTGTTATTTAGCTAAAGATCAGTAACGTAAGTCTCTAACAATGATGTTTCTAGACTACTTTTACGTTTACATTTCTTGTTATCAAAAGAATTTTAAGTAAATGTATGATCTTGTAATATAATTATAATTCTGAGTTGTCTATTTGAGAAAATTTATAATAGTTGTTTGAAAAAATATATTTGAAGTCTTATATTTTCTTAGGATAGTCTGTTGCGGCAACTTTCAAAAATATTGTTCTAGTAACTTAAAATGAGATGTGTATAAAAAAAAAGTGGGTATATTAAACTCTGTGAAACGAGACTAGTGCTGGTTGTTGATTTGCTTTGCTAATACGTGTATAAAGTTTGTTATTTTCTAAGCCACAACGTGAAATTACAATGAAGCAGTTTCATCTTGCTAATAATTATTATACTATATAGCGGCGGTATATGTGATCGTAGCCTGCGGCACTCTTGGCAGTTAACTTTCGGCAGAAATTCATGGGCGTTTATAGTCGGGTTGTTGCGGGGTACCAACATCAGAAGGGCGAGACGAAAAGTGTTCTGATCGGACTAGCTGATAACGAGCCAGAACAGATCTCGACTGAGTATATATTTATCTTTGTTTCTCTCGCGCATACTAACTGGATAAAAAGAGACTTCTCTAACGTAGATGAACAAAGGGAGAGGCAGTCAAGTGCCTGAAGGGTCGCTGCCCCACACTCCCTTCGTCACCCCCCTTTTTACATTCGCAGGAGCGCAGCGCAGTAGCGTCTGTTTGCTTTTGCCTTTCGAAATTAACATTTTCGGTCTTCTTGGAAAAGTTGGTGGATGCGAGGCGAGCGTCAGCTGTCCTATCTACTATATCTCGACTCTCTGTTTTCTGTATTTGTCACTTGATATTTTTCAAACAACAGGTCTAATAAATTAAATTGCCCCAACACAAAAATACATTTATTTTGAAGGCATACAAATTTTCAAGTAGCACTTCACTTTTTTTTGCCATCGTTTATCTACTTGTGGGGTGGGTACAAGCTTGGAATTCCTTAGTTGCCATTTTTACTACATTCATAAAGCCAATTATGAAATAACACTGAGAATCATATCGCGCTTTTTAGTACGCCATATGCTTACGCACACCATAATTAAAATTTTGATTGTCTCATTTGCTACTAAAAAAAAGTCTATTACGGCAATTAACTTTTAGTTACTGCAACAATATTCTTATTGCATTTACTAAAAATTAGTTGCCGCAGCAGACCTTTACTAGTAAAAAGTCATAAACAAATTTTTCGTTATAGTAACATGTTGTACTAAGAATGTAAAATAATTTATTTAATTTTTACTGTAACAACTCGTTTAGTTTAAAATACAAATTTCTGTTTTCATTTTCGAATTACGCTTAAACATATATTACAATTTATTAGTAATTTAATTAGGTTTTATAAAATTTGACCGTGGTGCGGATTCTAATATTTGCTGGTGTGTTATATAATTTATATTTAATTATTCGCAAAAAAAGATTAGATAAATAAGCGTAAATTAGCTTAATTGTGTATTCAAAGTTAATTTTGCTTTTGATAAGAACTCAATTTGTATGATTCAATATTTAACTTGGGATTATTCTTTATTTATTAAATAATTTAAGTATTAATAATTAATTCAAAATTAACTCCAAGCAATTTTGGAACAATGAGAAAATTTAGGTTTCACCATTTGACATCGCGTAATTGTATTAATGAAAATGAAAAGTGGTTTGATTTAAAAGCGGTTATAATAATTGAATAAATACGTGTGATACAATTGACGCAATTGTCCCAAATTCGACTGATTGCTTTACTCGTAGTATTACGTATTCACAAAGAGGATTGAATACTGAAATGAAATTGATTTCAACCCGATCCCCATGTATAATTCCGATGTGGCTATTATTTATATGACTGACTTATTATCTGTTTTACCATGTACATAAATAAATAAAATAATTCGCAAAGTATTACATTTATAATTTAATTAAAATATCTGCAGTATTCCCCAATGGAATATATGGAGGAAAATATGGAGGATATATAAATTAAATAGCTTCCAGGAATCTTTTGAATACTTTCTCATTTATTGTACTTCGATCGATGTCACATTCAAAATTATTATAATATATTTCTTTTCTTATTTAAATATTGACCTGCATAGTTGATGTGATTTATTAAATATAATTTTCGAAATCTACGTAACTACATAAATAAGAAATAAATTTACAATTTTCTTGTAATTCCTCGAAATATCTATACTGACTTTTTCTAGATAACTATATTTATTACATCGTACAGGAAAGTAATAAAGAAAATTCAATGGTAGCTTATACATTTTTAGAGTAAATGACAAATTGAACGAAAGAAGGTTTTGATTAGGCATGAAATGCGTGAAAGAAAAGTTGTAAGCAGCTGAATTCAAGAGAGTGTATGAACTGAAAGAAGTGTGTAAAGATTGTCAAGATGGGATGAATGTAAAGGGTTTTTTGCAACCCCTTTGATGAAAATAGACATGATGTTATGTATGTATATTACAAAAAAGTATTGCAGAAAATACTTTTAGAGATATTCGCATCGACAATTTCCCCATATGTCCTCTCGAAAATATATTGCTACCGCTGACCATTGATGCGTTAAAAATATGGTGTCGAAAACCGGTTGTAAACTAATTTCGCTGGTGCAATTGAACATGCGATTAAACGGAAATATCATTTATCAAAAAAATAGATTCCATCTCTAGCCACAGTCATATATCCAAAGTTATTTCACGCATGTAATAACTTAACGACTTTAGGAAAACGTTTAAATCGTCTACCAATATAGAAACCGATTGCTGCAATAAACTGGTGCTGGTGGTGTGCATGTGTGATGAAGAGTTCTCACATCCTGGACGTGTCGCCCTAACGGTAGGAAGTCAATTTTAAATCTAACCCTGCTCCCCCGCCAGTTCCTTCGCCAATGATTAGAATTCAAAGTTGGCAGCGGCACCCGTCGGGCCACACACACAATCGGTCCTAACAAGCAGGAGGCTTCTGCGGAACCCCAATTGACAGCATGCTGTCAAACGTAAGAAGGATGAGTCTTAAATTCCTATGGTGCCATATAAAAGTTTTTAATCAAAAATATTCATCAGATAATCGCTTTTTTATTATCAAATGTATAAGGAATAAATTTAAATTTTAATCATTTTACACTCATAGTATATAAATAAAGATACGCGTCATTGTTCATTCGAAATAAAAGTTAAAAATAGAATATTTTGCATTTTAAATACACCTTTCTTATAAATATTTTAAAAATTACTTTTTGTGTCAGAAACATACATACAAATACATTTTCACACACCATACATATAAAATGCGTTTGTTTCTGTTATACATAAATCAATCTTTCTCTCTCACACACACACACACATTCACATATACTTAAAAATAAAATATTTACGTGCAATATATTAAAATTTTTTTTAAATTATATTGCTAGTGTGAATAAAAAGCTTATATTAAGTTTGTTGCCCTTTGGGCTAAATTTATTCACAAAATCACAAACATTTGAAATTAAATAGTGGTTTTATGTATGTATTTTTATGATAGGCATGAAATACAACATTTCTTAACCAAATGGGTTGGCTATACACTATAAAACAAGTAATAATAACAATAAAACGTCGGAATAGTTACATACATTCATCATAATACTAACGACATTACCTCGTAAAGTCCCACATAAAGTCTAACCGATAGTATCGTAATATAACTCTTATATGTTACATGTAAAACCGCTGCGTGCTTTGGGACTATGTCTGGGATTTGTTACACACACAATGACACAAAACACAAAACTTATCAAGCGTAGAAACACGAGCATACATAACATCTTGGCTATTTGCACACTAATAAATTTAACGCTTAATTTAATAACTGGAATAATATTAAATTTTTGGTACGCACGTAAATACTAGGAGTACTAAAGTTTCTGCAAGCTATGGCTGGTATTTTAAGATTAAATTGACTTATACGTATATGTAATCTGAAATAGGAGTAAGCATTGCTTACATACATACAGCGATACATACAGTGATAATGACTAAAATATAAATCGAAATATCAGTTTGTTAAAACACAATTTGATGTCAATTCATAATAATTTTTCTAGTTTTTGTTTTCCGTTTCATAAAAAAGTTATATAATTTGGTTAATTTATTTCCATAATAAACAGGAAATATACAAATTTTAAATTCGAATATGCATATTTTATGCTGAATAGACGTAATTACGAAATTGGTCAATTTTTGTTAAAAATATATTTCAATTCATTTACACACACGCGCGCGTGCCCACACACACACACACACACACACACACACACACACAAATATGCAAAGACACAAACATACACACAGACAGATTCCAAAAATAGTCGAAATCGATTCAGGAAGGTAAAAAAATATATTTCCGTTAAAATTTCGAGAGCGAATAAGATTGTAAAAATAAATAATTTTTCCTGAGAAATCGCTATTCATATTTGTAGAAGTTTCGAGTAATGTGTAACCTTTTGTTACTGTTGTGAAGTTATTTATGAAAATAGAAGATGTTGAAGAGTGTACGCCTATGTGTATTGTATGGTAATGGTGAAAATATGAGCCCTAGGAAGATGTTCAACAGAGGAAGGATGGTGTATATGGTAAGTGGATATCACCAGGGAGTTTCAAGTTTTGTAAATATAAAACGAATAGTTGAAAAGAGTGCTTATGATGCAGCAGCAGGCAAATTACGCCAAGACAGCAAAATGAAATAAACCAAAACTCTTCTGCTGACTATGGTGTTGTTAAAATTCATTCCGTACGCCCTCCAACAGCCTGGGTCCCCCCATAAATTATACCTCATTCGGTTGTCACAATAAAATGTCATGATATACAACTATGTCATTTGCCTGACCCTGACAAAGAATTCCCAGCACTAGTGACTATATAACTTGTGGAAGCGACTTTTAACGAACATATTTTTATTACACTTTTGACCAAACATGAAATGTTTTTACCAGAACTGGACATGATGTCTTGCTGGTTTTATGGTATTATATATATTATTTCTATTGAGCTTCTCAAGTTTAAAATTTCGTTCAAGATATAGTATCTACATACATCATTCATCATTTCTACCATTTTACGAACATTACAACTGAGCTACGGCAATACTATTCCAGATTTCTTTTTGTATAAACTTTTTCACTAAATATATTCCTTACAAGAGATATTAAATGTCTAATTATTTGAATCTATTTTGTTTTTCTGTTCATATATATATTTATACGATTTATGTAAAAAAAAAACTAATTTCAACTACCATTTTCTTATAACCGGTACTTTTTTTGAAATCAAATTTCAAATAAAACTGAAATGAAATAATAATAATCTAACTATTTTTTCCAATAGGCTCAACCCTTTTTGGGTTATTGCTAAAACTGCAAATAAATGACTACGTTAAACATGCTCTTCCGATTAAAATCTCGAGATCGAAATTTTTCATCATTACAATATTTACTCATACTTCATTAAAAGCTCTAAACACACACACACACACAGCTGCACACACACACACATATACACAAACACACACACACAAAACACACACACACACATACACACACAGCTAGACATACACACACACACACACACACACACACAGCTAGACATACACACACACACACACACACACACACACATACACACACACAACTAGACATACACACACACTCATAGAGAGAGAGAGAGAGAGAGAGAGAGAGAGACACGGAAAGTAGTACTCTGAATTTTTTTTATATTACTATCTACATAACAATCAATATTAATTATGATCGACAGTCTGAA
This sequence comes from Nebria salina, assembly GCA_944039245.1. Taxonomy (NCBI): domain Eukaryota; kingdom Metazoa; phylum Arthropoda; class Insecta; order Coleoptera; family Carabidae; genus Nebria; species Nebria salina. The sequence continues at coordinate 6,514,097 of OX063288.1, forward strand.
TTATCAGTGAATAGAAAATATTTATGGCATTTGCATATTTATGATTGTAAAATGAACTGTTTGAAATTTTCCGTTTAATTTAAATTATATATCAATATTTATGATACCAACAAGGACAGTAGTATTTCTAGGAATAACTAAGTATTAGAAAAATGCTACTGGACTACCATTAATTATAAATCTTGCATGTAACACTAAATATAAGTAATGACAAACTAATTTTCAAATTGAGTTGAAAGTTAATTATGTGTAAAATTGTCCCTACTAATTTTCATAGTAAAACAAAACGATGTTAAAAAGCAAACGAAAGTCGTTATTGAACGTAACGTAGAGTTACTTTGACCATAACACATCAATCAGTGTAGCAACTTGACGAAAACAAAATTCTATACGGCAATGATGGTGGTTCCACACCAGCATTCAGGTTTCTTTTTACTGAGTACAACGTACCGTATCAATCACACTAAACGGTTTCAAACTTGTTTTTATATTGTGGGTACCTATATACATGAATTCTAGTGATGTGTAAGAAAGATGAAGAACAGAACAGAAGAAAAACGACAACGGACACTTATAAATGATTTAGCACGTGTATACGGAACAACATGTATACACGACAAATTATTCGTAATTTAAGATCATTTTTTAAATTAATTCGTAATACTTTACTGAATCCTGGAATTTTATTTCTAAAACTATTAACTTATATATTCAATTATTTGTTCAAAAGATATATTTACAAATTTCGAGATCGATTTTCTCATGATTACAATACTTATTATAACGTAAATTATAAGTGCTAAAAATGAACCATTCCATACTCTTTTTTAACCTTCCAATAAATACCTGAACTAATTATTATTTTGGGGAACATTTTTAATAGTAAAACCAAAAAATCTACAACATTTACAATTTTTAAGTGTATTTTGCGTAATTTGTTACGTTATAAACTAATTAACTCACATTTTTCGCTACTTTAATCGTCAACTGTTATAATTCTCTTTGCATTATGGAACACCAATGTTATTTTTTGAAATAACATCTTTAAAACCGGTTCAGTTTATGTAAACCAGTAACGATATTGTCGTTACTTAAATCCTTAAAGATTTCTCATTTACCGCATTTAACAAATGTTAATTCGAAATTTTCACACATTTAGTCGCACGTTTATCCTGGAATGACTTGTGTTGTAAAACTTCATCATTACCTTATGTTGCGTTCTGTCGCTAAATTTAACGTTGATGTGTTATACTACTACATTTGGCAATCTAGCAATCAATCACAACGAAATAATGTGTTTAATAATTTTTAAAATATTACCAGTTATAAAAAGAACGGATTTAATTTGTTAATATACACATGCGTACATATAAAAATGGAGTGGTAGAAAACATTAACATCTTAACAGTTTTTCGTCATTCAACTCTATTCATACTTTTTTTGTACTTCATTCAAATTAATCATAAAATATTGTATATACCATACTATAAATAAAAAACTGTATTTAAAAATAAATGTTACCTTAAACAAAAGTATGATTTAATACCACGTGTAAAATGGAAATCTTGTTGAATAAAAAAAGATCTCAGTATATAAATGAGTGAAACTAAAAATAACTCTTAAATGTGTCAGCACTCGCAATATTTACTAACAGTTCCTTTCTCAAAGTTATCTTGTTTCCGAAGATTTTTTTTAAACATTGTGTGAAACGATATTCTAAGATATATGATCATTTTAATCCACAATCTCGTACATGAAATTTGAGTAAACTCGGTTTCTGTAACAGAGTAGCATCGTTTTTCAATGTCAATAAAATTACCACAAATACATTTAATTTATAAGCGCCTGTATGCACAGAAACGTGACACTTTTTCGTACTTAATTACAATTGAAACGACTAAAATTGAAAGGTACTAAATCCATAAAATTCAACATCTACGAAAATATATTAAAATCTATTCTCAGAATTCGTAGAAAATTAAACCAACTTTTTTAACATAATTAACTGGTGATTCTCAAAGATATTTTTGTATAAATCACTGTTAAAATGACTATTTTATTAATACAAACAAATATTTTTCATAAATAAAATAATAAATCTTCAAATTCAATACAAAAAATTATACTTATTAACGTAACAAAAAATTGTAGATAAATCGTTTTCTTATCCAAAATTGAAAAATATCTATAAATGACCGTTAATTCTAATCGATTTAATTGGCATTCGAAAATATATTATATGTTTAAAATAAATAATAATAATGATGTGAATTGGGGTATTTTACGAAATATTTAAGCACAATTTTAAGTGATAAGAATATAAATGAATTAGTCATTTCTTGGCTGCAACTGCGGTTTGCGGATATGTCTATTTATTGTATAAATAATCTTCTTCAGCATTTATTTGTGGATGAAGAATGCTGTTTACATGCAAAATGGTCCATTACTGCACTATACATACAATATTGCGTTTGTCCAGTAATAATGTTTAAATTGAACAATTTAAATACGTATATAAATTTTGTTGTTTTGTTTTGCATCAGACAAACAAAAGTCCCGATGGTAGAAATAAGATAGGTAATATGTCTGCATAGTTAACATGACGTGTGGAAAAAACAACACCGACAAAGTATGCATGTATTTTATTTACATAAAGATGGGGCCTAGACAGGCCTTTACATTTACAGTCTCTCAATCAATCTTCCGCCTCACAGTTGGACTATTCATATAGTAATACCGTTTCTTGGTTTGAACGTTAGCAGTCAAGGTTTTCTTAATTTGGTATCTGTCGGTTAGAATAACTCTTCAACGACCATATTCTTAAATCGAAATCTATGGAGGATATCTTACCGCAACATGACCATATTTTAACAATACACACACTCTTTATTTCTTCATATTTATTTCATTTTTTTTGTTATAAATCTCAGTTATTTAAGAAAACAATTTTATATCATACATACATATCATCACGCCTAATCCCATCAAATGGGGTGGCAGAAAACCCTTAACATTCTTCACATCTTTACATACTTTCACATACATCAAGGATTATTTGTCAAAAACATAATTATGTTGAGTCAAGATCAAAAACTAACATTTTACATTCATGTATGAGAAACTGGTGCATGTTTACTCTAAACAGTTTTCTTATTTATGCACGGCTACACTTGCAGCAATTATAATTTTTTTTTAATGAAAGACTCTTCATAAGATTTTTTTTTTGAGAACAATATATTTTTTGTAATACTTTGTATCAATATTTATTTTACAACAAAGTTGTGTAAACAATGTTTTTCGAAGTATACAGACAAATCTCTTAATGTATTCACCATCAATTCTAAGAAATTTCAAAAAGTTATATAATAGTTTTTACGAAGTAAATTTTAATTGGAAAATAAAATGTCCATTTCAGACTAACAAAGAGACGGTAGACTTGTATAATTTTTTTATTGAAATCTATTTAAAGTTTATCAGAATGCTTTTGTGCGATATAATCTAGTTTCTATGTGTATTACCTTACAAGCGATTTGTGTTCAAATCGTGTGAACAGATTTGCAGGTGTCTTACTCTAACGCCGTTGAACTTAACAAAAGTACAGGGTGTAGTAAATAGAAAGGCGTCAGTTTTGGGTGTCACCCGCTGACTAAATCTTTTATTTGTATTACCCATTGGAGCAACTGACTGCACCTGGGTTTTATTATGTCGACAAAACACCAATTCGTTCATTGAGTGTAAAAAACATTATAATAAATTGAAAAAAAAGCATACACGTACGAAATATAATACGTATGAAAAAGAAATACAGGTTTTTTTTATTTCGTTTTGGATGTATTTCAATTGCTTTGCTAAATGTATAATACGCCTTCATGCTTACAGAGTTATTTATTTTGAAATTCAATCATTTTCGTCACTCTCAATTGACATTTATTTCATTCAATACAACAAGGTTTTTGTTATAACATTGATTATTTTAATAACTTTAACGTATTAAGATTTCAATAAAATTATCCTAAATACATGTTGAACATGTCCCAATTACAATCGTCTGTGCTTACTCGTGTGAACGCTTAGCATCAAAAACGTTGATGGGAATATTTCTGTATTTATTGCCATACATTTATTTATCTGTATAGAATAAAAATAAAACCATTGAATTTTAATTTCTTCACAGTAATTTCATCAAATTTAATGAAATTATTTACAAAATGTATACAAATTTATAAAATAAATTAATATATTTTTATTATGTTTTACATTTGTATTTTAATTTCTGTAATGAAATATTTTTAAAGACAGTGCAGGATACTTCAGTTTCTTTTATCGTAGTTATTTCGATATTTTACGTTTTTCAATATTTAGATGATAGAAAGAAGATTGTCTGCCCATTATATTTGCTAAAAATATAGATATTTTTAGAAATTCGAAGTTATTGTATACTGCGTTAAAAATGAATGTTGGGTATGGAAAATAATGCATAAAGAACTACGGTATAAATGATTGATGAGAATTTATGATGTAACTAAGTGTTGGTCTTATAAGATGAATTGGTCATATTGAAAGGGGGTCAATTTAAAATTATGGGAGAAAATTAGATTAGCGGCTGGGATGGAAAAGTATGTAAAAAAATCGAACAGAAATAAGAGAACCGAACATTCTAAATAAGTTTGAAAGTATTTTTAAACAAATAGATATCATATAACTATGATTACTTTCCCCTATTTTAGAATAGAAAATCAACGCATTCACCGAAACGATCAAATTTCTTCGTACTTGTTCAAAAAACCTTATTTTAATAATGGCATTTCCTATATAAACATACAATCGATTTGTGTGGAGAATTTTAAAGCTGGTGATTAATAATAATAATAAACTATGACCCCCTCCCCTAGGATCTTCCGGTGTCGCCTATGCCAAAAGTAAACAAGCGGACAACTTATTTCCTTCGTCAGAATTTTTTCTTTGACAGCTCACCCTCGCCGTTTGAATTTCAAAAGAATGTTTTGAGAACTGTCAGCTGCAATCAGTATCGTGAATGCGGTCCACAATATGTATGGTGGAAATGTTCTCGCAAGTAGAACGCACGTTTCGAAAATGTATTTACGTATTTGCTACCTGGACATTTTTCTTTTTTTACTATAAGTGTGTAAAAGCCATGGAATAAATAGAATAATAAGTCTTTTCATTTTGAGTTATACGGGAATATAGTTCTCTTCTTCTGCTTTTGTTCAATTCTCGTAGGCCTTTTCAATTTCTTTGCCGTCATTCTATCTTTGACACGATCGAAATTAGAGTACACAGTACCTGCATGCTCTATTGTGTTTACTTAAATTTTTACGAGTCTCCCAACATAAAATTATATTTTTTCACGGTTTATTATTTTTACTAAACATATTTTGCTCCAATATGATATGGTTTCGCAGTTTACAAAAACATTTTTATGCAATTATTTTAATTTTAAAACAACTATAAAACAAGCTAAAAAATATCAATACTGTCGGATCGTCGGAGATTGTAATATAATTTAATTATATACATACTAGAATTATAAAGGCGAATATGATTAGAAAATTCAATTTGTATTTCTATAATATAAAAATTTCAATATGAAAAGTTTCTAAATTTGCGCCTTTGATTTATCGTGCTTTAAAGGATCATAATGGTATTGAAATCACAATTTAACAAATTATTTATTTTTTTCATTGAGAATACGAGAAACTAAATAAAACTTTTATTTCCAGGATTATCTGCCGAACTATTTTATGTACGGGAAGGGATCATCAATGAGTATGCACTGAATTTTGTGGTGCCCGTACCGGCGCAGATCGATTCTTTGTACTTCACTTGGGAGAGCCTCGCTGGAAGACCGGTATGTGTAACAGAACAAATAGTTACAGATTGTTCAGTAAACCATGACACGCACACTTATGCAACACTTTTGATAATGCAGTGTTAAATTGTACATTTTCCCTATACCGACCAACTGGATATAATTCATTTGTTAACAAAATTTGTTAATAAAAAAAAAAATTATTTAGAAAATTTTCTAGTTGTTTCTAATGAAACAATTTATTTCCCTCGGAAGACTTATTAGGTTTGTTCCAACTAATGTTAGGTGTTCGGTTTAGAACTGTATGACGCATGCGCATTATGAAAATAGCTTTCGTTGAAACAAATGCGCATGCGTCATACAGCTTCCAACCGATTCTAACATTAGTTGGAACAAACTTATTATAGATATCAATCTGTATAACTTTTAAAATATTATGCCTATCGCATATTTAATAGAAAATAGTAAACTTTTTAAATTTGGTAAATTTATCTCGCGGTATACTATTAATTTCACAATAATTAATTTAGTTGATTTAAATAATTTTGTAAAGAAAACGTATTATTATTTGTTTAGTTATCATACAACATCGATGTGGAAGTATCAAACCAAGAAGCTTTGGCAAAACCATTTTTAAACATCTCAGAAAGCGGAGTCGTGCCCACAGCAACGCAAACATTCAGCGTAGCACTACCCTGTTCCGGTTTAGAAGCAGCAGAAGTCAACGTAACGATAACTCTAAACATAACGTTAAATAAAGCCACTAATAACGTCACATCGTTAAAATTCCGGCGAAAGAAGATCTGTTTAAAGACTGACTATGATTCGCATCAAGTGAATCCTGTGATCGTTGATCCAATAACATCAGAATCGCCTTCCGCTAGTATTTTTTATATTGCTGTTGGGTGTGCGATCGCATTGATAGCTGTGATAGGATTGTGCGTTCCTGCGTATTATGTAAAAAATAAAAAGATTCGACGTCAAGGCGAGATCGTTGAAGAATCTCGAAATGGTTCAAATAGTAGTGGACAAGCACATACAACGTTTCTATCGACGGATACGTCTGTACCGCACAATCACTTCAGTGGCACTTCGGTTTCGTCATGTAAATCAGGTGCCAGTTATGCCAGTTTTCGGCGGTTGCCAAGTTATGCGCTGATTGACGAACGATCCAAAGATCTACATGAAAGAATTGCAGAATTAACGATACAAAGGTACATTTTGTGAATGGTTCAAATTCCCCTTCTTTTTAAGTTTATTTTACCACTTTTTACTTTCTTATACGCAGTAATAAGTATTGTAATCATAAAAAAATCTCGAGTTTTTAACGGAAATATACCTTTTGACCTTCCCTGAATCGAGTCTGACTATTTTTGGGATGACGTTTGTGTGTGTGTGTGTTTGAGTCTCTCTCTCTTTCTCTCTCTCTGTCTCTTGAAATTTGATCTTATTTTGTTTATTTTTACATAAATCGTATCATCTGCGCTAGTCAATTATTTAACAAAAAAACATAATAGGTAAAATAATTTGGAATTTGACATTTAATAATTATTGTAATTTAGTGAAAAAGTGATTCAAAATTTAGTAAAATATTATGAAATAGTAAAATATTAAAACTATGTATTCATTCCATCTAAACAAAATACGTAGAAGAATGTTCAGTGTTAAGACATTGCAGATATTTCATTTATGTTGTTACAGTGTAGATTTAGGGATATTAATTTTAAAATGGTTAGAGCTTAAAGAACAGCACGCCGTAATCCCTTTAAAGTTCATTGCGGCAATTAAACACTGCTAATAGAAAAATGCGAAATTTAATTTATGAAGCTGTAAAACTTTCATTAATTTGCTAAACGCCCCAGGACGCCTGTTAAGAGTTTAATTCCTAGGGACTCAAACTATGAAATTTTAATTATATTATTATGTTTTAGATGCCGAGTTCGTTTAAGAAGTGTTGTACTTGAAGGCACCTTTGGTCGTGTGTACCAAGGCTCTTATACTGATGAAGACGGCTTAGAAGAAGACGTTTTAGTGAAAACAGTCACAGATCATGCATCCCAAGTCCAAATATCACTTTTGCTACAAGAAGGAATGACAATGTACGCACTGAACAACAAAAATGTTCTTAGCATATTGGGTGTATCGATTGAAGATCATACGGCACCATTTTTAATATACCCATTCAATAGTCATAAAAATATGAAAAAATTTCTGCAAAAATGTAAATTGTGTCCGGAAGGACTCGCGCATACACTTACAACGCAAGAAGTTGTTGATATGGCGTTGCAAGTTATTCATGGCATGCAGTATCTGCATAAGAAGCATCTTTTGCATAAAGATCTAGCCGCAAGAAATTGCGTGTAAGTATTTATTTTTTTACTTTCAAAGAAAATAATTATTTTTCTTTTAGTACCAGGAAATATCCTGTATAAACGGGCATTATACATTATACAGGAGAAAATAATTGATAAATACATAATAGACAATTACGTTCAATATTTAAATATCTATATTGTAATATATGTTATTTATTAAATTTGATTAAAAATTGCTTATTTTAAACTAAGAAACTAGAATTAAATAACACGTAAATTATTAAAAACAAACTTATAATAGCTGAACAAGAGTTGAATCACCGCAGAAGTTATCAGAAAATGTTTATTAATTTAGTAAATAATCGTTCAAATACCATTTAGGGAGTTGATTATTTTAAATTTATTCTAAACATTGTCATAACTTATCTTATTTACAACTTTTAAGTATCACTAAACTCGTATTGGTTTTTATATCAGTTTTTGATAAATTTTAATAGATCGTATTATCAAACTCTCATATAACATTTGTTTATATTAAATCTTTTCTTAATAATGATAAGCTTTTTGGAATAAGCTAAAGCAATATTATTACAGTTAAAAGTATTATTAATTATTAAGAACAAAATAATAACTTAAACTAAAATATTTGGTATGAATGTTTATATAGTTAAGAATTACGTGAATTTAATCGCTACTTTAAAGTAATTATGCAACAAATCTTATGTGTAATATTTATACATTTTTGTAATATGTTAGGATGGAATAATGTAATGCAAAAATTAAATAATTTGTAGTGTTGTCTAATTTAATTCAAAATTGTATACATCTTAAGTGAAAATAATTTAATGTTCAAATTGTCTCATGGCTTTTTATACAAAAAATAATTCATGGAAATAATAATGGAATATAGAATTATGACTACGTAATAATATTTTATATTTCATTTCGCTGTTATATAAATAAGTAATAGCTTGCAACAAATGACATAATTTATAACGTATTTATGTGTTTTTGAAAATATTATATTTAATTTCAGTGTCGATGACAAGTTACGAGTGCAAATAACTGACAACGCCCTATCCAGAGATTTGTTCCCGTCCGACTACCATTGTTTAGGTGATAACGAAAATCGCCCTATTAAATGGCAGGCGATAGAAAGTCTACTGAACAAAACATTCTCAACCAGTTCCGATGTCTGGTCGTTCGGAGTACTGTTATGGGAATTAACAACATTAGCCCAGCAACCCTATATCGAAATTGATCCATTCGAAATGGCTGCGTACTTAAGGGACGGTTATAGGCTTGCACAACCTATTAATTGTCCAGATGAATTGTAAGTTTTTGATATTTATATTTCGAACTGAAACGTTGCTATATTGCTCAATCAAGGAAAGTAATATCGCAATATTGATTCTTTCATATCTACAATTCAAAAAAAAATTCATAACAGTTGTAAGCATGATTTACTCTATTTAACCCAAAGTTTAAGGGAATTAAAGAAATTAAAATCTATGGCTAATATTTGTTATTATATTATAAAACTTGTAATAATTGTTTAAATTATTTTTTAACAATAACAATATAATTATATTACTTTATATAAGTACAATAGTCGACTGAGGTTTGGGTTATAATAGTTTATTTAGGTTTTTAATTCAAATATCAAAAAAAGATGTTTAAAATTTCAATTCGTGTGTTACAATAAAGCAAGAAATTAACATTAAAATAACTTTTTATATACTTCGCACAACACAAAAACAGCATTTTTATGAAAAAAAATCCATCTCTTATATAAATAACAATTTTTTTAGTCTTTTTTAATAATTGATACATTATTTTTATGATATATAGATAGTCTATTGTTTTAATTTATGACTGCATTTTACATTTTAGTCTCTCAATTAAATTGTTAACCTTCATTTTAGTAATTTATCTCTATTTATATAAATAATAATAATAGAATTACGTTTTTATTTTAGATTTGCTGTGATGGCATATTGTTGGGCGATGAGTTCCGAAGAAAGACCCACTTTTCCACAGCTTCAAGTTTGTCTACAAGAATTTTATACGCAACTCACACGATATGTGTAAATCTATAACAACCAAAAAGAGAAAACAAAACAATTATATAACGTAGGGTAAAGATCGGTGTAAATTGATACATGCAAAAATATACGTTTTTGAAGGACTCCCTATTGGCTAGAGTTAAATAATTTTTTTTATTTTTACTGGCTAAAATCCAAATCCAGTATCGAAAGTATTAAGTAGTGTAAGCAAATATTTAAAATTGCAACTTCGATAATTTAACTATGTTGAAAATGTTTAAATATTTGTACATGTAATTTTAGTTAGAAATAATATAAATGTGAAATCATAGTATTAAAAAAAAAAAATGGATCATAAGATGTAAATCGTATTTTTTCAACTCGGAATAATTTTATGAATGTTACCAACAGTTAAACTTTATCGAAATGTTTTCAGTAACAAAGTACAAATGTAGTTTAGAACCAAATAGTACTAGATTTTATTATAGACGTGTAGAGATTTTTTGTATCATATGTGTTCAAAATTATAAGTTATTGTATTCGAAACTCGACACCAAATTTGAAATCGTAATTTAGTAACACCATTATCATACACTAGGATCTAGTCTGTTTTTGTAAAAATACAACGTTAGTCTTATTACCTTATGGCTCTCATTTATGAGATATTACATAATCAAAAAACACTTATGAACTTAAGAATAACGCTGTATTCTTGCGAATAACAGTCTATATATATATATATATATATATATATATATATATATATATATATATATATATATATATATATATGTATATATATATATATATATATATATATATATATATATATATATATATATATATATATATATATGTATATATGTATATATATGTATATATATATATGTATATATATATGTATATATATATATATATATATATATATATATATGTATATATATATATATATATATATATATATATATATATATATATATATATATATATATGTATATATGTATATATATGTATATATATATGTATATATATATGTATATATATATATACATATATATATATATATATATATATATATATATATATATATATATATATATATATATATATATATATATATATATATATATGTATATATATATATATATATAGTGTTCATTCTAGTATTTATCTTATTTCAGTGACTAGTAGCTGTGTAAAAAAATCAAGTTAACAGTTGTGATATACTCTGCGCAGAAATCTTATGCGCATCCTGTTTAATTTCAACTTTCACCGACAGATCTATAAATTTGTAGAAAATATGTATATATATATATGTATATATATGTATATATATGTATATATATGTATATATATGTATATATATATATATATATATATATATATATATATATATGTATATATATATATATATATATATATATATATATATATATATATATATATATATATATATATATATATATATATATAGTGTTCATTCTAGTATTTATCTTATTTCAGTGACTAGTAGCTGTGTAAAAAAATCAAGTTAACAGTTGTGATATACTCTGCGCAGAAATCTTATGCGCATCCTGTTTAATTTCAACTTTCACCGACAGATCTATAAATTTGTAGAATGTTTAAACGTTTGTTAAAAGCTATTATGGCATTTTTCATGTATTCTATTATTATTGAAATAAGTAAACATTTTACGAATTTATATATGATATTCTAGTTATATATTCAAATCTGGACTTCCAAATCAAGCAGTAGTTTATCAATTCAACACTGAAATAAATGAGCTAAATTTTTATCTATTTGCTGCTGTTTATTACTAATTTTTTATATGATTCTTGTTTCAAAACTAAAATCAATTGCAAAGTTAACTTGACATTTTTAAACCACCACACAATAAGCGCAAATGTCGCATTATTAGACTATCTACATCTCATTTATATATAACAAAGATTATTTAGTGTTTGGATTACGTAAGCTGTAATATTAGATGTATTATAAGTCTGGAAGAACAGTCAATTTAATTTTCTAACGCCGAGCAAAATGAACTTTGTATTTTGACTCAGTTTTCAACTGTTTATTTAAATACAAGATATACTACACCGAACATCGCATATCAGAAGATACCGTTTATATTCTTACTTGATATTTAAATCATTTTATAACTAACTTGCGTAGAAGTTACTTGGTCAGTGCCGAGCCAAACAGTTGTACTTTATAAGTGTATTTTAATATCAAATAATTTTGCAACGTTTTACATGCAGACACAGGTATCTAAGATTTAATTAACTATTTTCCTAATCATAACGTTACAGCTTACGTTTACCAATTTTTGCTAATATCGTAAATAATAAATAAATACAGGAATATCATATCATATATTACAATTTGAAATTGCATATAAATGATCATTAAATGGTAGTGTTGTTTTTAAATTATTTTATATTATTCGTATTATACAGACAAATTGTAATAAAACATATTTACAACGATAATACCCAATACGTTTTGTGCCTTTGCTTAAAATCGATGATGTTTTAAATTTATAACGCGATAATTTCTTTAACTATTTTTCAACATGGAATTGAAATATGAAGTAGCATTATGGCATATTACTGCATTTATATTGTGACAAATCAGTTACTGGAATTTTAATTTTTTTTTGTAGTTTCTAATTTTAAAAAGAAATATTTCGTATTTTCGTAATTATAAATTGTATAATTCAAGTAGCAAGTGTAATAAGTCATATCAATCAAAATTGATCACATCTAAGCTACTAATTTTGAATAATATATCTAGGCATATTTTAACTGCTGGATTTTGAATTTTTATTTATTACTGACGTAGCTACATTTTTCATATGTAAAACATATTTTAACTTGTCACGCAATTCAAAAGAGTTTTGGATGTAGGACACGAAGCATTTTAAATAGGAAAATACACTGAACCAATCAGTAGGCGGGAAAATAATAGACCTTTTTATAAATTGATAAATTCATTGTCTACGCGTTATAAAAGCTATCATACTTTTTTTTCTCGTGTATATACATATGAAATTCGGGTAGTTAAATATGCGATATAAATATATTTGCATTTCAAATATATTATTAATTTATGAAATGGTCTAATATTAAGTTTACTGACACAGCTAACATATCATACGTGTAATACTAATATGAAAAACGTAATTTATGAATGAACATGATTATTGTTAAACTCGATTAACATGTCAACTGTGGTTTGGTTTTATATTACATTTAATTATCCTTGATTATAATGCTAAGTAAAATGATATTTTAAAAAAAAATTAAATAATCTGTCTTATCTGTTTTGTAATATAATATCAAATGAATGGTCAGATAGTAATAACACCAATGGATGAACGATCTCGTATTATATTTTTAAAAAATCATTGATATTTGCATTTTTAGTGGAATTGTTTCTATAGAGCAACTTAAATTTTGTCTAGAGTATTTCAACGTTTAAGTTTTCTTTACAAAACGAAATTGTACACTTGCCGGAAGTATTATAATATGCAAATATTAATCTGTGAATGATTATTGTGCCAATTACTTAAATTTGTATGTGTGCTAGGAATGAATTTATTTAAATATCAAAGTGAATGCTCGTAATTTATCTATGTATAGTTTTATTTTTTTTAATGTTTACCAACATTTTGTTTGGTTTTATTTGTGTACTACTGTCGTCGAGTATTTATTTGTTTTTCACTTTTGTAAATCCTAATTCTCTATGTAGATTTTTATACGTTGTACATATTAAACCATAACATTAGATTGAAGATCGTATATTATTTTAACCCAAACATTTTGTATTTTTCTCATTCTTTAGAATTAAGATATTAAGATATGGTAAATGATACATTGTTTTTGCAAAAAATTGAGACCTTGTAGGGAGTTGCATTATCTTATATTTTAAGCATTATATTTAACAATTATGTTTGTTTGTTATCTACTTCTAAACATATAAAAAAATATACTATGAATAATCAGATTAAGCGAAAAAACCGAAATATTTTTCTTTCAAAAATTATTTTTTATAAATATTATTTGAAAATAGGAAATATATGCCGTTCGTAAAATAATTTAATGTTTACTCTATATAACTGCAAGTGTTTATATTTTAAGACTATCAACCGTATTCATAGTCAGTCGTTTAAATTTAGACCAAGACTTGAGAAAAAAAGGATAATCTTATGTAGTTGTAAATGAATTAAAGGAGGATGGAAATTTATTATTATTTTAGTATAGGCTTATTTTCTTTATGAAAAATCGCCTTTGAAGTTGCTCGATTTTTCACAAACAAATTCTGTTGCGACTAATTTTTGCAACAATATTCCTGCAGTTACACTAACATTGTTGCAATTACTAAAAACTTGTTGTTTGTTTTATTGATGAGAAATGAGAATCAAAGTCTAAGTTATAGTAGCATTTTTTACTTTCTTATACGCAGTATAAGTAAGTTTTGTATTCATGAAAAATTTTGATCTCGAGATTTTAACGGAAATATACGTTTTGACCTTCCCTTCATCGATTCCGACTATTTTTGGAATGACGTCCGTCTGTATGTGTGTCTGTGTGTGTGTTTGTGTGTGTGTGTGTGTGTATGTATGTGAGCGCTATACAGCCCAAACGGCTAAAGGGAAAATTATGAAATTTTAAACTTACGATTTGTATGTGCCTGGCACGAAAACCTCCTATTTTTGAAAACCATATTCCAACCGGAAGTGCATGTTTACTCTAGTAATTTTTTGCAGCTTCTGCAATTACTCAAAAACGGTTGCAGTTACAGAAAAATTGTTACAGTAAAAATTATATATATCAGCATTTTGTACAACTTTTATTTGAAACTTTTTTTCTCAAACGGTTCCGGAAACAAGAAAATGGCTCTTGAAATTTCTTCATATAACATTTAATTTTACATAAATCGTATCATCTGCGCCTGTCAATTGTTTATCAAAAAAAAACAAAACAGACTTAAATAGTTTGAAGTTCCAAAGGTCAGAACAAATATTATAAATTAGAAAAATAATGAAACTACGATGTGGTTTAACCCATATGCGTATAAGAAAGTTCGGTGCATGACACTGCAGATGTTTTCTACGTGTGTTCGAGATTGATTTCAAAATCGGTATATTGATTCAGCGACTAATATTGCGTCTAATTCGGCCCGAAATATAAATAAGTATTAATTTGGACGCATGTTATATACATTTAAATTTTTCACGCAAAAATAATTTTTTATAGTGTTCAGTACGGCAATTCCTAAACTCTCTTCATCACTTTTGCGTTAGGACTAGAACTATATTCCTTGCAATTTATTAATAACACATATTGTGTTAATTGGACATAATTTCTTTGAAATAAGATTAATCTAGGTTCATAAATGTATTGAAAAATAGTTATAATAAGTATTAATTATCACTTAACACAGGTGTTATGCTTGAAGTGTTATGAGGGCTTCACGTATAGCGAGTGAATTTCACATAACCAGTGCCGTGGCACGTTTGGTGTCAAGTGTGAATTTAATGTCCGCACAGATATGTAAAGATCTTTTAAAAGATAAAATATATCAATTTTTATTTATTAGCCAAAATAATCAGAAATTGACATAAAGCATCAAGCAGAAAAATCGTTTTCCATATCAAAATAGCGAGTAAACATTCGTTGTTGCAGTGATTTCATACTTTACTCTTAACTATATTCCGCGATTCAACTCTATCCTTAAATACTGCTTTTGCTTCGTTCAAATTCTTTACACACTCTTCTATTCCGTTTCCTCAAAACTAGTCATTCACAAACTAGTCAGATTCTTTTTCATTGTTAAATATATCCAACTAAGTATGTATAACTAAGATGAAATCGTATTTTCTTTATATCAGCGAAGTTTGTGTTGTTCTCCTTTGACGTACTCACATGATTCCATTAGTTATAAAATAAATGTTTTTATACCTAGGTGTCATCAATCATGATTGGGCAAAACTCCATCTATCAAAGTAGCATGCTTTCAAGATTTACAATTTCAAGCTCTACAACTAAGAATGATTCGGTAAGATATAGTGAGCAGCGAACGCGTTCACAAAGCCCTGAAGCAGAATATCGTTTGCATATCGGAGGAATTGTTGACCATGCTACGAAACAAGAGTTGAGGGATCTCTTCGAGAAATTCGGAAACTTGAAAGAAGTCTGGTTAACCAATTGTTCGCCCAAATTTGGTTTTGCTGTGTTCAAAACAGAAGAATCTGCAGTGGAAGCCTTGAAAGCAACGAACAGAAAGTATATTTTAAAGGTTTTATTTGAAAGATTCTCGATATTAAATTCTTGTTCAGATTCTTTTGTGGAGCGAAAATTCGCGTTACTATTGCGAAGCCTAGAAAGCATGGACGAACAGGGCGTAGATTTTGGGAAAGTCGCTGTTTTAATTGTGGATTAAATGGCCACTTATATAGATTCTGTCCTGATATGTTGCCACAAATGACCAATTCGTTTAGACCAATACGTATTTATAAAACAATTGTAAATAAAAAAAAAATATATCACAAATAAATGGAATTTTCAAAATATTTTTCTTAGGGAACGTCCAACAAGTAACTAAATTTCAAGATGATGTGTAAGAACTTACAAGAATATGATCAATTCATACCTATCAATACATACATTTTCCAAATTAATTTTAAAAAATGTCATGTTATATTTTAGTTTGAATGTCAAAATATAAGTATTATAAAATATAATCAATTACTCAAAATGTTTATAAAGAAACTTATCAAATAAAAGTTGTACAAAACATCAATATCTTTTTTTTTGTATACTTACATAATTGCTGTAAGTACAGTCGTTTCTGTAATATGTACAAAATGTTCAAAAATATCTATAGTAAACATGTACTTTCGGTTTGAATATATTTTTTTTAAAATAAAAAGTTATCTTGCGATAATCTTAAGATTAAAGTTTTAAGATTATACCTTCGGCAGTTTTGGCCACACACACACACACACAAAGCCACACACACACACACAAACACAAAGCCACACACACACACAAGCGCGCGCTCATACACAAACACGCGCGCGCGCACATTTAGTTTCGACTCAGGGAAGGTTTCCATTAAAATCTCGAGTTCCAAAATTTTCATGGTAAGTTATATATTTATATTGTATATACGAGTTCTAGAAAGAAGAATACTTACTTACGGTACCGCACCAGTGTAGTTTTTTCTTGATCGGATGCAAGTTTCATAAGGTAACTAATAATTGTTTGTCTTTAAGTAATTATGTGCATGCTAACTAAACATAATGTTTGATGTTTATCTTGCTCTTACATTTTCTTAGTTGTATTTCTTTTTTATAATGTATTTCTAATGAAAAACGTAAGTAGCTACGGTATTTTGAATACTGAGACATCGAATGTGGAACATAAAACAATAAGAATGAATTGTATAATATATAAAAAAACTGAAGACTTAAGGCAATATAAAATAAAGACACAAACTCCAATAATTATATTTAAAATTTTCTCAAATGATTAATAGTTTTAAGTGTAACATTTTCTAAATATATATTTATTTTTGCAAACTATAGACCATTCAGTCAATTCTACTAGAATATTATACAATTAGGAATTTTCAACTCTGAAACGATAAATATAAGCCATCTCGGTCTAACATGTAAGAAAAGTATAGGTATTGTATGAAGAATTAGAGCGCTTTGATTCATACGAACGATTTGATCATAATAACATACTGATAAGAACTTGAAATTAGCATTTAACATGCTCTGTCATGAGTATATCACAAGCAAAAAAAGCAGGAATCCTAGAATTAAGGCAGACAAAATATGAGGATGAAATAAATTGAGTAAACTTGGTTTAAATGTCATATATTTTGTTTATTTCGACGCGTTTCGGCAGTTAGGCCATCTTAAGAAAAAAGACCTTATACTACAGTAATCGTGGTTCGTTTTAATCAACTTCATGTTGTTGATGGCGAAGCGCGAATACCGACACCGTAAATACCATCTTTAATTTATGGATAATAAAGCTATTATCGTGAATAGACTATATAACCTTGCCATTAAAAATAAAAGGTTTTTGACTCACGTTTATATCAAAAGCTGTATCACGAGAACTTGTAGAAAAAGAAATTAATTATAATTTATTGATGGAACTAAAATTATTATTATTTTTGAGTCTACAAAATATGTTTGTTTACAAAGTCGTTTACTACTCACAAAAAATAGTAGAACAGTGGCAGGTATGCGAATCTTATTCCAGTCGTATTTACGAAAGATAATTGCAATAATTTCTGTAATTATTTTAGAGAAAAAAGTCAGTAATGTGTGGAAATGAAAACGAAGGATCTATGAATAACATACAGAGTGAAATAACAACTAAATTACGCAAGATTTAATTACATTTTTCCTAAATTGTCACGCTCTTATTTATGACTGTACACGCGAATATAACTATTTTGATTTTAGTCTCTGTTAAGAAACTAAACAATCCACACCATAAGAACTATGAAGACAGTATTTGTGTTTTGTGTGATATTACTCTTCCAAACCGAGGACGCAACCGGTAATCTTAAGTTTGAATTTATTTTGTAAAATCTGATTACACCTTACTTTACTTTGGTTTGCTAACTTATATTATCTATAAAGAGATCCAAATTTGAATTTCAAATACTTACGTTAAAATCAAATACTATAACAAAGATTATTTCAGAAAAATAAACAAAAATCGTATCTGAAATAATGTATTATACCATAAAATATAAAGACCCGTTTCTGCTGTTTCATTTTGCCTCATCTTACGATTAAAAGAAATGATTCTTAAATCAGTAAATTTAACAAGAAGCCTGGTTTAAGTAGAACATTTTTAAAATTTGAATTTTCGTAACAAATACTAATTAGATGTCTATTGAATATCTGTTTAAACTAATAACCATCCTGTATTCAGAAAACCTTGGAAAATATCTTATTTGTTTTCTAGTTTTATTTATTGCCATGCTTTATTTTACATATGTACATATAATTTGTTTGTTTATTGTTAGTTTTAAATAAAGTAAAACATTAGTTATATATTTTCAATTTAGTTATTGGTATTATTAAAATTTTTATTTTCAATATTCGTTTCTTTTGCTGTGTGAATCTGACATTCAAAATCCAAATTTTTGGGATTTTTTTTACCTGTTTTTGATGACACAGAATGCGACTGTAAATCGGAGAAAATGTTTTACGATCTTGACAATGAGACATAATCCATGTGTTATTCTTTGATACCATCAACAATTAAGATATTTTATCTAAAAATAAGAGTAATTCTTTGTAGGTACTTCTGTAAATAACTTCCTATATAGCTTTCTAGATAACGTGTCCATCTGAAATTAAAATTTAATGTAGATTATTGCATTTTTGCGCTATTATAAATATATGTGAAGACCAATTAGAACAATTTTTTTTAAATTGTAAATGAATTAAAAATAAATTAATATGATTTTAAGACTATATTACAATAACGATATATAAAATCATTTTATTTTTAAATAAAACCTAGTAAGGTGAAATAGCAACCTGATTCGCGTATACATAAATAAATTAATATTTTCGAAAAAGGTTTCGCCTCAAAATGAAGAAAAACATTAGCATTATAACATTTGTAATTTTCTCCGATTCACGCGTATTATTCCATAATAAAATATATAGTGTTTTAGCACTTTAGATTAATAGTTACAGACGTTAACAACTCGTATTATCTTAATTTCTAGGACAAGCCGGAGGCATTTCATCAAAATTAGATTTTGGCAGCAGTGACCCAACTACAGCAGCAAATAGTTATGATTCTACGTTAAGTACCAGTGTTGTCAAAGCATTAGTTAGACTCCGGCAAACATCAGGTCCAGGAAAACCAATAGTCTCGTCAAAATTCGACCAAAACCCATTCAGTTTAGCGTCAATAGCACCCCTGGTTCACACATCAGATAATAAAAATGATTTCTCAAGTTTGAGTGTGGTTTGTGTCAATAATAATTGCAATAACAACAATAGCAAAGTCTCCACAAATAACGACAAATTATCCACTGACATATTGGTGCAAGTGTCAACGAGTGTGGATGGGAATTCAAACAATAATACATCATCTAATGCAGATCTAGATGTGCCAATTGTTGTTGGATACAGTGGCACAAACCACCAAAATCCGTCGACTTTGGAAAAAGAAAATCGAAGATTAGATGGAAGCCAAGATGTCACGATCCAAACAAATCCAACCACTGGAATTCATCAACCAAATAATTATAACTATTATCACGTGAATAAAGATTCTGGAAAAGATGGTCAATTCCAACATCAAATTCCATATTTTGAGCCTTCATTTAATAATCACTTTTTCGGTGAAAACCAGTCACCGAACTTCGTTTGGTATCGTAGAAGGAATAATTTCCCATCTCAGAACAATCCGCATGCCTTTAATGGGAATACACGCACATATAAGCCGTTTAATCAATGGCATTTAAAATATCCAGCTACGCAACAACCACAACATACTCCGTCAGGTTGGTCACCGACAACCCAATGCACGTGTACTAATCCCGGTATGAATTGGTATCCAAGTTTCGGACAACAGCAACCTACTCTTTCTTCTTCGATTAACAATAAAATGAGTCCTCTCAACTAACGTTTATCGATTCAATCTACATTTAAATGCTAAGCTTATTGTATATTATTTGCTATAAAATAACATAAATTGTACTACTTGGAAGATTAGAGCAAGTACGGCACTGTCTTAAGAACTATTGTACTTATACTGATTCCGCATTATTTTTGCAATTTAAGGATTTAACTATTATTAAAAGTGTATAAGATGAAATTATGATAGAAATTTAAATCAGGTTGAAATAAATTGAGTATATTTGGTATAACTTTCACATAACGCGTTTTGACTGTTAGGTCATCTTCAGGACAGAGTCTATTTATTTCATCCTGATTAAAAATGTTTCATCAGGTGCCAACCACCATTTCAATAGATTTAAGAAATTTTAATTTTAAATTGATACCGTACTAAAATAATATAACATATTTTTAGTATAACCTTGTCTGAAATAAACTCAATATTAATTTAGTATTTTTTTAAATCTTGGAAAAAAAGCTATTGCATAATACAAATGATTAGAAAATAGACCTTTCTTCACCTAATTCAAAATTATAAATCACTTGTTAAAAATTGTTTTGCGATATTAGAAATGAATTTATCACATTTTTTTCTAAACTTATAAATATATTAATCAAATTAATTCTTATTGTATGACAAGAATAACTATTTAGGTATATAATTATGGCAAGGAAATTTAGGACATTTCATTCATATTCTTCGGAAATGAAAAAACTATTTATGCAAGTCTCAAAAACAATCGGTAGCTGTGATTATTATTATAAAAAATATTGAAAAAGACAAAACAAAATCGCAATTTCGTAAGAATGAAACCATAAATAAAATACAAATATTTTGCTCACGATAGTATAAATTGTAATTTTAATGTCATTGTCAATCCACTCCTAATTACATAACAAAAATATGACTTGATTTAATTAAGTCAGTGTAAGAGTCTTGTAGTGATGTAATTAAATAATATATATATATATATATATATATGTAGATTATTAAGCAATTGCACAAATATACAAATAAATTGATACACAATATTTTCATATTAATGTTTCTCGGGGGAAATCATAAAACATAGTGCCGCAGTAGCAATACAATCCGATTTTTATAACTGTAGCATATAATGGATATACATTTACGCAAACAGTAGTAAACCAGAATACCAATTATCAATTACGAATGGAAATTTACGTCTTTATTTCGTTAATTACTAGTACTTATATTGCTACCTAATCGTAAAAAGTTAATTATATATATAAAACTATCAAAGAATCACAACTGAAAGAGCAAGTCGCGTGGAAATTAATAATTTTTTATTTCAGGCTGCATATAAAGTTGAAATTTGAATCCATAAAGTCGTGATTCTTTAGAGAAAAACTCTAATTTATTTAATACATAAAATGAATAAAGATCAGCGTAACACAAATATAAATATTTAAAAGCAATGGCACTCTAATAATTTTTATTCTATTCTTAAACCCCATCAGATAACGATGTTGTATGTTGATAGGTAAATGTTAAATAACTTAAAACCAATTTTGTGTGTCTGTTTGTGGAAAAAAAATTATGCCAATGAAAAATTTCGAAATGATTTTTTAAAATTTCCTGTGATAATTTTATGATTATATATTTTTAAAACCATTGAGTGCGATGAAGATAATGTAATTAATATAATGATGTTTCTTTAGAGTCTGTCTTAATTACATAGCGACAATAAACGTGAATTCTGTTTTTCCGATGTAACATCACGATCATTTGTCGGTTTTTTTTATAAGTAGATAATTAAAGTAAAGTTCAAGATCAGGTAATGGGATAAAAAATTTAATTAGTGAAGATTTCTTGTATATGTCATAGAATAAGTTTCATGTTTTTTTAAATTTATAATTTATAATACCTACCGGAAGCATCTTGGTTTAGAACTGCATGAGTAAATCTTATAAGCATAAATATAAAATTGAATGCATATATGTATATATTAAATAATATCTAAACCTAATCAAATAAATCTATATTATAATTATGGCATCTTTGTTTTGGCATGTATATTTGAAAATAATGGTATGTTTAACCAAATTAAATAATGATATTTTACCGGTAAACACATTTAAATTTTAGTTTATCAAGATTGTAAGACAAATAAATATGAAGTCATTATTTATTTTAGAAAAATGGCATGTTTAACTATAATTGAAAATAAGAAATCTAATCATTTATTCATGTTCTTGTATTTATTACAAGATTCTCGAGAATGCGATGTTTTAATTTCAATAAATAATATATAATACTTATTAATCATGTTAATTCTGTAGATATTTACTATAAAAATGTCTATTTTTAACTAAGCGATCTACAATCAAAGCTGTTGAAAGTAAATTTATAAAACTATAAACATAAAATCCTCCTACTTTTGAAAATAATATTCAAATCAGAAGTGCATGTTTACTCTAGGCGTTTTATGTCGCTTCTAAAATATCTTACAGGAAAAATAGTATTATTTCCCACAACTTTTATTTTCAAACTTTCGTCAAAGATTGTACCTGTTACAAGAAAATCGCAATTGAAATTCACATTGTTTAAAATTTGTATTTACTATCCTTTCAATCTAAATAAATACCTACTCTGTAGAAGTTCAGTGCAAAATGTTGCAGATGCTTGGTAATATTTTTGGTTCACGAAATATTCATCGCCATACTTGGAATGGCCAAAAAGCCACTAATAAGCTACATGACAACTGCCATGCATTTTTAGATTCACGTGAACCACAAAATAATCACAAAAAAATCACACAATCTAGCGCATTTGCTTCATTTAAAACTAATTAAACGCAATTATTTTTTATTGATTTTCCGCAACTGGCATTGCTACCATCTTTTAAACTCGTCGCACTCGGCTAAAACAATTTTCTACTTAAGGGGTTAGGCCACTCTAAAGCTAGAAAAAAGATTTTTTTCAGATTTTTTTTTGACGAATGTATGCATTTTGTATCACAATCGTTTACATATCTTTATTAAACATGTATTTGACTACATTATGAATTTTTTTCATTAATAAATATATGAAATTGGGGGCGCTAGTGTCATCCAACCTGTGAAGGTTTTTAGAAGTAGCACTAAACGGGCGAAAAGGTTGAGCAGCCACTAATTGGCCTTGGACAAAAACGACAACAGATTATAAATCTGTAATATATAACCTCTCGGATTACGTAGCCGATTTTTAAAATATTGATTTTTGTAGAAATGACGTGCGATTCAAAAAAAGAGTACGATTTTTATCTAAAAATTGCATATGAATTTGTTAATGAAAAAAAAACTATCAACAATAAAAATTAAATCCTACGATGTTCGATAGAAAACTGCCTATTAATTAAGACGGTACAAGATTCATGTATATTGATTCACTTGTATAGGCGTACTGTTTTCGCCCAGTTTCAAAAACACAGTTTCGAGAAAAACGCGTTTAAAGATAAAGTTGTGGTTTCTGGTTGAATGCTTGCATATAGGAGCGCACTGATAGTCGCCTAATATCTGCCCCAAAATACAACGTAAAGAACATTTTCTCGAGAATAATTTGAATTGTCCCTTATGCCTTACAACTTTAAGTATCATTTAAGACAAAAAAAAATTTTCAAATATTTTGATTCTCTAGAGTGGCTTAACTCCTTAAACTAAAATTCTCCATGTTAATTTTGCTTTCACCCACAACTTCGTGTCAATTTATATTCAGTCAAGCACGCATTAATAGCAATGCCTGGCATATCTTTCACATTCAAAGCTAAAAATTAAACTCTTTCTACGTGCAGCTTCTTTTACATTTTCAGTCCACCAACCATTCTAAATACGCGCACTCATCCTTGATATACCACATACTTCAGTGGCACAACCACAACAGCTGTCCTAAATTCATTCCAGACTGCATTTACATCACATTCGTAACAAACAATGGCAAAGGAACATTTAACTTACATGCATACTCTTTACTAACTTGGTTACGGTCAGATTTTACTAGAATCACCTTGTGCTAGATTCATTCGTGAAACAACAATCACACAATAATATAGCGTATATATGTCTGATAATAAATACGATTATTGTTGGTCATTGTAATTGTTGCCATAATTAAAAGATGCGGTAATATTTTTTGTAGAAATTTACTTATTCATTTGCATTATAGTAAATATTGCAATAGAATTGTTTTAACTATAAACTAGTATTCTTTTTAATATTTCTAATCATGTACAGTGCGAATATAATATTTGTATTTTATATTACAAAATCAAGCTCCCCTCTTAAATATGTACACATTTATGTATTATTTATAAGTAATAATTTATTTCTTATCGTGAACTGAATAAGTTCTAATATTCCCATTGTCGTTTACGGTGGTTTCCGCATGCCGAAAATGAACTGGTTTTCCATTGACGTTTCCTGATCCACTGGAACTGCTCGTGAATACACTACTGAATTGACCACCACCTTGAGGGGCGCTCGCAAATCTCACGTTCACGTTGGGATTATTCTGTGTGTTATATTCTTTCATTAGCTTATTTTACAATAAGAAATTTAATTTTTAGTATAATATTTATGATATTTCGAAAATTTATATATTTTTTTTGTATTTCCACAACAAACTGTCTAAAATATGAAACCTCAGACGTCAAGCATCATTATTTAGCAATTGTTTCGTATCTATAAATTATGATGACATAATAATCATTTATAGGAATATAGTATCATATTTTTAGCGGAATGAATTTGTTTTAGCTTATTGTGAGGCAATTATTTTGAAGGTTTATAGTTTTTGCCCAATGAATCACATATTACATATTTCAAATATAAATTTTATCTTTGTTAGTAATAAAATAAAATTAAATATTAATAAGATGTACATTCGGTTTTGTTTTAAAAATACATGATGCAAAATTGATTGTATATTAGCCATGACACAAATGCGTGGAATATATTTATAAGGTGTACTAATTCGTGTAGTGTCGAGCAAGATTAAATAAATATCCGACACAAATGAATTTTCAATTTTCTATGAATGAATTTACAATATATTTTCATATAAATTAGAAGCAAAGATCAATCTATTTTAAATTTTATAAGAATGGCGCAATACGTCTACTGCAAAGCTACAAATTAAAGAGTAAAACTAAATATAAATTTAAAATATGTCTTGCATCACTGGCCATTGTACTATATACGATATGTTTCACCTTCAATTTCTTTTATAAAATTGATCACTAATTAAAACGAGAATATGAGGGAAGTTACTTTAAAAAAATCCATCTACATAACATTTACATACCGGGTTCTCTGGATTAAGAAATGCTGATTGTGCTACTTGACCACCTCCTACGTGAGCGGATGCTCCAGCTTGATAACCTCCGGCAGGAGCATATGCACCAGCATATCCTCCTCCTCCTCCTCCGCCTCCTAAGTGACCATATCCTCCTCCACCACTTTTTTGGCCAAGTCCACCACCTTGTTGACCATATCCACCTCCTTGCTGACCATATCCACCACCTTGTTGACCATATCCACCACCTTGTTGACCGTATCCTCCTCCAGGTTGACCATACCCTCCTCCGCCTTGTGGGGCATAACCACCTGCATTTTGTGAGCTGTATCCAAAGTTACCTTGTCCACCACCTCCACCGTGACTGGAAAATGAGCCAGCATATCCTCCGCCATCACTATTCCCACCTTGATAACCTGGAATTCCACCCGGAAATCCATATGCTCCAGCACCATTTTGGACTTGTTTTTGGATTTGATTCAATCTAAAAATATATGGTTATTTTGATCCAATGTCATATCTGCATCGTTGATACATTGATGTATTTCTGAATTGTTAATATGATCAAATAAAATTTGTAGTTATTACATTTTTGGTGTATGTTCGCTTTACATCATGTATAAATAGTATTTTTTTTAATGTAATGTATTTAGAACGTTTAAAACAAAAACTGGTGTGTAGTAGTGGTATATATATATATATATATGATATTTTAACAGTTTACTTATTTTATTAATCAATTTAAGTGTTAAGTGTTACAAAAAAGAGTAATGTGTAAGAAAAAAATGTTTGATAGAGGAAACGTTAGTAAGAAATAATTACAATTGCAGCATATTTTAGAACAAGCAACGAAGTATCATGCCATAATTCGTGTGTGTTCAAGTCTTCATTATCAGAGATGGAGATGAATATTTCTTAATTAAATCTCGTTTTTTTTTCAAACAAAATATCCCTAAAATAATAATGGTGTTCTTATTTGTAGACAACTATCGCAGTCCAATAATCGAAGAAACTTTGAATACGTAAACCATTTTAGGAATTGAACTTTTAAAAGTTTAAAATACAAATGGAATTTCCGAACAAAATAAAATTTATCAAGCATTAAAAATGGTTTCAAATGTTGTATCTGATGATTGCTTACTTATCCTCTAATTACCCATCAAATGTAATGCGAGATCGTGCGAAAACTTTTCCTCGAAATGGAGGATCTATGGAAACAGAAGTGTAAGCAATGGCTCTAGTGCTAAAAGAAGAAGAGAAGAATTAGAAAAGGCGACATAAAATATGCTAGAAAATAGAAGGGTTAAGATAACAAGATGATCATATTGCAAAATAGTATAATTACACTTAATTTCAATATTATAAATAAATAAAAATAAATATAAAAACAATTTATTTGAAAATATGAAGAAACCTACATATTTGTTACTAATCCACTATAAGAAGAAAGTTAAAACATATGAAAATAATGCATTGGTTTTGTTAACAAAATACAAACCAACACCAGCATCTATATATAAAAACATACGTTGGCATCAAAATGTGTTGATTATTCTTAAAATTATCCAAATACCCTGCTAGAAGAGTGTTGAAGTCGAATGGAATATGCTGGAAGAATTGTTGAGGGAATCCTGGAGGAATATCACCGCCATATCCATAACCGTAACTACCGGATGCGCCATTACCACCAACGAAATTTCCCGATGAAGAACCTGAAATATAATAATTACCAAAAATGAAATAAATTCTGAAGTTCCGAAACATCGAAGTATGATAAATATGCATTTGTTACATATTTATAACAAAATTGTTACCATTACGATGATTTTTCTGTCTCTATTTTAGATAAATAAAGTCTGATACAGCAACGAATTTATTATGCGAAAATAATTTATATCTGCAATTGTAGTTGTAAAAACTGATTTTCCGTAAGTGTAGTAAAAATTATTTATTTAGTTTTATTAAGATTTATGAGTACCTATCTATTATTAAGAAATATATGACCAAATTCTAATTTCGTATATTTCCCATAGTACAATTAAAATTAAGACAATAAGTGAGAAAAAACAAGATAAAAATTTGTTTAGTTGTTAAATTAATTACGGTGTATATTAATTAATACATGTACAACTTATAAAACAATGTATAATTGAGCAAGGTTCAGAAGATTTATATTATATATTTTTTATAGCATGTGTTACAAGTAATAAACCTCTACTATAAGATGAACATATAAATTAGATAAACAATCAATCAATTATTAAAAAATGGAGAACATGATTTATATCAGAAGAAAAGTACAATTATTTTCTATTAAATTAACACTTATTATTACATCTCTGACTAACATTAACATTAACTAGTTACGCAAACTGTAAATCCGTGATACTATGTCTATTTTCATAATACATGTAGTTTAATTCCATGTAATTTATGCAAGGGTGTTTTATTTATAATTTGGTTTTATTATTATTAAGTTCCTACATGTCGACTATTTTTTACATTATTCAATTCCATTTCATAATTTATTTTCAGTGTACTATTTCGGCGGAATTATCAAATTATAAATATTTTTTGTTATAATACTATAATTGCCATATAATAATTACTTAATAATTGGTTTATATAATGTACCCTACAGTGTAAATTTTATGAAATAACGGTGTAAATGTACTGTGTTGGAATGGAAACTAACATAAAATATTAAAAAATTTACCCAAGGAGTACCATAGAGGAATCATTAAAAGTATTGAAAAAAATTGCGTAAGTATAGGTTTGTTACCTTAAATCTATCTGTTTTTAAAATCACAAATTATGTTTAAAATGCCGAAAAAATTATAATTTTTCTGACCTTACTTATACGTTGTCGAATATCAAGCGAATCAAAATAATTGACAAGATCTACAAATATGTTATATAAATTCACCGAGATACCACTGCAACTCAAATTATTTGTTGTACAATATATCATATATTATATTTTATAACACATTTGTTAATGTATACAATCAATTTTTAGATAAAATAAACTGTTTCAATGGTCGAGAATTTTCCTAATTCATTTACATCTTGCCAGATCATAACAAACATTGTCACCAGATCGTAATCAACAAGAGATATTTTTTAAATATACACATAAATAGCAAAGGAAGTATGTTGTTATGAAAATATAAGCTATAATTTTATAATAAATATAGTCCTTCTAATCTTAATCAGTTTTTATAATATTGTTTGATAGATCAAAAATAAGTATACATATGAAAATAATCCTTATACGGCATAAAAAACACATAAAATATTTGCTTATTATAATTTATTCAAAATAAAGAGCGAAACCTTGATAGCAACTAAGATAGGTCGATTGACAACATTCGATTTAACTCGAAAATTGAAAAAAAAACCGACGCGTATTGTATTCATTTTGAATTGTTTATAAATGCAGTGAAATAAATTAATATATGAAATTCATTTAACGTAAAAACATTTATTTATAACCGCTTTCTCTAATATCAAATAATATAAATTTCATTATAATTGATTGTTTGACTAGCTAAATATAACGGTGTAAGTTAATAGAGAAGCACCGATGTTTACATATGCCTTGGGGATATTTTAATAATTAATATAATGAACAACACAAGAAAATAAACTTTTTTTTTTGAAATATATGTACAAAGAATTTTTGTTTCACAAGATGTCAAAAGCATGTTTACAAAATATAAAGTTCTTCGGTGATTTCGACATAAGTGACGAATATGCACTAGTCATGCAGTAACGATGGAAGATTCGAAGCATGTACAAGGATAAATGTATCCATAAAAGGATAACATTATAACATTAAACAAACGTTAAAATATTGTATAATTCTACAAAGCGATGCTCATAATTATAATTTAATAATAGTTGTTGTCAAACAGTATATCATATGTCAAGGCTTCTCTGATATACCATAAAATAAAAAATATGCGCAAACACGTTCGTCGAGAAACATTAAATTAAATCATAATTCTTGTTTCAAATTTAAAAATTAAACAAATATACAGTGTTTTTAGGTAAATTTATTATGTCTGTTTTCGCTATTTCTTTATTATATTACGTACTAAATCCTTCAAAATTAGGACATGGACTATAACGACGAAGAAAAAGCTCATTAGAAATCTAAATTTGTATTTTACTGACCAAAAATGAATATTACCAGAACAAAATTTAATATTTTACTGATGAAATAAATATATTTACAGACTGTTCTGTTATTTATATAGTAATGTAAAAATAAAAAAATTCATGATTTATTTTGTCGGTTTGGTTTTATATTGTTGTACATTATTCTGAATTATATATTATTATTATATTAAATTAAAGTAATCGAAAAATGACTAAACGCTGATGAATGATTTTCATTAGAACTTTTTTATAGAGTCTACTTTCCTAAGTACGCTAGCTAGTCATCAGGTACCCAAAGTTTTGCCCCAAAATTCAGGGAAAATCTTAAAGTAAAATATTGGGATATTCTATGGAATATTTCAATTAATTTGAGAAAACTTAAACTATATAAATGAGCTATGTTAATCTAAGGGTGTCTTTGATATGCTGTTGCTAGCTAATTACCACATATTGCAAAGTTACATTTATATAAGTAAATAATTAATAATATAATTTAATTATGTCATCAGAAAATGAAATCAATTTGTCTCTAATACCCTTTTCCTTAATCAAAATTAAAACACAAATGAACCATGTTTTACAATGTATTATATTACACTTTAAAACAAAGAGTTAACAGCTGCAGTTGTTTACTATTTTACAACTAAAAAGTACATGTACTCTTTGCTTGTAAAATCGAAAGCAGTAACCTGCTTGAAAACAAACCACAATTACCAAGAAATTCTTACCAGTTACTAGTAATTGATTAATGATTATTGATTGATGAAATTTAATTTCAAGCAACTGTTAACAATTATATAAATAATAAACAATTATTTACCTGCGTAACCAGCCAATGCGGTCGCACAAAAAAACGATAGCAATATTATAACCGACGGTGTCATGGTGCTCAAAAGAAATAATGATGGCACATACAACATATCTTCTTTGAAGATACGTTCAAATAGAAACGTAGTTTACCATATAACCCCCTCTCTCTTACTTATACAGGTATTATTTTCTATTTATTCCGTAAACATACGATTCCCTACGAAACGATGCGATTGATAAATCACGTTTAAATTAAACAATTAATTAATTAATTTTATTGGTTAGTAATTTCACTTATATAAGCAAGATTATTGAGATCAAAATGTTATTCAAAATTTACTGCGAGTATTACTGGTGCCGTTAGAAAAAATCTCGTAAATAATAATTTCGTAGCATAACATTGAAATTCAGACTGTATTGCAGATGCACTTAAGATAGGAAACTTAAAAATCATTAAGGTTATCAGTAATCTTGTAAGACCCAGTGCACTTAAACATTGACACATATTTTGCTTTACTATTTGATAAATTGTAAAATTACACAAAAAATAATCAATGTAGTTCAAAACCATATTGCTTATGAGACTGTATTGAAAATAAAACTAATTAAAATAAATAAATACCATAATTAAACATACGATCGACAAATAAGTCAATTTTAGAATTCGATATAACATTTAGATTTGAGATATCCGATTAAAACAATAAATATGTTTTGTTAAATATGAAAATTTGTTATAAGTTACTATTACTAATCATAAAAATTACAAAAAATCATTTAAGATATGTTATAATAAGATTATTATAAATCTTTTGTTTCCAAATAATTGAAAATATACCTACGTTTATTACTATTATTTTAATGTGTGTAAATATATGTATAATTAATAAATAATTACATGTCTTACATATTTCTGTCTTAGTATTGCAGATATTTTAGAAATATACCAAATAACTGTCACTAACGTTGCTCTCGCACTCTTTACACATTAAAATGTACCAACCAACTAATATTATAGTTGTCTATTGTTCTTCCCCTACTATTCATTATTTAAATCATTCCGTTAATATAATTGTAATTAATAGCGATAATCGAACAATGACCGTTCAAACAATTAGATATAATTTAAATTTAATTATGATACATTAGATAAATTTCTATTTTTGAAAAAAACTGAAATCTATATGTTTATTTTTATCATTAGAAGAATGAAATACTTTTTGTGACTGACTTACTTACTTTCCAGCCCATTATTTGATGAGAATATATACCAATAAGCCTTTCTTGCGAAAATGATTATGAATAAACTATTAAACTCTATTAGGGTTATTTAAAATTTACATTTTTGATTCAATGCTAGCGCAACATTTAAATTTTTTCATTATTTCATATGCTTTTATGATTTAAAAAAATAAATAATTGTTTGGCTGTAACGAAATGATGAATTATTGCCAAGAAATAATAAAATCAATTTATTATTATTTTGTTTGTTGCTATAGCCCAAAGTGTTAGATTATTAAGAAAATAGCCGGAAAAAATAAATAGGAGAAGAGAAAATAATAAACTTTTATAAAAATAATTTATATTTGTTTCTGGCAGTTGTTTTTAGCAAATATGTCTAAATGGATTAATATATTACGCTCGCTCATTATTTAAACAAAAATTTTCACGGAAATCACTATTATCTAATTAAAATATTTCAGTTATTTCGAAACAATTTGTTCAGATTTAAATAAATAATTTAAATTTAAATAAATAATTGATCTGCATAAAATAAATATAAATAATTGATCCTCATAAAATATATATAAATTAACAAGTATCCTGATAAAAAATTATATATAAAGTAATTTAGTATGTATTGTGCAAATATATACGTTCTGAACAAACAAGTATAAATAATATTTTTGAAATATGTAAAATATTTCACTATATGCATTTTAAAACGTTTATATGCATTTGCAACTAAAAAGTAAACTATAAATATTGGTATTGTTTGTTACATATTTTAATGGTATTATAACAATGAGAATAGCTTATCATGAAATATAAATCATATCTTTCCCAGCATATTCGTCCGTACAAGCAAATTGACTTCAGTTCATATTTTTTAATGGTATATTGTCGATAGCGAATATTTTACAAGAGTACCTCTAGACAGATATCAAATTCAACCATTACCTGTGTCAGGTAAGCAATTTATTCTTGTTAGTAGATAACACATGTTTTCAAAATAGTTATCTAAATCCATTAAATGCTCATTTATTAAAGTTAACTGACCTAAACAGGAGTCCTATATAAAAGATGAATACGGAAAATTATGGCATTACAATTCACAATGTTGTTCCAAATAGTGTTTGCTCTTCTCGTTGTTCAGAGTGTAATTAGTGCAACAATTCCAATTGACAAATCAGAAGAAGATGCAGATGATGTAAAGCCTGCATCAGACAAAATTATTGATATAATATCACCATTAGAAGAAAAGATTGAAAATGCAGAAAAAACACGTAGACTTATTTGGGATGAGTCAGATGAAGATGACCACAATTTCTTAGATTGGTTCGATTGGACAGGCTTAACACCAAGCAAACAAAAAGGGCCTTCCCTTAAACAACGATTGCATGCAGTGGAAAATCGTCAGAGAGTGATGTATGAGCTTCTACATTGCGAATCACTCGATGACAGAGATTGTTCCGAATTGCGAAATAAAGCTCAAACATACTTTAAAATTCCACCAAAATTGAACCATAATAGTAATAATCTTACCGACAACTCACTTAACAATACTCAGCAAAAAAATTCAACCCATTCAAAGAAAAAAACACATCATGCTTCTTCGCAACCTATAATTAGACGTGGATCTACTGACTACACACAAGCTCTGTTTTCTGATAATTCAGCGTTAAATTTTGGACCAAACCCACAATTTCCAAATCAATTCTACCCATATTCAGGACAATTTCCTCAAAATTTGGCAGTAAACCAACAATATTCCGGCCAATATCCTCCAAATTTTAGTCAATTTCCACAAAATCAATTCACAAATCAGCAATTTCAAGGAACATATCCTCAAAATCCTATAGTGAATTCACAATATTCAAGTCAGTATACCCAAAATCCTGCTATAAATCCACAATTTATAGGTCAATTTCCACAAAATTCTGCAATAAAACCACAATTCACAGATCAATATTTTCTATATCCTTTTGTAAATCCGCAATTTATAGGTCAATTTCCCCAAAATTCTGGAGTAAACTCACAATTGCTTCCAAATTTAACTGATTTACCACAAAACGCTGTTACAGGTCAACAAAATCCTATTTCACAAGATCTTCAAATGCGAAACTCTACTGATAGTGTACAAAAATTACCTGTTAACCCACAAGTGTCTTACCAAACCTCTCACAAATTAGATCAGAATTCACATGACCCAGCTGTGAATCCTGAAGCGCAAACATCACAGAACCCTACTACAAACCAAGAAATACCAGCAAATAATCCTCAAAATTTAACCGAATTTACACAAGATCCTAATCCAAATCTGCCAACACCTGCTATTAATCCATCACCACAAAACTCAATTCCAAACCAACAAGTGTCCAATGATAATGAACAAAATCCTGTTCCAGCTCCTCCCATTCAAAATCAACCCCAATCATCGCAACCAGCGAACCCAAAATTACCAGTATTACCTGCTCTTATGCCACAAATACCAGTTGCTAATCCTGTAGTACCAGCACCACCTGGAGAACTTCCTGAAACTTTGGTAGCTCCACCATCACCTGCAGCTTGATTTGTTATTACCAATCTATTATGTTTCAAAATATGAAAGGCATTTTTGAAAAATAATGTAATGTAATGTATATTGTTTATTTCTTTAATGTTTATGTATATGTACAGAAAATTAACAATATTTAATGAATAAATGACAACATAAATTGAATTGAAAGTTACATGCTATGTTACACACTAGTTTTACTTAAACATTAAGTTTGACCTAAATTGTTGTAAATTTTTACAACTAATTATAATTAGTTTTATAAAATGTCACCTTCCATTGTTGCTTTCAATTGTGTGAACGCAATATATTTTGTTCTAATGTATAAAAATTTATCTTAAAGGTTTTCAAATAAATAATTCATAGCAACACTTATGTAAATTTTATTTCTATAATTCAACATTAAATAATAAATATTACCTTAATTACTATAGAGAATTAAATACAGTACTCAATTAATATTGTTCTCATTGCCTTGGACCCAAGGACAATTCTATTTCTTCTGTATCTAAAACGATAGATAGTAATATTAAATGTGGATTCTGTTATTATACAATTGCATATTAGATAATACTGATATAATCTGTAGATCAATGGACTATTTACAATATTATCTATTAACGACAAACATACACATTATGAAACTTTTTATTTTTTGGCAGTAATATAATATTCTAAATATATTTTTTTGGTTCTAATGTCCTTTTTATGGTACGGTTATATTATAAATATCTGCACTGGAATTAACTAAATGCAGTTGATAGAATAATTAAATATATGTTTTAAAAAATTCAAGGTAATATAATTATTCATGATAATTGTAATTCTTATTTTTAATCATAAATTCGTTAGTTTTCAAATAAATGTAATAGCTTACCGAATATATTCTGCAATACTACATTATTTTCAATATATCACTAAGCTTTCAAACATTTCCCTCTTCATATTTTTGGTATAATCGATGTCATATACCGAATTATTCCATTTTATTTATCTGTAAAAACATAAACAAGCATAGATAGTATGAGTGAATAATAATAAATTACCTTATCAAAAATTAGAAATGTAGGGATTTCAATAGTTATTTTCTTGTAAGTGGTGCAGTTTGTAAAGAAATATAATATTTTTAATTCAACTATTAACTGTAAGCGTAGCCACTTACTGATGAGACAAATAAAGACTAGAGTAAACATGCACTTCCATTTTTATGTATGTGTGTGAACGTCAAAAATATATTAAATGTGAAAATATCGTTGGTGCAATAATATTTTCAAATTAAATATACATTAAAATATATAAGCTAAGCGATATTGGTGCACCCGAGCATAAATTAGTTAATTGACTCAAATTATTGGGCAACATTTTTTTTTATGTCCAATTGTTTGAAAATCTCGTGTTTCTTCGTACATATAATCTAGCTGTATGTGAAAATATTTAAAACAATAAAAATTTTCAAACAAAACAGCGAGAAAGTAAGTATTAATAAATAATTTTATAAGCAATTTTATAGAACATTTAACATTAAATAATATTGGTATGCTGCAGCTCTGACTGCAGTATCAAAACTATTCCAACTAAATATATACTTGGATGTAAGCTTGGATGTATGTCGCTCGCTAACTTGATCAGTCGTCAATACTCATCATAATATTGCCTTTCAGTATTTTTACCACATTTGAACGACATATATTTGAATGATTTAAATGTGCTATTCGTAAGTTAATTTCAGTAGGACAGGATGCGCCCAATATTACAATTTTAATTATAAATTATGAATTAAATAAGAAAATCGAAAAAACTACCTTCAAGAGAAACTAATACCCTAAAAACATAATTATAAAGTTTTTAATCAAAACAAATACATATATTCTAATTTTTTATCGTACTGTATGTCCAAGTATTTCGAAAATTCGTAATTATTGTGTATCAAACAATTACATTTTATAGTAAAAAACATTTGGTGCATGGACGATCTGCCCTGCGGTTACTTTAATCCTTTTTTGAACGTAGAGAACGAAGAAGATATAAGTATATATTTTCAAATGCCGTTTGGTTTTTTGTTTTAGGTGAACCAACGAGGAGCAACCGTGGGCACGCCAAAGCGCTTTTTTTTATTATTTTTGAGCACGCGCGTAGAAGCTAATGTCAAAAGAAATATTGGAGAAATATTTTTATATTCCTAAATGTATTGCAGAAAAAACTGCAATTTAATAAATAGTTTTGATTTAAATATAAAAAACAATTTAAAGGCTTCTTTTTTAACCTTAAAAAACCAAAAAGATCCTTTAATTAGGTAAATCTATAAATAGTAAAAATATATTATCATTTACGCAAACTGTGTTAATATACTTTACTTGCTCAAACATCTGACACGTGTTGATGAAAAAAAAAACAACATTTTTTAATGATGTAAGAAAGCTATAATTATTTAAACATTTTAAATTTATTTTTCTATTGCAAATCAATATTGAGAAGCTTCCTTGTATATTTAATTTAATTATTGTTTGTAAATTGCCTCCAAACAGTTGCAGTTGCACTAAAGTTGATGACTTCAAGCTAAAATATACATACGTGTTTGTCTTTAAAAACCTGTGTTAATTGCCGGCATATATATATATATATATATATATATATATATATATATATATATATATATATATATATATATATATATATATAAACAAAAACATATACAATGAAGTACCTACTCGAAGGTTAACGAAAGTCAAGGTAATGATGGAGATGTGATGCTGATGTCATAGTATTTCCCCTAACTATATCACTTATCATTACCTTTTATCTATATCTCATCTTGCATAGACAAAAAAGTTTTTTTTTTCCTATCTTTAAGTAGGGAATAATAAACCGGATACGTGGAAGTATATGCTAAATATTATTAACAAAAAATCATTCGAAAGAACAAAAAGTTGTCTACCAATGATTTATGAATAGTTATTATAAAAGAATATAGACTTCTTCATTACAAGTTTAAATTTTCTTTGTTCTATAATTTTAATAAATTGTGCCTTTTTCTCTATTGCTTTTTTATTTTTTACGAATTTCATCTAGTACATAATAACAATATTCAGTTTTTAAAAACGAAATTTGATTGTTTTTATAGATTTTAAAGTTGATCCGAATAAGGAATTAGATTCAACCGATTATATTATGCGTTCCCTGAATAACAAAATCAATATCAAATATGGTACGCTCTGTTTAATTATTAATTATATGCATATTCTTAAATTTACAACTTAATTCTAATTTATAAATATAATATTGATTAACGTCAAACTCCTTGTGACTATACACATATACTATAGATAGAACGCTCAAACAGCGAATAATTATAATTCTTATGCAGTATTTTTTTTTTCATTAAAATAAACTGCGTAATTTTAATACATTTGCTCTACTGCTGCTATTTTAAAAATCGATATTTAATTATATATTTTAATTATGAACGTCATCCAAAATTGTTCAAATAAATTCTCTTTTAAAATATTAAATACTTTTGGCTGCATCTTCACATTTTTATTTTATTATCTGCGCAGTTATAATGCTACTGCAGTGCTTTTCAGTTTGTAAGCTAAATAAAAACCTCGTGTTCAATAGATCAGTGTGTTTTTAATTTGTTTATTACTGTTGATATCAACTAGTCTTGTATGTTGGTCATTTTATATAGTATAAAATTTGATTCGCAGCACATTTAATTAGCTAGACCCAACAAATAGAAAATTCATGGCCAAATTTCGTACAAAATGTATAATAAACAAATTTTCGTTTAGGCTAAACATATTTCTTTTGGAACAGATTTTTTCTTTGCAATAAAAAGGGTAATGTGATAAGCTCAATTTTCCAAAACAATTTTTTATCATTTCTTCATAGCAACATGTAATCATAACTTTGTTAGAAATATATTACTCGTGCCGCCATGAACTTTGTGATACTTAGAAACTTTAATAAGAAATAATGAATAAACAATATCAGTACTACTTGATCGATATTCACAAAGAACATTGATAATTATAAAAAACCTCATATTGAAATCAAAACATGTACTATGTTTACATAGTGTAATTTTAAATAGATTTAACACCTTTTATTCTCGGAAATACACAATTTAATTAGCATCACGATTATTCTAGTTATTTAAAGCGATAATTAATTGTCGTTTTTTATATGTGAATTACTTTTTTTTTATTGAATAAACCGAATCTAGGAAATCCATATGATATTTAATGAGAATTAGATTAGTAGAATACAGTAGCGTAACTTCATTTATATATATATATATATATATATATATATATATATATATATATATATATATAAATATATATATATATATATATATATATATATATATATATATATAAATAAATAAATATGTGTATGCCATGTTTTCTCATACATTGAGTAGCAAACAACCCTTTTTAAGCATCCCCTTTTATAATATCATTCGCAATTCAAATCTAATAAGAATATGTTCACGAATATTACGTAAATCCAACAAACCTGTTATGCATTTTTTTATTCTACTGATAGGTTAGAAAATATATAATCCTGTCATTTAATTTTAAAGTAAATTTTGTGTTCAGAATAATATAATAATTGTAAATGCAAATATCGTTGCTCAGTTTTGTATTATGCGAAATAAATCTATGGTACGCCACTGATGCTAAAGTATATCAAGTAAGTATTATAACGAGAAAAATCCTAATAATTAGACATCTATTTTAATGTATATTTAAGGTACTAGAGTATTTAATAACATTGTTCAAAAAGTCAATCACTATCAGATAGAAGAACCATGCAATTTTGAATTTGTTTTGCTTGTTAGTTATATAACTTAGTCATGACTACAGATGATGTATTATTTATGTATTCACAAGCATCAAAGAAATAATTACGTCCACCGATCGACTATAAATAGGTAGTTAAGTCTTCAGCACATCATAGTCCAACGGCATGGTTCCTATCATGCAGTCAACATTTGTGTCAGTACTCGCCCTGTGCTGTATCACTTTAGCGCTACCTGTTGAAGATAATAATCAGCAATTAGCAAAGCGACCTTCTGGAGTAGTTTATTTAATTGATCTTTCATCAATTCCAAGATCGACGAAGGATGACAGTCCTGTGGATAATGTGCTTAATAACGCTGTAGCGGAAAACAGAGTTGGGACAGGTCCGCGTCTTGGACCTCTTGCAGCGATTCTGCTTGTGAATAATCCATTAAAGGATGAAGATGCTAAAGCTGATGGTATTTACTTCCGACCAGCTGATGGACAACCGCTTGATATAAGTCAAAAGGTAATTTTTTTTATTTAACATATTTAAATGATTTATTATTCCAATTACTTTCAAAATGCCATCAAATATTAATAATTGCATCCACAACCTAAATGTTGTACTCAGAGAAAAGTAAATTATTATCTCATAACTTTCAAATTATTAAAATTATTAAAAAAGCACAGCATATATTTATAATATAATAATTTCTTCTTCCACTAACTTTGACTAACAGCATTATCATATATTATGTCTGCCATACTAGTAAACTCTGTCTAATCTAAAATTATGTATTTTTAAGGAATTGAGACTTGTGTCAGAAGCTGGTACTCGAAAAAAACGCTCATACTGCGCTAAATGCGTTAACGGAGGCGGTGGACAACCAGGAGGCGGTGGTGGACTAGGTGGCGGTGGTGGAGGTGGTTTCGGAGGAGGTGGTGGATATGGCGGAGGATCCGGTGGTGGTTTCGGCGGAGGTTTCGGCGGTGGTGGTGGAGCCGGAGGAGGCGGTGGATTTGGTGGTGGTGGTGGATTCGGAGGAGGTGGTAAACCCGGTGGTGGAGCAGGATTCCCTGGCAGCGGTGGTGGTGGACACCAAGGTGGTGGTGGTGGTGGGCACCAAGGAGGTGGTGGAGGAGGTCATCATGGCGGTGGACATCAAGGAGGTGGTGGTGGCGGACATCAAAGTGGCGGTGGACATCAAGGTGGCGGTGGACATCAAGGTGGCGGTGGACATCAAGGTGGCGGTGGACATCAAGGTGGCGGTGGACATCAAGGTGGTGGAGGAGGAGGATGTCGTGGTGGATGTGCCAATGGTGGTGGTGGATATCCAGGTGGTGGCGGCGGTGGATCATTTAGTGAATCGTCAGCTTCGGCCTCTTCTTCGTCTGGGTCTTATGGCGGTGGAGGCGGCAAATACCATGGGTAATTAATATTATTTTTCTCTTATAAAAGAAACACTCAAAAAAAAAATCTTTTATTACCAGATTTTTTTATTTTTATAATTATTTGATAATTTCTCAAAATTTCTAAATATCTCATTCTTTTGTTTTTGTTTCAGATGAATCTAAACTATAAATATAAGGCAAATAACATAACATCAATAAATTTTATTTTGTATACTGTAGATATAAATAAATGTAAGTTTCAAGCAAATTATGTTTTCTTTGTCATCCCAGTCCTAATATTCAATTCTCTAGCACTGCTTGTTAGGGCTATTTATAATATATATAAATAAATAAATATATATACATAAATAAGTATAAGCGGCAGAAAATTAAAAATCAAAATAAGCATTTTTATATTGAAAAAGAATTTTATAGCCTAAAACATTTGGTTAGGAATATTAAAAATAAGGTGCAAAATTTCGTCTAATTAATATTTAGCGAGTGCGTTGTAGCATTTTTATTTTTCAAAAGTGCCTTAGCGGTGTTTAATATTTTTCACTAATAAATGTTTTACTGAATAACATTGTAAATATTTTATAAACATCATATTCCATCGCAATTCTAGATAAACTTGCAAAAGGTTCTACAAAATCTTGTTTCCAATGCTTTTATATAAACAATTCAAACAATTTGCATAATTATATTATAAAATTGGCCCATTTTTTTGTATTTTTATGTTATAGTTTTTTTTACAGAATGATATCTATTTTATAAATAAATATAACAGACGAGCCAGATGGATATATTTTACTGGAATCTTAGATTTACTTTAGCGATTTCCGACAGTTTTTTTTTAATAGCACGCTATTTCTGCAAAAATCATTATAAGAAAAAATATGGACGAGCCGGATGGATATATTTTACTGAAATCTTAGATTTATTTGCAAAAAGGCAGTTACATACTTGCTCCCACGGTACATCGCTGAACACGATTCTCGTTAACCGGGGACCAACAGACTGCCCATGGATAAAAGTGAAAAAATTATATATATACTGTTAAAAAATTAAATAGAGTATACGTGAGAAGTAAAATAGATAGAACATCTATACATAATATTTTAATAGGCAAAAAGAGTGGGGACGTTACAAACGACGCGGGAAGCGTAAATGTTCGCGCTCAATGCTGAGAGAATCGGCGGCGCATTTTTCTGGGGACATTACGCCTATATTTGTCACTTCACTAAGGAAAACACTGAATCCGTTATTGGCAATAGAATTAGCTTCGTGATATTGTGTGTGTGCAATGGCGAACATCTTTAATAAAGCTATATTTTCAAATTGAAATTGAATTTTATTTTCGCTGCCATAAATGGCGTTACTGCAGTGAGATAAATTATGCTGCGTTTGTTTGGTCTCGTTTTATTTTTGCATTTTGTACGAGACCAAACAAACGGAGTGTAATTGGTGTGCATTAATATATTTATATTAATATTGCTGATTTATCATACAGAGCATCATCTGTTAAATCTTTTGGTAAAGTCACAAAGCCCTAACTTTCATAATTAAAATAAAGTGAAACTCATTATCGCCATAAGAGTGTATCTCTCAGCGTTGACCGTATGCATTTCCCTATTCCCGCGCTGTCTTGGCGGTACTGACGTTTTTTTCGTCAATACATGTAATACAAGTTATATTTATTTACGGCTGCGCTATTTTTATTTTTCCGTTTAATCAATAACTTTTGCAACATTTCATTATAATAAATAGAGATATAAAAAAACATGATTAAATTTAATTTATTATATATTACCTCTCAAGTATATTTTACTAAATATTTTAACAATACATATGACTTTTTTTCATATTTCTTGGCGGTAGTTTCTGTTCACCTGGGTACTGCAAGAATGGACCGCAAATTCGGTCTAACAATATTAATATCAGGCACACATTATCCTTTTTACAGAAACAGTAGCAAATATAGTAGTAAAAAAAGTTATTACTATTTCAGATTACTATTGCCTGAAAAATATCTACAAGGTATAGGAAGATAGCAACAGAAATTCTTAACTTTGATATGTATGTTGCCATAAAAAAAACTCATACACAAATATTATATTTCATGTCACTATTATAACAGGACATTTGACATTTGACATTGAGCATCGATTGCCACATACAAATTTATTGAGAATGGGTTATAAAATATAATAATAGATTCAAAGTGTTATTTATTTGAAAACTAAAAAATGTTTCACCATTATGATTCCTTAGATCTTGAATAATTGTATTTTCTTACTTTCTTCAATACTAGTATTTCTGTTTTTATATTTCTACCTAAACAAAATTATTATAGAAAAAAGTTCAGAGCAAGCCATTGCAGATATTTTGTTTAAATATTATCAGTATCATACTTATTGCAACACTAAAGTGAAGAATGTGGTATTTTGGCTAAGTTCAGGCGTTTACAGAAAAATAAATATACATGATTTGTTAACATTTTTTTAAATACTAATTTTGCTCAAAATTGTCTTTGATTTTTCGTTGCCATTAAGGGGTTAGACTACCATAGAGATTTCTAGATTAGCGAAAAAATTTTTTTTGCTTAATCTATTCTTTAGTAACTTGAAAATAATATGCTAAAGTTTTATGCCGCGGTAAACTCTAACAGAGTCTGAATTTTGAATATGGCCCGAACGCAATAACGCTACAGCTTTACTACTTGAAACTTTAAACGCGTTTTTCTCGAAACAACATTTTTCAAGTTGGCCGGACCGATAACTCGGACAAATCTTTACCGATTGACTTTAAAATTTAACTGCATATTTAAAATTACTTTCTTCATGGAAGTACGTAGGATATTTTAATTATGTTGCATAGTTCAATTGTTATTAGCAACTTTTGGGTGTTTATTTAGCGATTTTCGACAGTTTTTTTTAATAGCACGCTATTTCTGCAAAAATCATTATAAGAAAAAATAGGAATATTAAAAATAAGGTGCAAAATTTCTTCTAATTAATATTTAGCGAGTGCGTTGTAGCATTTTTATTTTTCAAAAGTGCCTTAGCGGTGTTTAATATTTTTCAGTAATAAATGTTTTACTGAATAACATTGTAAATATTTTATAAACATCATATTCCATCGCAATTCTAGATAAACTTGCAAAAGGTTCTACAAAATCTTGTTTCCAATGCTTTTATATAAACAATTCAAACAATTTGCATAATTATATTATAAAATTGGCCCATTTTTTTGTATTTTTATGTTATAGTTTTTTTTACAGAATGATATCTATTTTATAAATAAATATAACAGACGAGCCAGATGGATATATTTTACTGAAATCTTAGATTTACTTTAGCGATTTCCGACAGTTTTTTTTAATAGCACGCTATTTCTGCAAAAATCATTATAAGAAAAAATATGGACGAGCCGGATGGATATATTTTACTGAAATCTTAGATTTACTTGCAAAAAGGCAGTTACATACTTGCTCCCACGGTACATCGCTGAACACGATTCTCGTTAACCGGGGACCAACAGACTGCCCATAGATAAAAGTGAAAAAATTATATATATACTGTTAAAAAATTAAATAGAGTATACGTGAGAAGTAAAATAGATAGAACATCTATACATAATATTTGAATAGGCAAAAAG
This sequence comes from Nebria salina, assembly GCA_944039245.1. Classification (NCBI taxonomy): domain Eukaryota; kingdom Metazoa; phylum Arthropoda; class Insecta; order Coleoptera; family Carabidae; genus Nebria; species Nebria salina. Next base: position 6,558,846 of record OX063288.1, read on the forward strand.
AGTGGGAACGTTACAAACGACGCGGGAAGCGTAAATGTTCGCGCTCAATGCTGAGAGAATTGGCGGCGCATTTTTCTGGAGACATTACGCCTGTATTTGTCGCTTAATTAAGGAAAACACTGAATCCGTTAGTGGCAATAGAATTACCTTCGTGATATTGTGTGTGTGCAATGGCGAACATCTTTAATAAAGCTATATTTTCAAATTGAATTTTATTTTCGCTGCCATAAATGGCGTTACTGCAGTGAGATAATCATGCTGCGTTTGTTTGGTCTCGTTTTATTTTTGCATTTTGTACGAGACCAAACACACGGAGCGTAATTGGTCTCACTACACATGTGCATTTATATATTTATATTAATATTTCTAATTTATCATACAGAGCTTCTTTTGTTGTATGTTTTTGTAAAGTCACAAAGCCCTAAATTTCACAATTAAAATAAAGTGAAACACTGATTATCGCCATAAGAATGTATGTCTCAGCGTTGACCGTATGCATTTCCCTATTCCCGCGCTGTTTTGGCGGTAGTGACGTACCCGTTTTTTTCGTCTATACATATAAAACAAGCAAATTCGGTCAAACAATAATAATATCAGGCACACATTATCTTTTTTACAGAAACGTTAGCAAATATTGTAGTAAAAGTTATTAATATTTCAGATTACTTTTGCTTGAAAAATATCCACAAAAGTGTACAGGGTATACGAAGATAGCAACAGAAAACTTTAATATTTATGTTGCCATAAAAAACTCATACACAAATATTATATTTCATGTCACTATTATAACAAGAAAACAAAAAAGATTAACAGAATTTGACATTTGACCTTGAACATCAATTGTCACAAATAATTTTATTGAGAATGGGTCGTAAAATATAATAATAGATTCAAAGTATTATTTATTTGAAAACTAAAAAATGTTTCACCATTATGATTTCTTAGATCGTGAATAATTGTATTTTCTTACATTTTTCAACACTAGTATTTCTGTTTTTATATTTCTATCTAAACAAAATTATTATAGAAAAAAGTTCTAAGCTAGCAACTGCAGATATTTTGTTTAAATATTATCAGTATCATACTTTACAGAAAAATAAATATATATGTTTTGTTAACATTTTTATTAATACTAATATTGCTCAAAATTGTCTTGGATTTTTCGTTACCATTAAAACTTTATAAATTAAATATAAATATATGTCATACTGTTTTTGGTATTCTAATAATTGACGCCAAATTGAATTCTCGGTGACTAAAAGTAATTTTATTTAGATTAATTATACAATAAATTATTAAATTACAATATTATTACCTAAAAGAATCAAATTTAAATGTCCTTAATTATCTATCAAAATCTTCTTCTATATTATTTATAATAACAAAATTAGACAGTTGCCATGATACAACAATCGATAATACGTACGAGTTCAAAATTTATCTTCCCTCCCTCAGTTTTGAACCTGGGTTTAAAAGTAAATCATCTGGTGGATAATTTTTATTGACTAATCTAGATAACATTATTCATTAAGCATATTAACTGGTATTAATTCACAAGTATGAAATAAATTTGCTTCTTTCCTGCATTAATTTCATAAATCACATTCGAAATTTTCTTCATTATTCGAAATGGACCACTTCTTATCTCATCCAATTTATTCCTATTTATCTTAGTATATACTAGATGATTCTTCTTAAATTCCCATTCTCTTCGATTCTTATCAATTCTTTCATTATTTATTCTGTAGTTCTTCATTGAATTAGCAATGCTTGTCCTCTATCTTTACTTAAATTACGTTTCTCTGGTAACTCATTTGGAATAATCTCATTTTCTCGACCATATATATGTGTTGTTGTATTAATTTACACATTCGTTTGCAATGCTTGATCATGCTCTTTTACTACTACTATTGATTTTACAACGAATTCGGTTTACTTATGTTTCGTTTAACCTTTCATTTAAACCATTAGATTCTGCACAATCAACTGATGTGAATACTAATAAAATATCTTTTTATTTTAAATAGTCTTTTAATTCTTTGGAATTTTTTCCCGTGTGCTGATTTGCTAATATTACCTATAACTTTATTTTTATTTGCAGTTTGTAGTTTTATCAATTAGATTTATAAAATCTCTTGCTGACTGACCTTTGGTTGTTGAAATGAATGCTCCTCTTGAAAAATGATCTACTAGAATATGCATGAATCTTTTTGACGATCTATTATTACCAAAACCTCCCACAGAATCAATAGACATAATCTCATACGGTTTAGTTGCTGGATCCAGTTTAGATAATAATCCAATTAGTCTATGAGTTCTTGAATATTTAATGATAATCCTACTACAATATGATTTATCTTCGATATGTTTGACATTTCTTTCTCAATCTCAGATAGTAACCTTTCTTTCTTTAATGGATAATCACTTACTGAAACATTTAAATATCTGAAATTGTATGCATGTCTTACATTTGTCCAACTTTTTCCTGCAAATACCATCAAAAACGAGTCAGATCAAAGTAACCATTGATCTGCCTGGCACTCTTTTAGTTTAATACTGTACCATTCTTTAGCACTTCCTTCTAAAAATAATACTAAACAATTTGTCTTTTTACTATAATCCATAATCTTGTGTCTTTCACACTCCTTTCCGAAACCACTTAACCAGTATTTTGCATTTTTTTTTTACCATCATATTTATCTATTACAAACTTCTTTTCTACATCTGATAAATGCAATTGTTTCTCAGCTAATTGCACTTTAAATTCATTAATTACTTGTATTCATCGATTTAAGTTATCTAATGATGTTGATGTTTTTCTCTTTCTTGTCTCCTCAATTGGTTTTTCTTCTAAATAAATGTTTCTGAACACAAAATTACTATCGTCATCAATGTATGTACAATGGCACAATGATATCTGGTAGTGTTATTTGTAAATTTCGATATTGACCTGGTTTATTTAAACCAGCAACACCATTTTTGACAGTACTAATCTTGAATAAGTCATTGTGAAATGACTCATATTGAATATTTACTGGAAATTCATAACACACGGTATCGTTTGGCCATCATATTGTTTTAACTGCATTTAATACTTTCTTCTTTATATCCAATATCTTCTCAAAATGAATTTTCACCTTAGTCGGCATGTTTGAGAACATAAAATTGATTTGTAATTCTGTTTTTGGTATGCTAATAATTGACACCAAATTGAATTCTCAGTGACTAAAAGTAATTTTATTTAGATTAATTATACAATAAATGATTAAATTACAATACAATTACCTAAAAAAATCTAATTTAAATGTCCTTAATTATCTGTCGAAACCATTTTCTATATTATTTATAACAACACAATTAGACAGTTGCCATGATAACCGATATTGTAAGGCAACGTATTAACAATCGATAATACGTACGAGTTTAAAATATATATATATATATATATATATATATATATATATATATATATATATATATATATATATAAATAAATGCGTTTTTAGAACAAATCACCGCCATCTTTTAAATTATTTGAATTAAGATACTACACAACCTAAAAATATTACTCCAAACAAGAAACTGAATTTTGGGAAATATCCTGATTTTTTTTTATGAAACTAAAGATACTACACAACGTAAAAATATTAGCTCAACAATCATAATAGAATTTTGGAACATGTCTCAGGGTAAACGATGTTGGATAAATTAATTTTAGGAATTAAACTCGAAACCACTATGACTCATTTTAAGTAAACATGAACTTTTACTATACTACTGGCGATAACATTCCATCGCTTGTTACAATGTTTATTTAGCAAAAAATTGAAACAATAAATTTCATGTGATAACTTCCTTTCTAACTTGCATATAAATTTGTACGATTTGGACGAAATATTCTGTTGCAAAGCTTACTTAAACGGCTTTAAAAGAGAAATTAGTATGTTTTCAAAGAAGTTTATTATATTAATAGAATTTGCTTAATATAATAGTCTCAACATCGAGCAAAATCCGAATATAGTAGTAATGATTTCGATTTTTTTTTCATATCTTTTTCGAGTTTTTGAAGTATAGCTCGCGCCATTGTAAAAAAAAATATATTGGAAGACCCAGATGGATAAATTTTTCTATAATTTTAGATACACTTGCAAAAAGGCAGTTACACACTTATTCCCACGGTGAATTTAGAACCATGTTCTAAGTCGCGTTTGTTGGCAAGATATATCCCGGAGAACAACAGACTACCCACAAGCAAAACGAATAAAATCATATAAATGGTTAAAAATTTAAATTGAGTATACGTGAGAAGTAACATAGGTATAACATCTATACATATAATACACGTTATATTTTATCTAAGGCTACTCTTTTTTTAAGCATCATTTTGTTATAGTATATAGAAATTATATTTATTATATAGTATTTGCTTAATATAATAGTCTCAACATCGGGCATTGTAGTGCAATGTTGGTTATTTCGACATGCGAGAAAGAAGTTTCATTTTCATTTGCTTCTGGTTTTTTAAGCTTTTTGAGTAGCATTCACCAATTATTTTTTTGATAAAGAATAAAAAATCTTGCAGTAAGAAGTTAATTTTATATATTTTATAATTGTCCAGTACTGCCTATGCTTGTTGCATTTCTCAAGCGGTAGGAATGCGGCAGAAGGTAATTAAATATGTAAGTACATATAATTAAACTATTTGTATTTCATAACATTTTTTAATATTTCTGTAATTAGTATTTTTATTTAATTACAATTATAAATGATGTTTGTTTATTATATTATTATAATACATTTTGGAACACTCAGTTTACTAAATTTATGTATTTCCTACAATAGATATTAAATGTCAAATTCCAAATTATTTCAGGTTTTTTTTCACAGGCACAAGTGATACGATTTATGCAATAAAATTTCCTATACTATGTAACAATATACATACATTTTCTTGTATCCGGTATACATTTGAAAATAAATCTTGCAAAAGTTATGTGAAATATTAATTTATTTTATATATATATATATATATATATATATATATATATATATATATATATATATATATATATATATATATATATTATAAGTGCAACCAATATTGAGCAGAAACCGTAAAAAATGACTAGAGTTACCATGCACTTCCGGTTTGGATATGCTTTTCAAAATCAAGTTTTCTTGCCAGGCATACATAAAGTTTAAAGTTTTATTATTTTGCACACACACACGGACACACAAAGACATCATTCCAAAAATTGCCTGGCTTGATTCAGGGAAGGTCAAAAGGTATATTTCCGTTGAAATCACAAGATCGATTTTTTCCTAAATTGTAATACTTGTTCGAGAAAGTAACATTTATTCAGCGATTTGTCAGTTTTGAATCCCGCGCCGCCAGATTAAAAAAATTATAACATAATCTCCTTAAATTTACTCAATCCTATTTGGAAATTGATTAAAAATATACTTTTCTCAAATAAATGAACATGTTGCACAATTGTTCTTCGCAAAATGCCATAAACAAGTATAAAATTGTTTATCAAATTTTATGAACAATTTTGTAAACAAATTTGTTTTTTGAGGGTGCAGTAATAATGTTTCATTATTAATTTGTTTGCTTAGAAATGCGTTACTCAAAATGATTTTCATTTGATTATATCAATAAGAACAATTTTGATATTTAACTGAGGCATAAAAATAGTTAAAGCTTAATTGCATTCCTTGTACAATAATAGCGAATAAAACATTATGATTGAAGATTGCCATTAAAAATACGAAATTAAATAGCAATTATTTACGCATTTTTAAGTAGCGTACTCGAAAAACTTTCATGGAAGAAGTTTATTAAAAGAAAACAAAAGAATTACCATAAAAAGTGAGGTATAATTATTTTATGTATATTAAAATTAGATGACACTCTGACCCCAGAACCCTCACATGAATACGCCACTGGTTCATAAATTTTTCATATGCTATCTTGTCACTGTTGATAAAATAACTTTTATTTATACAAGTTGTGGTAGTGTTTTTTGAACTTTGGCGCCAGTGTGACAGCTTTAATACGAGTAATTGCTCAGAAATTGAATTGAATTGTTTGGCTATTACGACATTAATTTTTATTTTCAATACATATTAGTTTTTCTTTTTCTATTATTTTCCCCTAATTATTTTTCAATCAAACAATGTCATATACGTATGATTGTATATAGCTACGAAAACGTTATTTGTTCATTTTGTCATCGAACCGAATTTGAAACAAAAATCCCGCTTCCAAAGAACTTGACTCGGATGCTATATTTTTAAACTTGAATCCGAATCGAACCAATTTTGTCTAGGGCTTGATTCTTAGCTATTTTGGTTTTTAATTTTAATAAATAACAGATTTCTTCAGTATATTTCAATAATTTGCCATACCATAAAACACATTTTTAAATTTTACATGTTGAGTTAAAAAATAGAACGCCATACTATTATCAAATATTATTCATTCCAAAAATATTTTAATTAAAATACGAAAAAAATTAAATAAACAATAGTTTGAGTAATGGTGAATAATTAGGAAGTCTAATTAGCATATTATATACATTACACAAATTATTGAAAGATGATCATTTATTCAGTCCAATATTTATTTGATTATTTGTTTAAATTAAATTATTGATAAATTAGTTACTAGTGCACTAAATTAAATTATTTAAGGAATTTTGGTGATCGGTGAAATAGCGAATAGCGTGCATAATTATATTTATTTGGTCAGCAGATTATATTTAATAAATAAAAAAATAATTTAAAAAAAATAATTTACACAATCTTGCACCGAGTAGAAAGTGCAATATTAACGAACAAATCTATAGCGAAAAAATAAATTATATTTTTCTTTATCAGAAATATTGTTTAAATTTATAAGGGCTTATCTGAATTGTTGTTGTTATATGATAAAATAATGCTAATTTCAACATTTATTTGATATAAAAAAAAATATCAAATTTACGTTGTTATTGAAATGTTGACGGCACTGTATGCAGCAAATGTTTTTAGTCTGCCACATACTTCATTTTTGCAATCGAAAGTGGAAGGGTTAGCACGTTTTACAGCTAGAAAATTTACTATATCAATTAGAAATTTGTGTTCATTGTGTTAATTTCGGGTTTAGTTTCAATTTGATATATTTGAATACACGATGAGTTATTGCAACGATAAACCGTTCTCTAATCTCAGATATATTGATGAAAGTGAGAGGGTGAAGAAAGTAAGTAAATTATTATGGATTTAGGGACAATATTAGGATTAATTTTTCCAGCATTATCTAGCAGTTAGTTAAATCTTGGGCTAGTATATATTTAAAATTTATAATGAACATGAAAATATACAGCTTTTGCATAAGCACCTAATTGAATCATCTAGTTTTGGCCATATTCTAGAAAGGATATTCACTTTTGATTTTCCAATAAAATAACGTAACATAATATGTGCCCATTATAATAGAATATGACAATTTAATCAGCAATGATAAAGTTATTATTTTATGAGATACACGTCTAATCGATAGGAACGTAGTTAAAATCTAATTTAGCAAGGAGGTTATGTTTTCTTCAGAGAAAATAATTCATTTAAAAATATAATTTTATTGGGGATTAAAAGAACATATATTATATAAAATCTGAGTTACGTGAAAGCAATTAATAATAACAATCAATGCATCTTGTATACTGACGATGATCACATAGTGGTCGAAATATATATATATATATATATATATATATATATATATATATATATATATATATATATATATATATATATATATATATATATATATATATATATATATATATATATATATATATATATATATGAAAATGACAATGTCTAATTTAGAATAATTACCGTTTTTATCCTGTATAAAATTATTCTTTAAATCAGATTTATGATAAAACATGGCTTTCAATACTAATAACGATTCGTTTATAAATATCAAATGAAGCAAATATAGTAAATTTAAAATTCAAACAAACAAGTTTACTCTACATGCTATTCTACAACTGATAATTAAACCCTATTTTGAGTTAATCTTATTCTAGAACATTAACGAGCTTGTAAATTTATCCAATTAGGGGAGATACAGCATCGAGCAACTTCTACTGTTCTATCAGATTATTTCTTCTCTCATCGGCTCAGTTTGCGTCTGCTTCAAAGTAACGTATTGGAATATACCCTAGATAATCGTTTCAAGCGAAGAAAGATAAATTATATAAAATAAAACTTATTAACTAACAGATTATTAAAAAATAACTGAACTTTAAAACTATATTGTAAGTTATTCCACTAAAGCGCACTTTTGAATGCAGCATTATAATATATGTTAATAATAATCAAAAAACACTTTTCTTTCATATATTTGGTAATCGTATATATATATATATATATATATATATATATATATATATATATATATATATATATATATATATATATATATATATATTTTGGAAAACATACTATAAATTGAAACAAAATAAGTTAAGCATTTCTATTTCAAATAACCACATGGCCATTTCCCCAAATTTAGGTACAAAATGTGGTTGTTTAATTATGTATATGTGCACTTTAACTGTCACATATCTTAGATTATGGCGAAGAAACATATTAATAACTGGTTAAAGTTGAAACGCGAACTCCGTCCTAAGAGCCTACCGAGTTCTTGTTTTAATACATTTTTACGGTATAAGAAATATAATATGATAAATTTTGGAAGTGAAATTTAATTTTTTTAAATTCTTTGCTGATTATATTGGAAATAGAATATATTATTTTGATTTTTACTAAGTTACTTGAATTTAAAATTTAATTGACTGTTTTGTAACACGAAATTCTTTGTTTGAAGATTTGTCTATACAGGAGTGCTACTAGCTTATCTGATTCGGAAGATGAAATCTCGCAATTAGGTTGGATAAGCGGAGTTAGTAAATTAAATCCCGATGATATTTCGTACTCGCCGGTAGATATGGCGATGTTAGAGGCGCAATTATCGGAGGAAGAGAAACGTGAGCAAAAATATAAAGATTTTATGCTATACCAGGACGAATATGAAATATCTATGCGTTCTGAATTCTGGAACGAACCCCCAGTTAAAGTGGAGCCTGAAAATAAAGACCAGGTCTTAGAGAAGATAGAAGAAGTGAAAGAAGAAGAGTCACTTGATGATGTTAAGATAAAAATGGAAGAAGAAGTTGATATCAAAATTGAAATCGAGGCAGATAATGTGATGGTGAATATTTCCATCGACCACGAAAGCAAAACAGAGGAAAAATTAGAGAACAGCGGCAAAAGATCGAAGTCTAGGAAAAGCAGCAAGGACTCCAAAGTGATGAAAAAGAAGTTGAAGTCTAAGCATAGATATCAACCTTTTCCTACGGAATTACCGGTTATCAAATCAGAAAAGATTAAGGGTAATATAAGTTTTTATTACATTTGGTTTTCTTATGTTATTATTTATAAAATGTAAATCAACCAGTGGGCAAATGATTCACGTGTAGTATGATAAGAGATGATATATGTTTCATTGCCATGCTATGGAATTTTATCCTGAAGACATGTTTAGATTCTCATCAAGTCGATCTGTTACTATATTTTTCAATTTTAATGACCTTTAAAGAACCTAAAATTCGTGTGTAAATAAAACTATAGCATTCGTACGCTTTAAAAAAAAACAGCTCTGTATAGAAAAAAAAAAAGGTTTTATTTTTATGGTTTTAATGTTTATATTTTTACAAAGAAAGACTATTATTAAAATTAATGGATGATGCTGTTGTCACTTGATAACACATTTTCATAAAATAAAATTAGAGCATTCGGTGTGGTATCAGAAAATTCTTTATTTATGACGACTAATTTCGTATGTTAACCATCTTCAGTTCTGTTTATATATCGTTTGTAGTTCTCAAATTCCAAATCTGGATAAACCATTACACCAGCTACGAGATATAATTCCAAGTCAATAAAATCAATATATTGTTCTTTAAAGTATAAATTTAAGGGGTTAGTACTCCTTTGAACTTTCAAAAAATCGTTTTTTTTTTTGGGCTTAAAAAATTCCTTGGGGTGTCTACTTTATTGTAAATTTTACCCGAAGTCCGCCAACAACTCCGTTAAAAAGTTACAGGCCAATTAGTGGACCTGTGTCCCGGCGGTCCGCATGCAGTCCCAAAACTTCAAACGCGATTATCTCGAAACCACTTTTTTCAAACTGGTGGGACATCTTCCGTCGGAACGGGTTATCCGATTTGATTGATTGTTCGTGTTCCGAGTTCTAATTTAAATTATCTGGCGAGGTACATATTCGTTTTTTGATTGGTTGAAAAATGGCTTTTTGGTGCACGCTTTTATCTCAATTTTTGGGAGCGAAAAACCAACTTTTTTTTCAAAGTGCTCCCTATTTTTTATTTTTCAACATTTCTCAAAATCCCTATGTACCTTGACAGAAAATCTATCTAAGAACCGGTTGTTGTTGCTTGACCTGGACCACGTGGAGATGTCCCACCAGTAAGCGCAGTTCGGGCTGCAGCGTCGCGCTGCACCTGTTGCAGCGGCTACGGGAGTGACTTAAACATCGCAAAAATGTAAATTAAAGACGAAATTTCAAGAAAGATTGCTGTGTTTTCCGTTTCCCAATCGGTTGTTATTTGTTCTTAAAAAAAATTCGAAAAAAACGCCTTTTTTTTGCCACAAAGCAGTATTAACCCCTTAACTCATCGTTCACGTAGCTCATTCTCAAATATAGCTTCCCGATTTCCTTGATTGAGAGATAACTCTTCTTACTATTATTTTATAAATAATTTCATTAATTATTTTTTGCTGTTTCAGATGAAAACTGACTCCAGGATTTAAAACTCCGTACAATGACATATTAGTGATACTTAGCTCTTTTTAATTATTAATAAAACTTATACAATAATATGTTAACATATGTCATATAAAGTTGAAAATATTAATCCGAAACTAAGTCCATTTTCAAATGTATTTGGGCAATGACATGATTGTCTTTGACAATATAAATGCATTTATCATTCCAACATTTTATGATGCAAATAACCACTAATTGGTAGAAATATTTTATTTTGGATTTTGGTTTTAAAATAATGCTTTTCAATTGATATATAATAAGGAATATAATGGGTATTTCCTAAAGTAATAATGTAATTTGTTCCATTCATTTCATAGGCCCAGACGTTTATCGTTCAAAAAACTCAAATGATCATTGTTAATTTTTGTCCTACTTTATATAATACTATTATTATTTTAATCTCGCAAATTTGCAAGAACTTCAAGGAAAGCATAAGACTGTACCTGGTTATTCAGTACCTGTAACAAAAAAGAAAGCAAGATTTAACAAAGAGCCCCGACATTTTATGCAGAAATATATGTAAAGGTACTCAGGTGTATAATTATTTTCATTAAAATTCTCTATATATATATATATATATATATATATATATATATATATATATATATATATATATATATATATATATATATATATATATAAATATATATATATATATATATATATATATATATATAAATTACTAGAATGTAAAGGTACTCAGGTGTATAATTATTTTCATTAAAATTCTATATATATATATATATATATATATATATATATATATATATATATATATATATATATATATATATATATATATATATATATATATTCTATAATGACTGTTTAATTAATTTTACTTATCTATGTTGTTATTTGTACCCTAACGTATATATGCTATAATAATATTCCTGTATTTTAATAAATAATAAAAAAAATATGAATAATAAGATTTTTTTAAATATTACATAATATCTCATATTACCTAAATTCTTTGTTTTGTTAATCTAAGAAAAGAAGATTGGTCTTCATCGGTGATTCAACGAATTAAAGTATAAACTTAAATTTAAAATATACGAAATTGTTTATGACAAATAAAATCAATAGGAAGGGAAACGTACTATTAAAGATAGGAGAGGGAGGAATCTTATATTGAAGACAAGTCGTGGCTTTTTTATTTTTGTTTCGTTATATTTTTATTCTTTTGTACCTGTGGAATCAATTCTGAACTACTAATAGTCGATCTACACGGGGAGAAGAAAGTATACATTTGGAAATAATATCTGAGTCATAGTATATTCTTTTTAAATATATATATATATATATATATATATATATATATATATATATATATATATATATATATATATATATATATCTCTATATATATATATATATATATATATATATATATATATATATATATATATATATATATATATATATATATATATATGCCATTTCATCAATATCACTGGATCTTATTATAATAAAAAATCAACTTAGAATTTAAAATGTATAGCATATATTGATATATGAGAAACGAACATATCTATTAAAAACAGCTTCGATGAAATAAAAATTGAAGAACACAATCAGTACATTCTCGAAAAAAGTTTTGATACAAATATTTTCTCAAAGTTAGGAAACTGTAAAATAATCTTATTCTTTATAACTGTCACTTATTGACTCGCTAATAGTTAAAACAATTACACAAAGAATTATTACATGAGCTCGAATATTATAAATAAAATAAAATTTTTTTTAATTGAATTAACAAATATAATTATCAACTTTTCGCAAGAGTATACTGTTAAGAGGCTTTGACAACTATTGCAAGATTAACATCCCAGATATATTAGATGTACTGTATGTTGCAGTTAAATAGTTTTTCGTCTAAATTGAGATATTTGTAAAATTACAAACTTTAAGTTTGCGGGTAAGTCATCCTAATTGATTGATTTAATCATCGTCTTTTCTTTCAACAAGAATATGTTTGTTTTCACTATTAAAACCACAATGGAGGTTCATGCATTCTTAATTTCATTCATGTCTAATTGTGATACAAATTCGAATAACGTACAAGATGAATCAATAAAATTGTGTCTAAATCATTGTGACCGAAAGATATGTTGCAGTCTATAACATTTACCTAATACTGTTTCAATAAATAACGTTAAAGAATCATTAGAATTGCATACTTTTTCTTGGGTATTTTTGGTAAATTAATTGATTAAATTTCACAAACATTAGGCCTGTTGTTTCCAATTTCGATCACGGAATCTAAAAATAATTTTGTTTTATTTATTCTGATCGCGGCGGTCGTTTTAAATTATTAGTTCAGCGGTGTGAAGAGATGTGACAAGCCAATCATTTATGCAGAATTGAAAGTATCGAAGGACAAAAAACGAGTAATATATGAATCAATATCGTTCAAATGATGGGTAGAAAGAACTATTGTTATTTGCTAAAAATAGTACAAATTTACCTCCCTTTTCCTTCTACTATTCTAAATTTTTAAATCAATATTGTATTATGCATAGTATAAATGTATTTAAATTTCTAATGTTATTAAACAAAGATAACAAGAAATTATTGCTTTAAAATTTGTGTTAATTACATTCTGATTGGTTTTCTGTGTTGTGTTTGAAGAGATAATCAAAATATAGTTCCTTTTCAAAAATATTCCATTGTTTCAAACAATGTAATTTTGTTAATTTGATAATCATATACATATCTATAGTATTATGGCTCGCTGTCAAACGCAAAGTGAATCAGAAGATTTTCTAGAAAAAATGGAAGAGTTCGATGCCCCAGAATGGTCTTCAAGGTAATTTTAATTTATTAAAAGACCAAGTACCAATAAGAATTATACATGAAATTATTCTAATTTCTACACGCGTAAGCCCCCGAATTAAATATGCCAGGGTATAAAATATAGCGATATCAAAGGCAAACAGTATGTATCAATACAAATTGTTAATATAAGGTTGATTAATTAATTACAGTATTTGCTATACAACCATCGTCTTTCCTGGGAATTTGAATTTTTCTTCAGCATTTAATGCAATTCATTATTTTGTAGTATTTAATCCTAATATTTCACAAACATGCATAATCCTCGATAGTGATAGGAAATTCAAGGTTAGCTAATGTATGTCTTATATTTCTCTATCTGCATGTATGTATGCCTTATATTACTAGGTAAAGACCTATCTAGTTTTTAAAATATTGAAGTATTTCAAATATTTTGTATTAATACATTATAGAAAAAAAATTGAATCATAGAATAACCTGGATGCTTCAGAAGATTAACAATTTTCCAAATATATACATACATATGTGTATTTGGTACTCAATACGACAACGTATGATATCGACCTAGACTTTCTTGAATCGAATCGAATTATAAATATAAGCTGGACGTTAAACATAGCGTGAAATAGCGAGCACTACTCAATATTTAATAATTATCACAAATTTCAAATAAGCTTTTAATTTTTAGTACTTTCGAATACGATGAAGCGGATGACGATTTGTTTGACTGTACATCAGCGCGTGAACTTAATAATTATTTAAACGCTAAATATATTAATGAGAACGAAAAATTTGAAATAGAAGAATCCAAAAACAGTACTGAAGTAGAAGATGATATAATTGCGGATTTTGATATTGGAGAAGACGAAGATGTAAGCGTTAATGACCAGACGGTCGAAGCGGATGTGAAACAAGATTCTATTAATATAAATATAATCCTAAATTTAGCTGGCACCATCTTTATTGAGATATGCTTATGTATTTTGCTAATTATGACCGTTTTATACTTTACGGAACGTATGCACATCATGCAATTTGCCTTTCTTTTGTTGTTGTTAATTTTGCTCTATTTATTGTTCTGAGCTGCTATACATTTTAAATTCTAAGTTGATTTGTTATTATAATAAGATCCAGTTATATTAATGCAATGGCATATATACATATATATATATATATATATATATATATATATAAATATAAATATAAATATATATATATATATATATATATTTTTTTTTTTTTTCGGATTAAAAATGAAACAAAAGAAGAAGACTTTACGAATAGTTTAATATCTAACAATTTTAAATATAACTATAGCAACCATATTCTGAGATTTGCACAAACACAAATATCTCTATTATTGCTATAGTCATCAAGTACGAAGGTTGTACCAAAAGTAAGGTTCCCATATTTTTTACAAATAGAAAACATTCTTTATTGTTATTAATTTATACATCGTTGAAAAGCTTATACTGTTGTCTATTTTTCAACATAGTCTCCATTTTTTTCAACACACTTTTGTAGACGGTGCTCCAAGATGTATAAATTAATAACAATAAACAATGTTTTCTATTTGTAAAAAATATGGGAACCTTACTTTTGGTACAACCCTCGTAATTTATTCCTGCAAATCAGAATAAATTTAATGCTTGAATTATAAACAAAAAAAATTCAGAATTAACTAAATATAACTTGAATGTATTATAAAATATATTTCAAATTATAACTACATTTGGTTTTATGTTGGATTCCGTTAATATCATAGTTGTATACTAAATAAATGGTATTTTTTAAATTCAATATTCGCATAAATTTTCAGTATTTATCTCTTAATACAAGTATCAAATTACGATGTTCTTTCACATTCGTCCAATAAAATGTAACAAACGAATGGAAATGATGCAAACCTCCTTTGTTTCTGTAAATGACAACATCTTGTATGTCTGACACTGAACTTTCTTATATGCATTTTTGTTAGATCGTAAGAATTGAAAAAAATGTTTTGAAAAATTTGCATATGAACAAATTTCGAGTACCTTTTTAAAAAGTATTTTGAAGTATTTCGAAATATTATCATACTATCTCTTATTTTTATTCTACTTGATGTTGTCGTAAGTACTACCGTTTCTGAGTTATGGTAGAAAATTCAAAAAATGACAAGAGTAAACTTGCACTTTCGGTTCTTTTCAAAAATAGGTTTTCTTGCCAGGCAAATACAAATCTTAACTTTAAAATTTCATCATTTTATCTTCAACCGCTTAGGCGGCAGACCACGCGCGCGCACACACACACAGCCAGACGTCACCCAAAAAATAGTCAGACTCAATTCAGGAAAGGTCAAATCCGTTAAAATCGCGAGATCGAAATTTCTCAAGATTACAATACTTACTTATACTGCGTATAAGAAAGTAAAATTTAAGATATACATGTTTTTTTTTAATTGCTATAAAATTGAAGAAATGATTTATTGAAGATTCCTGCCCAAATGATCCTTTCAATTTTTATTGAAACAATTTGTTGAAAAGAATTCAAATTTAATTAGAAAATTGAATAAATATTAAACAAATATCTTAAAGTAAATATGTGCGATATCTTCAATATCGCACATATTTACTTGCAATCGTGCAATAGGTTTTCAAATATTCTATTTCAATTATTATTATTAGTATTAATAATTAATATCTCTTATAGCTTATGTCAGCATTAACATAATAATAATCTTCATATATCATGTACTAATATATGTATTGGCATCAGAAAATACATTCCAAGCATCACAAAAAATATATCGGGGATCAAAAAGTTGCACTGAATTTGTGATACCTTCAACTTATTTTGTGCTACCAGAAAAATATTGCTGGTAACAGTAAAATGATATTATATTACCAGAAAGTATTTCTCTGCTATCACAAAATAAGTAATAAATAGCATAATTACTTGCCATAAATTATGGTCCATAACATTGGCGTCTGTATGTGAAAATTTGAATTTTATTGACCCACTACACATGCATGAAATGCGAATTATCTATAGATAGGTTTATGTATGATTTAGCAGTATTTATGCGTTACTAAGTTAAGGGCGTTGGATACCACTCTAAATTTCAATTAAAATCGCAACATCTACTACTTGTTTTTTAATACTTACAGTGGTACAAATTAAATATAATTTACGGTACACGTTAACAATACTATTACGTATTGACCTGCATCGACGTTTCGTGGATAAATTATTTTGAATATAATTGAGAGGCGTATTATATTTTGTCAATTCCAACACCTATATTATTAAACTCTAAAATATAATGAAAACTTAAACCTGTAGTGCAAACGAATGTTGTTTAAGGATTCTTTTAAAGAATTAACTTTTATAAATCGTTCTTCCGCTTTCTTAGAAAATAAGAATTTCTAAACTCCAATAATGCATCATCTTATTATTGAATGAGCGATTAAATTTGTCTTGATAGGCAACCGATGTAACACATATGCTTTACTTGACTGTTGTAGTGCTACACGGTTCATTTAGAAAGAGATGGATGGTGAATAGACTTGAGATATCGTAGACATTTAGGCTACTACTTATCATCAAAAACCTTATTGACATATAACATTTCATAATAGATAATAATGAGTGTTTTATTTTAGTTAGCAACATTTAGTATTATAAAAGGGATATGACATGAAAAATAAAATGCGAGTACAATAAAAATTAAAAAACTTATATTTAGGTTTCCAAAGTAGCTAATAAATTACGCCACTATTAATATTGTTCGATAAATTCAAAAAGCATCTCGCAGCGGCAAATTCCTATTATAACGAGGATGCCCTTCATATAAAATGTTTTTAATTTAAGTTCCATTTTATCTGTCCAAAATGAATTATTTTTTATTACAACTTCCACGAAAATATCTTTCGGTGTCCAAATTATAAAATAGCATATTTCTCTCTTCGTGATATGTAGCTGTCCCTGAATTTGGTACATAAAATTATCGTTCTGTTTTAGACACAAATGTCCATCTTTCAATTCAAGAAATGTTATGTATTTTTTCTCAACAGCCTCAGCAATCGTACAGTTACGCGCGCTATACGGACATTTTATTTCAATAATTCCATCCGAGCGAACAAAACCATCTGGTGTGGCAGCTAAAAATGGCTCATTTTCGTCTATACATAAACCGCACTGCTCCACTTGAATATCATACATAGATTCAAATTTTGTTCTAGCTATTGATTCATTATTCAACCCATATGCAGTAGCTTTGTTGCCAGTGACATTTTTGTACAGAATAGTTTTAACTTGATTGGCCATTGAAGTCTTGGTGCGCTTTTTACATATGTTACCAAAGTTTGATGCTGTGATTCTTTTAAGTCTCTCCTGTCGCCATAAGGAAGATGTGAATTGCCCCATTGTATTTTTAAAAATATGATCTCTATTAACTTTTTGTAGATTTTCCAAAAAAATGTTACATTTCTTTTCAAGTAATTCCACGGAAATATCTTCTTTGGGATTTGCCGCATCAGGTCCATAATCTAAATCGGCGCCTCCTTTCGTAAATTTTTTCTTTTTTACAAAACCCTTTAATCTACGGTTTAATTTTTGTTTCCTAATATTATCAGAATAAATTTTGGTATATTTCCCCAAATTTTTAATTCCCAAAGATAGTTGCACTTTCCTCTGAAATCCATGATTTGAATTGTATGATAAAACAGCGGCTGCGCAACGAGTTGCATAGGAATTTCGCAAAGAGAAATTAATTCGTTTGCCACCGACAAATTTTGCAACAATGGAATTGTACAATTCTGCACTGTTGTTATTTTGATCATGTATCAAGCTTTCCGCGTTGTTTGCTACTCGACGAGCGGCGATCATAACTTTATCGAATATTTCGGTTTTTCGTAAATCATCTATTATAAAATATTCTGCTTCATTTATTTTGGTACAAAAGTATCCAAGCTTAGAACATTCTGTATGGTCACCAAAAATATGAAGTGGTCCATTTAAAATATCTTTTTGTAGTTCCTTTATTTTATTACATAAAGATATATTTTGCCCTTTTCTAAATACTACGGCTCTTGTAACAGCTCCTCGGAACCGTAACATATTTTTTAGTACAAATTTTCTTATATTAATGTCGTATTTGGTGGTATGTGCACATTCTTTTAATTTATTTAAATAACATCTCAGCAGATGATTTTTACATTCAATATTTTTAACCATCAAGTTTGGTCCATATAGCATAGCATCTTTTATTTTTCTATAGACACTACTATCTCCAATGACACACGCGTATTTTAATCCATGCATTTCTAAAGATTTTTTAAATCCCTCAAGAATAATACTAGATTCCATGGCTGTCGATGCAGAATTCCAATTTTTATAGCAATTGTGATCAGGCTTATTCTCAGTATTTTTTAAATACTCTCTCCTAGCACATACGGAACTGTTATTATGATAGCGTGGTACAAATAAAAGGAAAAAGAATGACACGTTTAACAATATCTTTTATTGTGTTGAGAAAAATAGTTATTATTGTATATTCAGTTGTTTTGTTGCTATGGTTACGTCTCGTTGTGATGAGGTGAAGAGAATGGAATTAATCTCCAACACTCTCCCTTAATTCGAGCAGTCTTTACCTCTCACGGAAGTGACGCCTAGTCCCCGCGAACAATATTCGTGTTTAGCTCGTGGTAGTCCTTTGGTTAACATAAAATCAGTAGAAATGTGTGATAACCTGATAGGCTCTTCGTAAAGAACTTGACGAATGTAATGATGTCTCATATCTATATGTTTTGTTCTCGAGTGGAAACTTGGGTTCTCGGTTAACTTGATGGCGCCATTATTATCGTTGAATAATTCGACGTTTGCGATCGAGTCAAATCCTAATTCCTTCAGAAATCGGATCAAGTAGACTGATTCTTTTGCCACAGTAGATAGCCCCAAATACTCGGCCTCGGTACTGGATAAAGCTACGGTGCGCTGTTTGCGGGATTCCCATGTGATGGAAGCTCCAGCCAATAGGAATGCATACCCCGTATAGGATCTGCGATCACTGGGACAGTTGGCCCAATCTGCATCCACGTAGCCTCGTAGTGCGAAATCGTCTGCTGCATATGAAAGTCCCTGGTCGATTGTTCCTTTGAGGTATCGCACAACCCGTTTTGCGGCAATCCAATGGATGTTGGCATGGTTCTCATTGAATTGAGATAGAACACTTACCGCATGCGCGATGTCTGGGCGCGTAGCTACAGCAAGGTACATGAGTGCTCCCACCAGGGCTCGATAGGGTTTCAAATTTGTGTTGTCCTCATCTGCAGAGAAATTGTGAAGTTTTGTACCCACGGCGAGAGGTGTTGACACGGGCTTGCAGTCGGTCATATGGAATCTATCCAATATTTCTCGAATGAAACCTGGTTGAGAAATGTGTGTGCTCTCCCTCGTCTTTTTGATCTCTATACCCAGACAAAAGTTAGCTTGACCCAGATTTTTGATCTTGAAGTGTCTGGATAGGGTATCGATGATGTGTTTCTCCTTAATTTTGTCTTTTGTAACAATCAGAATATCATCAACGTAAACAAGGATGAAAGTTTGCTTGATTTCATCTGTATACATGCAAGGATCGGAATTTGTGGGCGAGAATCCAGCTTCTTGCAGTACGTTGGTTAACTTTTGATTCCACTGACGTCCAGCTTGTTTTAATCCATAGATAGCTCGTTGTAATAAGCAAACCTGCTTGCCTTTCTTGAGGTTTCGTGACATTTCACGGGCTTTCTTCAGAATAAGTGGATCTTTTTCTTCCCTCAGAATTGCTTTGATGGTTTCTTCGAATAATTCGGGTAGTTCCATGTATAGTTCAACATCTATATCTCCGTATAAATATGCAGTCGTAACGTCAAGTTAAGCTACCTCAAGGTTATATTTTGCTGACAAAGCCATTAGGATTCGAAAAGAACTCAGTCTTGCTACTGGAGAAAAGGAGTCGTAGTAATCGATGCCAGGTAATTGCGTAAATCCTTTTGCCACGATTCTAGCCTTCCGTCTATCAATAGTTCCATCGCTCTTGATTTTGTTTCGAAGAATTGTTCGCGATCCTATGACTTTTCGATTTTGTGGTCGATCGACAATCTTCCAAGCATTATTTTCGAGAAGACTTACAGTTTCGTTGTAAATCGCTCGTCGCCACTCGTCGCTGTCAAGGCCGGACAAGGCGACAGAAAGTGGTATTTCGGAACAGAACATCGCCATTTCTGCATCATGCCTGTTTGTTTCTTCTCGGTTACTATCGATATTGGGAACTCGTTCGAATCCTCTAAACGCAGGTTCATCTTCTGAATCAGTGTTAGATTCATGAGTCGTAGTATTCATAGTTCGTACTTGATTAGTATTGTCGATATGATATCCTTTTCTTGGTCTTCCGGGTCTTCCAGTCTTGATCTTGAAAGGACGTCCAGGGGTATGTTTCTGGCTACCTTTTTCGTTGTGAACATCGGTATTGGTGCTGGAGTTTCGGATCGAATTTGATTGTGATGGATTTTGATTTTTATCCAACAAACAGTTTTCAGATGCTCTGGATACTGTGGATGAATTTTTCGCAATCTTGATTGGAAGGTCATCGCTCATTTCTTGTTCGGTTGGATTCGACAGGTTGAATTGAACGTTAACATCAAGTAGTTTCTTGTTTCCGTTGGTCGTATCCTCGGTGATAAAATCAGAGAATTCGTGTTTTGAATCAAATTCCTCAAGAAATTTTACATCTCGGGATACACGGATCTTATTTTCACTCGGGATCCATATACGGAAAGCCTTTGATGTCTCCGAATACCCGACGAATCTTCCTTGAATGGCTCTGACTTCAAATTTTCCTTTACCAGGTCGTTTGTCAAGCACAAAAGCTTTACATCCAAATACCTGTAGGAATCCTAGTTTCGGTCGACGACCGATTCGCTTCTCGTATAGAGTTCCATTTTGCTGTGGAGTGTGCGGAGTTGTGAGTCTTCTTTTGATGCCGCTATGTTTCAAGATAGCGTCAAATTGAGAGTTACAAAACTCTTTGCCATTGTCTGATTGTAAAGCTTTGATTGAATATCCTGTTTGATTTTCTACCTCATTCTTGTATTCGATGAATTTTTCGCAAACTGCATCTTTGTTTCGCAGGAAGTAAACATTCGTCCAGCGACTGTATTCATAAGGTGATGGATCGTTGATCTTGTTACTCGGTCCTTTGATGTATCTCTCGTTGATGAGTCTCTGGACATCGTGGAAATTCACGTGACCGAGGCGCCGGTGCCATTTTTCAACTTGGGATGAATCGCATGCCGCTGAACAGGCGTGCTGGTTGTCTTGGTCCAAGTAGAATAGATCGCCAACGCGTTTGGCTTGTAGTCGAATGTTATTTTGCTTATCCTTGATAATTGCGCTTTCTCGTCGGAAGATTACAGTATTACCTTTATCAACTAGTTTTGATACGGATAACAAGTTCGTGCGTAAGTCAGGAACATGAAAAGTGTTCTGTAATGTGATCGATTTGGAATAATTCCCTACTTTCGTCGATATTTTCACGTTGCCTATAGCTTGAATGGGTGTCGTCGCACTGCTGGCTAAGCGCAGTCCAGTGTGAACTCTTTCAGTGCTAGTGAAAAGTGACTTGTCGTTACACAGATGTGAAGTCGCGCCACTGTCGATACACCATTGAGCGGGTACGTATCCTTGGTGATGAGTTGGAGTCGAGTCAACGTTGCGTGCGTCGGCGAAGTAGTCCTCTTCTGTCAGATTACTTCTTTGACTGTCGGCTCGTTTCTTCTTACGACATTCCGATATCACATGGCCCTTGATTTTGCAATAGTGACACTTGAAATTCGAATGTTTTTCTGGTTGCGTCAATTTGTTGTCGTTTGGTCTCTGTGGTTTTGAAAAACGTGGTTGAGAATGTGGATGTTTGGAATAGAATGCCCCTGTGCTCCTATTTTTGATCTTTTGCTGTCTGGCCTCATTCTCCTCTATAATTTTTATTTTCAATGAATCAGCGGTAGGCAGGTTGTCGCGTGCTTCTATTGCACATCTGAAATTCTCAAATGAGTCAGGTAAACTATAAAGAAGCATTATTGTCAATAGATCGCCGTTTATTTCTATGCCCATTGACTGCAATTTGTCGACGGCGTCGAAGAATGTAGCGAGATGTTCCCGTACGTCGTCTCCGTCGTTCATCTTTTGTTGTGAAAGTTGTTTCAACAACGATGCTTTGCGAGCAGGACCCTTCGAAGCATAAATCGAATCAAGTTTGTCCCAAACGGCTTTTGAGGTTTGGCAGTCTCGGATCTGTTTCAATTCACACGGACTAATACATAATATTAAATCTGATTTTGCCTTACGATCTTGTCGCGTCCAATCGTCGAGAGCGGCTTGTGCTGCATGTTGCTGTGTAGCGTTTTCGCCAATAACTTCGGGTTTTGGCTTTTCGCCGCAAATGTACCCCCACATGTCATTTTTGATTAAGAGAGCCTCTGCTTGAATTTTCCAAGTGTCGTAATTCTCCTTGGTCAGATTCTCAAGACGTGTGTTAACCATGTTGTGAGTCATGATGATTTTTGATTGATTTCACTTTTATGGTTTGATTCACAGAAAGTCGAATTTTCCTTAGATTTTCCAATCTGGGCCCATAACCTGTTATTATGATAGCGTGGTACAAATAAAAGGAAAAAGAATGACACGTTTAACAATATCTTTTATTGTGTTGAGAAAAATAGTTATTATTGTATATTCAGTTGTTTTGTTGCTATGGTTACGTCTCGTTGTGATGAGGTGAAGAGAATGGAATTAATCTCCAACAGGAACAGTATTTATTTTTTCCCCCAATATATAAAATTTGTTTAGTACGCGCACCAATTATACATGCGACGCCGGAAGAAGCAGTGTATGATGTGCGATAAGATCGCTTGCTCCACGTGCCATCCACAATTACAGATATAGTCGGAATACCGTCTTCATCAACATTACATTCTTCTTGTGCCGGCCTAAATTCTTCTTTTCCTGCTCGTAGCATTTCTTCCCAAGCCGCATGTTTTAAATTTTCTGATATTATATCATGATTAACCTTATACGTTTTATCTGTCATTGAGGGAATATTTAAAACAGCATTAATTTCTTGGAGTTGACTATAACCACCCCCTGTTGTAACCATTGCACTCACCGCTAATGTATTTATATTGACAGAAGATTCTGGATCGTCTGTATGTATAAAATCTTCTTTGTGATACACTTTGCATTTGAACTTGAAGATACTTTTCAAACCAGCACGTTTCTCGGATATTAAATACAAATCGAAAAAAGGAGCATTGAAACCCTTCATGTTTCACGGCTTTCAATGAATTTAGAAAAAAATGTATATCTATTATTCGTCTGCCAGTAACATCTAATTCCTGATAGTCTGCTTTAATATTGTCTTTTTCAATTATAACTTCATGTTCCATTATCGACTCATCAACACTTTTATTATCACTTTCTTCGATTGTTGAATCAAGTTCGAAATCAATCATATCAGCACTAACTTCTGTTTGTGAGGATTCACTTTGCTTCATTTTGCTAAAATTTTATAAATCACATTTATAGTTAATAAATATTCAATTAATGTCCAATTTTAAAAGTGAATTGAAATTATCAGAATTAATAAATAACAAATCTAATAATGAACAAAAAACAAATATTACTTCATCATTCTCAACTTTCTTGCTCTCTGTTTCCTGGACGTACATTTACTTGGATACCCTCGGTTACATTTTTTTAAATTTCCCATTTCAAATATTGAATAAATAAAAAGAAAACCCGAAAAAAATTCGAATAATATTCGTATACACAAAAAAATAATCCCGAATAAAATAAGCAAGACAAAAAATCAGTCGATTTGATGATAGAAGGCTTATCTATGTATGAGTGAGAATAGTTATACAATAATAAACATGTACATTGTATATACTTGTTGAAAACAGTCAATTTTTTAGCAATGTACATAAATCTGGGAATTACCGATCTATTCAACCGCTAATGTTGATAATTGTATTAAGTTATAAGTGGAGAGGACTGGCTGTACAGATGTGATATGCGGGACTGCATACATATATCAAATACGATATTTTTCCCAAGTATCGAACGGCCTTAAACATATATTATAATTACATATTTTATATTCTTACAAAGTTACAATTTATTGTTGATTTAACGCCGCAGTTTTGTTTACCACGTGTTACCATATTATTTATATTCTCTTTATTTCTCTTATAAGATTATGCTAGAATGAGATTTTGCATTATATCATAATTTAATTATTAGTAGAGAAATAACGTTATCTACTCAGTTTGTACTGTAAAAATTCTTAATGACTATTACCTACACCTATGTATGTATATATACTACAAAAGAATAAATCAGTCTTGTCCATGCTATCAAAGTGAACAGACGTGTTACACTGTGTGATAAGTGCTATAAAAACAAGACGTTACAGAACCAATTAACCACTCGTGAACTCACAATTCAATATTGCCGAACACAATTGTTTATATTAAACATACAAAATATTAAATAGGGCTAAGCCCTGGCCAGGCTGCCCTCCCACAATGGCAACAAGGGCTAACATTAACACCAACAGTGTCGATTCCATAACTGTAATGGAAGAAAAGGAAATGGAATCTCTAAGTTCAACAGATGAAGATGAGAACGACCAGTTTCGTCCCGGAAATCCTAAAAAGCGTCACTCCCGCTCACAATTAAACCACCCTTCTTATAAAAAATATGTCACTGACATCCCAATATTAATCCAGAACCGCTACTCAGTCCTAAGCAATAATGCAAACGACACAACTATAGATGAAAATCGAGACCAACCAGCTATTAAAATACCCCCCATATTTTAAAAACGAAGTGAATAATTATCAAGAAATTGTGCAAGACCTAAAAACACTACTCAAAGATGAGTTCACCACAAAACAAAATGGCCCAAATGGATTGAAAATAAATACTACGTCCATTAACGACTTTAGGACCCTAACCAGCTATTATGATTCACAAAAACTAAAGTTTTACACCTTTAAAGCTAATGATGGTCAACAAATATCAATAGTTATTAAAAATCTGCCAATATCACTATCAGAGATAGAAATTAAGGAGGAGCTTATAAACTTATCTTACCCTGTGATAAAAGTCACCAGATTAATTAATAAACTTAAAAATCCAATACCAGTTTGTGTAGTTGAACTAAAAAAATGCGAAACATCTTCAAATATATTCAATCTAGACAAACTGTTTCATGCAATAGTAACAGTAGAAATGAGACGTAAGAGTAAAGACATCCCACAATGTACCAACTGCCAATTATATGGGCATACAAAAAACTTTTGCAGATTAGATTCAAAGTGTCATAAGTGTGCTGGCAACCATCACTTCAGCAAATGCTCAAAACACAAAAACGATCCAGTTTCCTGTGTAAATTGCGGCGATAACCACCCCACTAATTACAGGGGATGCAAGTTTTACAAGGATATAAAAGAAAAGGTACTAAACCGAAAATTTAATAATAGACCACTGCAGCCTGCCACGAATAATCCCGAAACAAATGACATCCCAGAAAACAAACAAGCTAACACACCAATAACAAATAGCCAAACACAACCATCACATCTAAATTCTTACTCCTCAAAACTCAAAAATAATCTCCCAAATCCGCAACCATCATCAATTCCAGAAAATTCTTCCAATAATTCCGAATTAATTCCCACCATATTAAATTTCCTACTTGATCTAATTAAACCACATATTCAAAAAATAAAAGCATTCCTCACGACCTTAATCTCGTCATTTATTTGAATCAAATGGCAAATACTAGTATATCCAAACTAAACAACCTCAAAATGTTGAACTGGAACGCCGATGGTATTAAAGCACAAAGAGCAACATTAATTGATTTCTTACAGAGATATGATCTAGACATCGCATGCATATCAGAAACGCATCTAATACCAGGCGAAACTCTTAAAATCCCTCAATATAAAATATACAGATGCGACAGAGATACACACTGGGCATCGGGAGGTGCAGCAATATTAATTAAAAACAAACTAAAACACAACGAGCATGTGCTGCCCCAACTACACATTCTAGAAGCTGTCGCTGTAGAAGTTACTCTACAAAATAATGAGACAATAAAAATTGTGTCAGCCTACCAGCAACCAAGCAAAAGGATACAAGAAGCTGATATCACATCAGTTTTTAACAACAACATGCCAACCTTACTAATTGGAGATATAAACAGTAAAAATACCCAATGGGGCTGCACAGCAAACAATCCAAATGGAATAAGACTTCAAAACATAATCAGTAAACACCTTATACAAATCTCTGCACCCTCTGAACCAACTCACTATCCCTATCGTAAAGATCACAGACCAGATATTCTTGATATCATCCTATACAAATATATCCCACGTCCCCTTACTCACAACGTCATTTGGGAGCTTGATTCTGACCACCTACCCGTAACCATATCATTCGCAAACCAGCCCAAACTAATGACTCCGCCAAACAGTTTACCGTATGGTCAAATAAATTGGGAAATATATAAAAATGAAATAAACAGCAAATTAAATCCATCAGTAAAACTTCATAACATAGACGACATTGACAATGCAATTTCCCATTTAACACTAACAATAATAAACTCGGCAAGAATAGCAACCACTAAAGTCCCCCAAGTTAAGCACTTTATCTCTACTACACCACAGCCAATCCTTAATCTTATAAAACAAAAAAATAGAGACTATGGCAAAGAACACATGACAAAAATTATAAAAGAGAACTAAATAAACTAACGCATGAAGTACGAAACCAACTCGAAAACAACCGATTAAGAGAATACCAAAAATACCTACAAGATATAGACGCAGGCGATCCACAATAGACAATTTTACATTTACTAAAGACGAAGAAAAAAGCAACGCATTTGCCACTTATTACGAAACAGTATTCACAGATCATTCCAATTCAAATCAAGAGGATGTTGATGATGATGATGAAGAAATCACAATGAACCCAGATGACGACCCAATTCTAATCCCATCGCAAATAAAACCTACCTCGCCAACGGAACTCATAGAACTCATCAACAAACTTAAGAACAGAAAAGCCCCAGGTCTTGATCAGATATCAAACATCATTTTAAAAAACCTACCACGAAAAGCGCTAAGCTTCTTGGCCTCCATTTTAAATTCCTGCCTAGCCAAAGGATACTTTCCCACCAAATGGAAACACGCCAAAATAATAGTTTTCCACAAACCTGGTAAAAGTAAAAATATGCCCTCCAGCTACAGACCAATAAGCTTGCTCACATCCCTATCCAAAATCCTCGAAAAAGTGATCAAAATCCGCTTAGACATAATTCTAGAAAGTAATAGGACTATCCCACCCTTCCAGTTTGGATTTCGAAGGCTTTGAAAAGAAACAATCAACAATCGTCGCATTTCTGGATGTACAACAAGCTTTTGATAAAGTCTGGCACACGGGACTAGTATTCAAACTTAAGCAACTGAATCTCCCTCCATACATATTTCATATCCTGCAATCATTCCTACAAAATAGAAGCTTCCAAGTAAATATCAACAACTGTTTATCAACAACAAAAATTATTCAAACAGGTGTACCCCAGGGCTCAATCCTAGGCCCAACTTTATTTAACATTTACATGCACGACATTCCTTACGCACAAAACTCATCACTGGCCATGTATGCCGACGATACCGCCATCATAGCGCAACATTCTAACATCAACATAGCCAGAGATCGAGTACAAGATGCACTAAATTTATTAACGCCTTGGTTAAAAAAATGGAAAATATCACTAAACGCGACCAAATGCGAAGCAAAGATATTCACATTGCAAAGAAATATCGAAGCACAAAACATTACAATCGAGAACGAAAATATTGAATGGAACCCGCGAAACTCAGCCATAAAATATCTAGGTCTATACCTAGATCGACGACTCACCTGGAAAAACCACATCGTACAGAAAATAAAGGAAGGCAACAAAAGACTCGGAATGTTATACCCGTTAATAAACAGGAAATCATCCTTAAGACCGGAATGCACAAAACTAATCTACACTTCAATAATTCGACCCATGATTATGTATGCGTGTCCAATCTGGGGAACTGCATCAAAAACCCATATTTACCAAATTCAAAAATTCCAAAATAAAATACTCAGAATAGCCGTAAATGCACCATGGTATGTGCGAAACACGCAACTACATCGAGAACTACAGATTATTACAATAAAAGATTATATCAAAAAACAAGCTAGAAACTTTCTCGCAAAAATGCCTCTATGCCCAAGCGCGGACCACTATAAATTAGGCAAAAAATCCAAGAAAACACGGTTAAAAAGGCGACTACCGCAGGATCTACTTCTAAGCTCTAGCAGTGAAGAACTCGCAGACTAAGAAATAACACAATCAGCACCCTCATCATGTAATAACACATTGTAGCTAAAATAATATAAACTGATAAGGGTTAAATAAAATCCCCATCAATGACATGTTAATTTATCCTCAATACCATGTATAACAAATTAACTGTTGATCTGGTAATAAAATATTTATAAAAAAAAAAAAAGAATAAAATATCCGTCATCTACAGTTACTATAGCATATGTAAACAGTGGCTGATGGCCCTGCGCAAACATTTCATTGGGTAAAATTCTTTAAATTTTTATCATATCATAAACCTTTAATTTATTGTAAGAAATTTTATATTTTTATGTGCGATAAAATCTACTTAAAAGTTACAATATAATAGTAAATTAATGTGACAACATACAATGCAACAATTTGTCGCTTTCATTTGTTACAATATAATGAAAACACTAATCACGAAACGACAAGAATAAATGATGTTACAAAATAAATTTGATATGGCTGTCGCTGGGCCCCACATAGATAGCCGTCATGCCAAAAACAGACTCGATTCAGGTAAGGTCAAAACGTATATTTCCGTTAAAATCTCGAGATCGAACGTTTTCATGATTACAATACTTACTTATACTGCGTATAAGATAGTAAAATAACTAACTGTAAGAAATTACAAGTTATGTACCCTGTGATCTAAAAACAATTAAGACATTGCAAAACGACACTGTGTATAACGTTACATAGAAGTATATTTGTTACGCGTACTTAGATTTTGCATAACAAGAACTTAGTTAGTATTGCATTGCGAGAACCGGCTTTGCAGTTTCAAATAAGTTAAACACATCCTGAATCCAAAAGATGTAATACAACCGCAAGGCTATAAACGAACGAGTATAAAAGCTGTTCTTGTCAAGTCAATAACCAGTCAGTCTTAGATTCAACGATCAAAAACTACTATTAAAAAATCGAGTCGTCGAATTATATTGTTGTTTGTACACTGTAATTAAAATGCGCGTTCAAGTATTATTAGTGTGCTTTTGTGCCATTACACTTTTTGGATCTTATACTGGTATGATATATTCATTTATACTATCGTAATATGTAACAAAATATAATTTATTTGTTACAAAAGTTGTTAACTATTCATTACTAATCAACTACCATTTGTAGCAAATTATTGTTGCATGTTTATTTTTCTGAAAATTAGTACACAATATCCATTTTTCAATAAAAATCGTATTTATCGCTCATTCTTATATTATATTTTACGTTTAAATAATAAATATAAAACTTAAACGTTTTGTTTAAATAATTTTTTTTTGTTTTGGAATAATAAATAAGGAAATAATTTTTTATTATTTAAGAGTTATTCAAAGTTGTAAATTTGACCCTACAAAACGATTTAACTAGGCTTTGCGACTGAAAACGACGTTTATTATTATAATTTTTCATTCAATATTTTTAGGTAAATAATGTAGAACAAATACATATGTTTTTGCTAATAGTTTAAATAGTAAAAAAAGTACTATGAAAAAGGTGTGAAATATTCGGACATAGCGATGAAAAGTGTATTTTCTTGTAAATTGGATTTACACCTGTATTCATTTTCGTGTTTTAAAATAAATTTTATGTTAGCATCTAGAGAATCATTGTTTATGCGTATTAAATATGGTTTGCAGCAGTTACAGAAATATCATCTCAATAAAAAGTTAGAATCTTTAGATAAAGTAAGTGACACCTACTTTGAGAACAACAGTAGTAGCTGTTTGTTTAAAATATGTGTACTGCAGTTCTATTATAAATTATTGATTGACCTTAATTGTTGCTTGGTATAACAATGAATAAATTATTAACGTCAATTGTTATAATAATGCCTAATCTAAAATAAATCATAACACGTAATCAAATCATGCAATTACTTATTTATGTTTTTATCATCATACGATTAAGCTAGATAGAAAGCAAAATATTGTGAGATCATTATTTAAATTCAATTTATACTAGAAATAGCTAGTCATAGTTTGCATCGAGTTACGTAATCTCCGAATCATCTTATTAGTCATTTATTGGAAGTTGGCACCTAATAATATAAAAATTGATGTTTACCATTTCGCGATTGATTATCTTTGTCCAATGTTAGAGACATGGTAAATTTTTATATTCATACTATTTTCAGAATGTATATAAAAAATATATGTAGGTTTTGCTTATTATGTTTGGTTAATTATTAAGGTATGTCTATAGAAATTTTAAACTATTGTTCAATTTGATAAATTAGTCAATATTATCTGAGTTCAAACCTTTATGTGATTTACTAGGTCAACAACTACAATACTTCGAATAGTGACATCGAGATAATGGTTAATAACTGATAACTAATTCTAAGAAGTATTGAACATTTTGTATTTTAGGTATATTTCCCATATTTCTTTCTACATTTTCTTTCAGTGCATTCATTTTTGCAATGTTAGATGAATTGATGAGAATAATTATTCATGTGTTAACTAATTTAAAGGCTTCAAACCATTAAATATAAATACCTAGTTAACAGATCAGAATATAAGAACAATTATTTAAAACTGGTTTTTCAAGAATTTGAGAATAGAATGTGTTAATTTACTCTAACGTAAGTACAAATAGTTTTTTTTTTTTTGCATAAATTCGATAGAATAATACAGAAACAAAATAATATTCCAAAAAAATATAATATAGTTATTTTAAAAATATAAAAAAGGAACAATATAATTTATTACAACTTAAAACCATAATGTAATATATGCACTTATAGCGTATAATTGCTGCAGTTTATGTGGTTTTGGTGTATTATAGCTCGGTGAAACGTAAGACGAATTTGGGTTAGTCATTTTCTTACGGTTATCCTGATATCTTACGTAAGATATCTATAAAGAGATAAGCATTTTGAGAGATTATAAATTTAATTTTAAAATATATTTATTTTAGGAAATAAAATTAATTACTATATCTTACAGTGGTGCGGAAGTAAAAAAAATTGCGAAATTCGTCTTACGTAATTTCTGGAATAACGGCCGTATTGAACTTATTATTATATTAAAAAGTTCAAAAAGTAAAACAATAATATAATGTTATTTGAATTACCAGTAAATTAGGTCAATAAAACACGTGATGCAGGAACACAACATGAAAGCGAAGAGTCAATTAGAATTTATTTATTAACTAATGTACGTCAATTGCATAAGTATTATTTTAACTGTTGCAGGAAAAGTAAGGAATTGATTAAAGTATACATACATACAAGTAAGACGATCTTAATTGATATATACAAAAATGAAAAACTATAATTTATTTAAAAATTTTAAGAAGAAGATATCATTTAAGAAATATTATGAAATATGTAGTAATAAAATAATAATCGAGATTTTAGAGCGAACTGCCAGTTTATATCGGAATCGTAAATAAAAAATAATAATTTCCGCTATTGAAACTTAAATGTAAATTGCCCTTATATAGTTAGGTATCTAATGCAATATTTTTAAAATTTGATAATAATACATTTTAGCACATATTAACACGAAAATATGCTTGTAATAAGTTTATCAATATAATCCGCATGGAAATAATAAGTCATTGATTTTGTTTATGTGAACAAATTCAATAACAAATTACATAGACATGTAGTACGAGTACAAATACATCTCAATTTTTATCAATGACGTCCGGTAATCAACACTTTTAAGTTCATTATAAAAATTCACAAAATGACAGTGTTTATAAATAATCATCGACCAATAAAAAAAACTGTTACTGTGCATCGATATTTTTAATAGATATTTTTAATAGACCTACTTCGTCTTCTATCGAAATTAAAATCATCAGACGAAAATAAAATTAACTTTTTAATTAATGATTGTATTTTAAAATTCTACATTCTGAAAATGTGGCCTCATAATGGTACTCCATAATAATTTTTTACTGAAATATGTACTTAATTATTAAGTACATTTTTCCGTAGTTCATTAATTTTTCTTGTGCTGACAATAATTCTAACTGTTTAAATAAGTAAAAAAAAATATTTTCGTAAACTGTGTTTAAACCTTGAGTATCAGTATCAAAATTATCAATAAATAGTATTTATTTTATACCTGTTTGTTTACTGATAATATCGATATCCATTATCTATATTAGCAAATTCCATTTTTGTATCATGATATCACAGCGATGTTCACATCCAAAAATTAAAATTAAAAGGTATTAGGTGTTTCTTGACAAAATATAGTTAATAATAATTGTACGTAAATGTAGTCAAATAAATAATAATATATTGAATATTGTTTGAAGGTTCATGTAATAACATTTTTTACCTTCCGATCATGTTATGATAATAATAATTTATAAATGCAGAAATCGTGAATCACGATTTATTTTGTGATTCATGAATAGCTAAAAAAATTAATCAATATATTGTTATTTAAATTAAATTTGATTTCGTCATATAGTAATTTTAGATACTTAATTTGCTAAACAACTTCTGCAAATTACGAAGCAGTTAAAATTAACATTTATAGTAATACTAAATAATAATAAATTCCAGAAATTTTATCGTAACCATGGGAATTGATGACATTAAAAATATTTCAGCAATTAATACATATTTTTGTTTGATATTATGTCAATTTTAGAATCAGCTCCTGTTCCATCGACATATCAAATTCTTCCACAAATTCCTGGATACGTGCCCGTTTACATACGAAAAGGTGACACTCCTCTCGAAGAAATAAACGTTGATTTGGCGGAAGCTTTTCGAAGTATTGAAGAACGAGCTAATCACAGGAAATCTCTGGGTGATAAATCTGTACTATATACGGATATCGCATCACAAACGGCAGAAAACAAACATGTAGACAGCGTCACATTGCAGAAAAACAATTCAAATGAAATACTTAACCAACATTCCGAAACTTCTGTAAATGAAAACTTGCAATAATAAATCAATAATAATATTTATTTTTCAATTGCAACAATAAAAATAGACTGAAATTTGGAGCGACAAAAGTTTACTGTCGTTCCGTGTTATTTTAACATGTAGTTGGAACCCAAATTAATAATAGCCTATCCATAAATTTCAAATATAAAACTTTATTTCTCTAATAATTTTTGCTGATTATTGCACAGCTATGCAAATATAAAATGTAAATCAATCATTCCGTGAAATGAAGAACAGACATTTTAATAATTTTCAAACATTTCCGAATATTATCTGGACCATTTCTCAGATAGACTCAAACTGAAATTTATATATATTTATATGAGTTATAAAAGTTGCCCATTAATGCTGTAAATCTGCATTAAATGTAGTTATTTATTTATTTTAAATTGATTAATACATCATTATTTTATACATAATACAGTGGTGTATACATGTATGTATTTTATTCTTTTAAAAATAACATATTTTGTAAAAACAGAAATTTGCGAGGTTCTATGCACCCAACAAATTTTTCTGTGGCTTGTTAATGTTCCTATAAATCCTCCATTCCTACAACTTTTATAGACGATACTTTAAAAAGTGTTTTATTGAAGAAAAACACCGAAATTCAGCCTTGACCCATATTGTTTATAATGAAATATATTGTAAATTCAAATATAGTAATTCAATTATAATATTACCATCCCGAAAAAAAGCAAATTATTTATTTATATTTGTAGTAGTAAAATATACGTTGGACAACAATATTTAATAATAAAAAATAACAAATTTAATATTTTTTAAAATAAAAAATATCAATATGTCAAACTATTGTTTGAAAAGTTTCTTTAAAAAGTTAACGAATACGAGAAAATAGCTAAAGACATTCTTAAATTTCTTATTTATATTGCCAAAGTTGCGCAGATATGGGAAATTATTTTCAATAAATCAGATCCACTATATTCGTCAATATATAAACAGGAAAACCAAATAGACTCTAATAATTTGTTATTTGCCATTCAACATCGATTGTTAAAATTAGATTTAATGAGAAAGTACTTCAAAAGTCAGTGCTATAATCATAATGTAAATATTCTGTCTGGTAATTATTTTATTTAAAATTACCGCTTATAATAACTGCTAATATAACGTAATGACAAATAAAATTTTTTGCTTATTTAAACAAAAAATACCTATTTATATGCAAATTTTGAGTGGTATTTGTGGTGTATCTGGGTACGTAGAATAGGTGCGAGTCAAATGAGATGGTAACACCATATTGAAATAAATCGGAATAAATGGATAAATATGAATTGCGTATAACAAAAGTTGTGAGTAAGCGAAATACAAGAGCATTTATGAAGAATTTGATGAATTAGAATGAAACGAAAGAAGTATGTAAGGATAGAGTTGAATGGAGAAAGATTGTCAAGATGTGAAAGAATGTAAAGGGTTTTTTGTCACCCCATTTGATGGAAGTAAGCATGATGTTTTGTATGCATGTATAAGTAAGTCCAGTGAGGG
Source organism: Nebria salina (assembly GCA_944039245.1). NCBI lineage: Eukaryota > Metazoa > Arthropoda > Insecta > Coleoptera > Carabidae > Nebria > Nebria salina. The sequence goes on from OX063288.1 coordinate 6,594,459, forward strand.
GCACTGCAGATTATTTATTATATTTTATATTAGTATGTATCGTGGGGTTAATAATAACTTACTGGATAGGCTAGTATGATAATTGTTAAAATAATATAATAATATTTGTAATATTAATTTTGTTACCTAGATAATATGTGTTGCTTCACCTGTATCTAGTTTATCATTTGCCTTATCAAAAACATAGATAAGCTATATAATAAAAATTTAACGTAGTATACTGTAAATTTCAGCATTAGTTGGTGATAAGTTTAGCAAAAGTTATTAAAAAGGTAAGGAAATTGTTAATAACAATAACTGTAAAGAATTAATTACTAAATTTCCTTAAATAAAAAATTTAAAAAAGCAATAAGAAATAATTGAAAATGATTCTATAAATTTGCATATCTAACAGTAAATATTGTTATAGTTAAACTAAATTTTATAGTTAATATAATTTTTTATTTAATTATTTAACAATCACTCAGGTAAATATTCTCGTAAACGTTCAAGAGTAAGTAAAATAGTTTTTAAAAATATGAACAAATATGGCGTATCATACAGATAACTGATAAGAAACACCCATTTTGAGCAAACAAAAAGTGGAATGACATCAAGCAAATTTGTACAGTGTCTACATGGCAGACACTTAAGACTCTGCTGATAGTTTCACATATCTACAAAGTATTCATCAATAAATTCGTTTTCTCCATGTTCAGGTGGCAAAATTAGTGAATTTAACTTAAATTTCAAGTGACGACACAATCAACACAATGGCAAAATTAGTTGCTGTTTTGTGTTGTGTTTTATTGGGTGTATCATTGAATAATGTGTTCGGGCAAGAGAATGCTGATACCAACGTAGCTGTAAGTCTACAAGACTGTTACAGAAATTTGGATCTTATGGAAGCCAATAAAAAAATACCAATGGCCATGAATGTCCTTATTGATATGATTAGGAAAGTCGAAAAAGGCCCTACTCTAATGGATCTTAGGACAATTTCCACGAGTATGCTACACAGGTAAATTTGCTATTTTTTTATAATTTCTAGCTGGTTGTAAGACAAGTTAAACGTGTCTATAGCATTCTGAAACTCAATCAAATTTTGATTGGTTGTTCACTCGTTAAAACTCAAATTTTTTTCTTCTTTTACCAAATTTGTTATACATATGAATATCTGAAATATACTAGTTTTATAATTACGAAGTTACAACTTTGGATACCTATATAAATATTAGTTAATTCAATTGAAATTGGCTGTGAAACAAAATTATGTGTTTTAATAATGTATAGATACTTTGATAATATATTTTCATACATCTAGTGAAAGTGCCCAGTACCGTAATTATATATTTTCGTGCCCTGGATAAAATGCTAACTGTATGTGCTGCCCCACTGTGTGATACCGGTATTTTTATAGTTATCTTAAAGTAACGTTTGCCTTGCTGCGTCTCTGTTATTTGCCGCCAGAGCAGGTGCTCCGATTACTTCCCACTTTTTATTGATAGTGCCTCCAAGTAGGCATATTATTTTCAATTATCGATCAAAGGTATTAATATGTAAATGACCTAAAAAATCTATATTTGCAATTATTTTGTAGTCTTATCGCACTTTATACGATTACATATTGGCAGTTATATCAATTAAATAGAAAATTTATAAGTAAAAAATTAAATAAGACGTCCTGTTTCGACACAATTACAATTTATTTCCAAATTTGGCTCATTTCAAAAATAAAGGAAAAGATTCAGAACAAATTCAACCAGACCTAATCCAAAATCTAATAGATTCTTCTTACACCCACTATTATTGTCCCGAATTTGCTAAGAGATTATTATTTCTATAAATCTTATGTCTCTGTAGTTTTTACAAATTTCAAATATCGGAAACTAATATGTAACTTTGTTTCAATAACATCTTGTCAGTATTACGAATAATCCTTTGCTAATATGCAGTTTTACGTGATTATCACATACATACATATCAACACGCCTAATCCCATCAAATGGGGTGGCAGAAAACCCTTTACATTCTCTCACCTCTTTACAATCTTTCGCCATTATCTCTATACTTACACACTTCTTTCGCTTCATTCAAACTCATTAAATTGTATTCCTCTTGCTCGCAACTTGTCGTTCACGCAGCTCATTCTCAATCATGTTTATCCATTTACTCCTAGAATGGGCTCGCATTTTCACACCATTCATTTCTCCCACATTGTTAATTGTTAATCTTTCATTCAACATTCTTGCGATATGGCAATACCATCTCATTTGACTCGCACTTATTCTACGTACGACATTTTTACGATATCGCACTGCTCATACACCCACGTATTCCGATATCTGTTTCTTCTCGATACACCACAAATACCTCTCAACATTTTCATTTCCACAACAGTCACACGCTTTTTATGCTTGGTTTGCCAAACCCAACATTCACTACCATACATCAACGAGGACACAAGTACACCATTATACACGTAATACAAAACAAATAATGTTCATAGTTGCATTATTAAAATATCTGTTCTTTTCCGCACTGGACTTTTTATATGGTAGCTTAATAAAAAATGCAAGAATATATAATTATTTGTTATAACTTATAAGCAATTATTATGGCCTGAATGTTTTAAGTATTCAAATAAATTAATTACTTGCAGAATAATTATATTATATATTCCAATGTATATCAAATATCAAATTAATTTGTAACTATTTCCTTGTCCTGTTAAACAGATGCCAGACATAGTTGATACGATTAATAAAATACAATATTCCATATCCATGACTACATAAATAAGAAATTTAAGAACTTCAGTATTAATTTTCTGGTAACTGATACACATTATAAAGTTTGAAACAAAAGTTGCGTAAAACATTAACATCTTTCCTTTTAGGAGGTATTTAGGAGGTATTACTATTATTTAACAAGTTTATCCTGGCATAAAAATTATCTTTAACCTTTGCTACAGTAAATAATTGTGATAACAACTTGCTATGATAACCATAACTATATAACTTAACTATATGTCTTATTTGCGAATTGACTAATAAGAAAACAAGAAATTACTGATAATTTATTTGAAATATTATCTTGGCCAAATAAATTACATCCACTGAAATATTGTTCTAATTCTGTGTTCGAAATTATTTGATATTGAGTTAAGGAACTACTCTACTTATCAGTAAAAATATGTAGCTTAACTTATTTTTAGAAATTAGCGTGATGTATCAACAGTATATTACTAAAAACTATTTCATATTATTTATTTTATTAAAAATATGATTATTTCTCAGTTTTCAGTTTCGTACATCCAATTAAAAGTATTACAATAAGACTATTTTATTTAGAAATGTATAGATTTAAAAATAATGTAGAAAACTCAACTAATGACGTGATATGTCCAATTCCGCAAGGCTCGAAAAATAAACTTATTTACTTAATTAGAACAATTTTTTGTAAACAAATTCATAAAAATATTAATAAATCAGAAATAATTTCATGATTATCAGTCGTTTAATCAACGCTGTCGTTTATTATTCTAAAAAACAATTTAATTTAGCAGTTGGTGTATAATAATGATTGAAAGTACAGTAAACATGAGCAAAATAATTAATGTAATGTAAACCCAAACTCGACCTTATTATTAACTTATAAATTGTTTTTTCTCTCTTATGAATAAAATTTATTGATACAACGTTAAACTATGGTTTAAGGTGTACTTGAAATAATAGGTCTTAATATCAAGAAATTGCACTAAACGTAACTAGTTTATCTTAGAGGATGTTACTGTTAATTAAAGATGTAATTAGCCAATTCAAGTGTAGATTTAGTAGAAAATGTTTATATTTCTCTCCTGATATAAATTACATCCTTAATTATTTCAACGTACTTTACACAATCATAGAAATTATTCATATTTATAGTTGAGTTTTCTTTATGATAATTATTAATATATAAAATATAAATTCAAATTGATAGACATAGAAGATTATTAATTGATACAGTCCGCGTCATAACTTTGTTTTCTTTTTTAGTATTTTCAGTTAAATATTTATTGTTTTTAATATTTAATTATTATTACAGATTAGATTATTTTATCAATGAGTTAACATTTTTCTTTTATACCCGCCAATGTCTTGTGTCATGTCTTCAATATTTGGCAATATCATTAATATTTCCTTCGTTAACTACTTCAATATTATTAATTAATTACCATTACAATTACAAGTGCAAATTTCATTGTTGATTATGTTTTTGTTATCCGATTTCATATAATTTAGTTAACGTATATAACCTCAAAATAGTAAGTAGTATATATTTAAAAATTGTATTTTAAATTTAGTTGTTAAAATTAATTTCCGAGAAGATACAAGTAATTGTTACACTTTACGTATTTTCACCATTACGCTATTATTCTATCAGATCACTCTCAAAAATATGTTTTAAAACAATTAAAATTCGGAAAACTCGTGTGAAAATATTAATCCTGCCACAATTTTCTAATTCGATTATATATGCTAGATTTAATATCCAATACACGATTTTATTTTAACCGGTCATTTTTCAGAACCAATGCATATGTTAATTCGACGAAAAAAAAAAAAGTTGACCATAAATTTATGGAAATATCTTCTATAATAAATAAGAGATTTTCTTACTCGTGTCTCCTGTTATTAATTAGTAAAATGGTTCAATAAATAAAATGTTAGGATTCACTCTATTATACGTAATCTACATGATGAAATTGTTATATATTTCTACAAAATAAATTTGTAACAAATTGAGACTCACCTTCTTTTAATTAAACTTAATTGATTTTATTAAAACATTATAGTAAATTAATAATAATGGTACAATATTTATTTGCAAATAATCCAAAGTGTTAAGCGCATGCACTATACTAAATCTAATACAAAACTTTTGTTCACAATATATTCTTATCCCGGCACCTCTCCTTGAATATCATTAGTAAAACGTTTTGCTTTTGATATGCCGCATGATTAAAACGTAGAGATGCGAAAACTTGTTATTTTAGTTAATCTTAAGCGAAAAATACTGGATTTTGATTAGACTGTTTTTATTTCTGAACGTTACTTTTGTTTTGAATGAATAAAAAATATTTGTAGGATAGTATTCAAAAATTTTGTATACATTTACACTACATTTAAAAATAATATAAAATATTTAGGAAGACCTTGACAATTTCTACATTTGCTTATATCATATTCTTTGCAAAGATTCCGTCAAGATGGTATTCGAAAATCAGACACCGCTGTCAATCGCATGGTTCTACCTTATGGTCCAGTTGGACATGAAAATGATAAATTTAAAATTATCCTTCAAAATCTGGTGCCAGGAAATCCTGTTCAGTTCCCAAATGAAACAATGACGGCGTTGGAAAAAGTATTATAATACAGAATTATTTATAAAAATATTCAATATGTATTTATGTTTATTATGATATTTAGTGTGCAATGCATTTAATGCTTTCTGAAGTTACTGAATTACTAAAACGACCGAACGAAGTTGAAGAGTGCAGACAGGTTGGAAAATACCAAATGAGAGTTCGTAGAGATGTTAAAGATGATGCTGAAGTATTCATTCCAGACATTACACACAGGTATTATAAATATTTACAATTAATTTCGTTAAAATAAAATTCTCTCATAAAATGTATTGATTTTTAAATACAATTCCCATAATTTCAATTGTAATGTTGGTCGTGTAAACATTCAAAAATCTGTTGTAAACGGGTAAAAAACTAATTTTCAAATTTTAAGAGAACTAACAACATTCCAGTTTATATTATTAATACATTTTTCTATATATGTTTTATGTTCGTTAAGAGATTTATAAATATTGGCTATTTATATTGCAAAAATCAAATATTTGCGAAAAATAGATAAATTCCAATATGGTATAAATTTCATTATTAAACTTTTCTAACTAAAAGTAAAAAAATCTTGCAAACATTGGTCATTTATTTATTTGAAATATACAAGTGCTAAAATGTTTTTATTTTAGTGATAGTAAAAGCAACCAACAGCAACAACCAAAACACGGTGTTGAAACAAATATATTAAATTCCTATTCAATTTGTCCGTTGGAATATGGTGTTGTTTATACCAAATGGGGGTCAGTATCTGTCGGTACAGTAATTGGCGGTATTGCTGCAGGAACGGAACCACAGATTGTTAATATTAAAAATATCATAAACACTGATGTTACTTATAATCAGCTCAGTAATATATGGGGAGCTACCTTAGCAGGTATTGGTTTATTACTATTTACATACCAGTAGCAGCTATTTAGGTTCAATTTTTGGATTTAGTTGCTTGTAAGGTTTATTTTTAATGAAAATTACAAACCATAACTAATAATAACACTAATAAAGTCGCGGCAACTACATCATATTGTCCGGTGGGGGGATTAAATGTATTTATTTGTTCATTCATAATATTTGTTACTTTGTGTAAGCGAATTTTTTATTTTTAACATTCTGCAAGCATTTAGTATCAGGCAAGGAAATATTAAATAAATATTATTCGTTGTCAACATAAATGAACACAGCATATATTACGGTGAAAATAATATATTATAGTTGTTTATTAAATAAATTTAAGGTGATTTGGCGGAGGCTGGATACTTAGCAAAAGGCTTAAATGAAGAAATAGCTATAGGAAACCCTGGAGAATGGGATTCTCGAACAGTACCTCATAATTATTACCTTCGAGACAACGTACACATCTACATGACGGATGCTGAAATTCGAGGAGGATTAGATGGTTTAATACTTGGCAAACAAATTGAAAAGAATTCAGCTTTACGGACAGCAAAATTATCGCAACTTCTTGATATGTACTACTCGTCCAAAGGTGTGTTTAGCAAGAATATCAGAGCTTGTTCTCGTGGCCAGATTTCGAAAGAATATGCTCAAACTGAAGACATGAAGAACCAAGCAACTGCGTTCGGCAATATTTTAAATAAAATAGTGAAAGTTAAAAATTCTATAGATGAGGCTGGAGTTATAGAATCTATCAAAGAAGCAGTTGACAAGTTTGATGGATACATTTGTAAGTACCTTAACATTCAACTGAATATAATAAAATAATATCACCAAGAAAATATTTCACTTAATTATATTTTAAATATATATTCATTTACATGCAGCATAAACATTTCATGCGCATGTTTTAAAAATCAAGTTATGAATTTATTTTAATTAAAAATATATTTTTATTTCTTATTGATATGTTTTCGTAAAAATATTGCAATTTTCTTTGTTTGTTTTTATTTTAAGGGCTATAATATTCAAAGTGGACCATGTTACGTATAAGTAGCATGTAATCCAATTACATTAAAACGTTTCTATTATTTCAGGAAATATATTGTTATTATAATAATATTTGATTTAAATCTTTAATATTTTATTTCGAAATAATGCATAGTAATACGATAAATGAAAGAAAACAAACTACATTTCTATTACATATTTATATTGAAATATATTTTTGTTTCAGCTTCATTGAATGATCTCCAATGCATGGAAGAACAATCTACCACATATACTGATTTATACATTTTCCTAGATTGTAGTTGGCAATATGATTTCATCTATAGTGCACTATCGTAAGGATACGTTTTTAATTATAACAGTAGTAAATTTCACAAGTTTGTATATAGTTCATGGTCCCTAAGTTGGAGTGTTTTGTAAGAGAAATTTAAACCACTATCGGTCAATACGCCAAATTTTAATACATCCATTACCACTATCCCCTAAACGGTTAAATACATAGAAGTATATAAATATGTAATGACACATTTTATTGTTTTAGAATTCTTCTTGATGAAATTGATATCAATCCTTACAACAGTAACTTCACCCTAATCAATACACAAGACGGTTCGATGATTCTTAACTCAAGTTACTCCATATTAGAATTTCACGAAGTGTTCAATGATACCACGTACACCAGACGTAAGTTGCTATTATTCAAATATTAATTTCTTTGACACTGATGCCTGGACACCGGGTATATTTTAATATATTTTATAAAATACTTCGCGGGCCGCACGAAAACAAGGAGCGGGCCGCATGCGGCCCGCCGGCCGCTACTTACCCACCCCTGCTCTAAAGCATATATTATTGAAGGAAATATTTATAAATTAAAAAAGTCCAAACTATAATTTAGAAATATTTGTAAAATAATTATTAAACAAATGAGTAATTTTTAAATTATGACTTTTTAAATGAAGCTTGCATTGTCATAAAAAATAATGAACTCAATTTCTTAACATAGATTTGTCTAGGAACACTTTAGGTCTAGAGTCGGAAAATACAAACCCTTATGAAAATCTAAACCTCTATAAACCTGAATTACAATAATTCAAACCAAATGCAAACTTAACGACAGATTCTTGAAATGTATTAATAATTATATGATCAATATTTTATGAAAAGCTAGTTGCAAATACATGACCAAGTGATTATTTTGTTTCAGAGCCTCGAGGTTTTGACTTAAATTTAGTAATGTCAAACACAGAAGATATGATCAGAAATAAAATGAATAACGAAAGAATGAGTCCAGAAGCAGGAGGTCAATCCATGATTGCTTTGTTTATCACACCCAACACTAATTTTGGTGACGCACAAAAGGATAAAGTTGTTGATAGAATAAAGGATTACATAAACGTTGAATTACCTGGTATGCTACGCAATGGTTTAATATAAATACGCATCTATTGGTGATTGCGTGTAATGTGCAATACATTATACGCAATCTTACTTTACAATCGCCGAAATTTATTAAAATTATATGACTTTTGGCGTCATATTACAATTAAATTCATGAGAAAATAAAATTTTTCATTTAACTAATTTTTTAAAAATCTAGTTAAGTCTAGACTAAACGTAGTTAAGATATCATAGAAATGAAATAAATATCTTTTTAAAATTGCATTATTTTCAAGTTTAATATTTTTAGAAGAAAATTGTCTAAACCTTTAAATTTCAGATTTGAAATTACTGGCATTAACTTCAGGATCCAAGGATACATTTGAAAATATCGTTAAAGATACGCAAAGAGATGTATTTACTATTACAGAATCGTTGCAATCAAGTGACATTATACCTGCAATTACTCCTCTTGTCAATCGTATCAGAGAAGGTAACTATAATTATGGGCACGAAAAAGTGACCGCATAAATAAAACTCGTAAATGCAACTGTGATTCACAATCAAACTTATAATGAATCAGTTAAACACATTATTTTAATTCTATTTCATTACCTCTTTCTTTATTCGAGATTATTTTTGTCTTTTTTAGCGCTATATTAATGTCTATTACTAGTTTGCTATTTTAAATAGTAATTAACGTAATCATAATCACTAATGCGAAGAATGCAATGTAAGTTGTGAACTTCATTGTTTGTAAATTTCAAGCATTAAGAAAATTGAGCATTAAAGTAATTATTCAAAATGGCTGTGGAATATTTGAGGAAAAAACTAGATATATTATTTATTTTTGTAATCTAAATTTATTTACATATTTACATATATTTCGTAATTTTTTAATATATAATTACAAATTAATAACGAGTTGATATTTAGAAATTTAGGTGACATGATAAAAATGCCTTTTTTTTCAAAGTATGTGCTATTGTTTTTTTAATGATTTAATAGTATTACCCTACCAACAATTTTTTTTTTGATTTAAGCCTTGTTGCCAAGGAGTAAATTATATAAATGCCAATTTCTATTTTAGTACCAAAGAGAATTATTAGCGCAAAATGTGGAGCCGATTGGAAAGAAGTAGGAGACGATAAACAACTTACACAATACGTCGAGCCAAACGGCATTAACTATCATCGAATTCACCCAAATTATTTCTTTGGCGATGAAACTAGAAATATCAAAATACGAGGAGCAGGTTCAGACACCTTATCAGTGTGTTATTCGCGCGAGATCGAACAGCCTAAAATGAACGCCAGACAAAATACGTCTACAACATCCACGGATGAAGTGATTTGTAAACAAATCACTTCTGAATATGTCATTGAATTGAAGGATCTATGCGGTGGAATAAGTCGTATTAATGAATGTCAACCATTGTACATTTCTGTTGAAGCTCCACAAGCGGCACAACGGTTTGATGTTTGCAAAGGTAATAAGCCCACGTTTGTTTCTTCGACCACCTATAAATTTCTTATTACGACCAGTTTTGAATTTTACGAAATTATAAATAAAAATTTACACTAATAGTATAAACAAAATATTTTTCTATGTTATATTGAAAATTTATAAGCGCTTCATTTATAATGAGCAATATTTCTTAAGCGGACATTACAGGTTGTAGGCCTGAAAAGTGGTTCAACTTTGGGAATTTTTTAAGAAAGAACTAAAATCAGTAGAGTCATGCAGTTTCGCGAGTTGAATTCATCTATTCTTCCTCTATTATTGACCATTTATTCAACAACATGTTATCACATACATGGCCGCATCGATCCCCGGGTCCGTCCTGGTCATCTAATCCAAAAAACGTACATTTTTCAGTAAACTATAATAGATTTTCTGGATCCTGAACTTAATTTCAAGAAAATTTTTGGAAATTACAACAACATTGCGACCGTGTGAAAAAAAGTGATGAAATTGCCATTGCTTTTTTGAGATTAAAACGTGATAAAAAATAGTAAAATTTAACAATAATTGAACGAAAATAGATTCAGGATCCAGTAAATTTTATTTAGTTTTTAGCCCAATTCGTTCCAAGTCAATTGGTTGAATCGTTTGACCGCAATCGACGACACAGTAAAAAAAAGTAGTTCCGGGTTTAAAGTTTTCGCAATGGTTCCGACTGCAATAATAATTTTTCCGTGTCACCAATGTGTACGAAAATATTCCTTAATATGTTGTGACACTATATTAACTTGATTTTGTTATCAAATTGTAATAATGACAGTCCACAGATCCAATATGGCGGATGATGTCAAAAAAAAGCATTTCCCAATTCTCGTGAAATTGAACATATAAGCGTGCTGCGGACCCTTAATTAAGAAATTTAAGTCGGAATCATAATAATTTGCAAAATAAAAGATGGTTGATTCGAAATGGCCTCCCAAAAATGAAACATAATAACCCTGCGGAACCGGCGCTCCGCTGCGCGTTCGGGTGGTACCTGTGTATAAGTAGGAGCCGTAAAATTTTCCGGATCGCATAGGCCTTTCGGCCACTGATTCTACATGAATGTAGCTTAGAAAAAATGCAAAGAAAAATAAAATCGATTTTTTTTCAAAGTTGCAACCTGTAATGCCCCTTAAACATAAACTTATTCTTCAAATATGCTCACTTCATGAACAAAACTAACAAATTTAATTATAGTTAATTCGCCTCCGAGCAATCGAGTTTATGAGTAAATTTTTGGTGATTCAAAATGTATTCTAATGCTAAACTATTATTTTGTTTCAGATAAAGCATGCAGATTTCCAGATAATTTAAAATATACAATATCTCTTGATAACTTTGGTTGTTACAGTAGTGCACATACTGTAATCTTTAATGTATTTGTAGTAATAAGTATGCTTTGTATTTTATTGTTTAAAAATAATGTTTAATTAGTTATATTCAACTAAAATTTATAATCAAGAACCAATATTTAAAATTTTGTATAGCTCAAAACTTTGGGAACACATTATTGTGTTTTCGTCTCCCTAATCAATTTTAGATATGCCCACCACAATACATCACATACATATTGAGACACATTTACCTAATAGTAAATTTTGTCTAATGGAAATCGATTTCTTTTGTACCAATTACTAAATTATTGTTTATTTGTTAAATTAAAACTTTTAATATTAATAATATCGAAAACATAATTATGAGAAACATGAACATATTTTCTATTTTAATGCGTCATTCAAGAACTATAAAAAAATTCAACGATTTCTGGACACAACTCTCTAAATTGAAATAATTTCATCAAATAAATATTTGTTTCATTTATACATATAACATTAACTAATTTAAGTAACCTACATTTTGTACCAATGTAAATCTACCTATTAGAATTAGACGCAATAAATCTGTAAAATTAAACAAACAAAATTCCTATTTTTATTTTCTTTTACGAAAATGTTTTAATTCGGTATTGTCAACAAATTATTGACTGTTAAAATATATTAATTGGTATTTGCAGCACTTATTATGCCTCGCGGTCAAGATCGTAAATAATTTTTCTCCGAAATTGCATGTTTTACCCCGACGAAAACCCCAATAAACTGAATTTGAAAATCAGGCTTACACAACGCAAATAAAAAAACGAATATTCCATTATAAATATTTAATAAAGTTCTCATTTTTCAACTCACGTTAATTACTGCATAACACTTCACAATTGTTTATCAAGTAGTGGCCACACTCTTCTTTTGCTACAACATAAAATGTATGTGAATAATATAATTGTGTCCTCTCTCACTTTGAAGCAGACACTTTTTCTATGGTTGTATGGATACGGTATGGTTATTAGTTTAAATGGTTATTGAAGTGGCATCGAATTCAAATATTCTACGAATAGCAAATTTAAAAAATATTTAGTTTGAACCAGACATGCAAAACTAGCCGATTTAAGATGATTAAAGTATCCATTTCGTTAATCCTTAATCCGAGGCAAAACATGCGACCCTTAACAAAAAGTAAACATACCTGCAATACATTTTATCCTCATCAAAAATGTTTGATTGCACTTTTTTTTAACTTGGCAATATTATTCTGGTCGTACAGCTACATAATAAGATTTAGCTTGCACGATTTCTAAATACAAAAACAATCCGATTAGAGGATTAATGATATGTATGTAGATACATTCGATTAAACGTACTTTATTTCATGATAGCAGTATCTAACCAGGGTCTTAAGAGGGTAGTCCACTCTCGAAATTTCAGAAAATCGATTTTTATTTCTTTAGCTTAAAAAACACTTTGGAATGTCTACTTTAGGGTAGACCGCAAGTCCGTAAGTAACGTCGTGGACCCGTGTCGAGACGCTCCAAGCGCGCTCGGAGAACCCGCCCTTTACCGGCGAAACTTTAAACGCGATTATCTCGAAACGATGTTTTTACAATTGGCGGGAGCTGTATTTCTAAAACGGCTGATCTGTTTTAAACGGCGTTTAGATTTCTCAATTTGTAACCTTTTTTTCTAGTGAAGTACGTTTTTCGAAAGAAGATTTTTGGTGCAAGCTTTTATCTCCATTTTTAGGGTCAAAAACGGACTGTTTTTTTCAAAACGTCGCCAAATTTTTATTTCCCAACCAAAACGGGAAATCTATCAGGGAATAACGAAACCAAATTTTTTTGGTTATAGCTCTAATGGTGTGACCGGAATCCCTCCCGCCCCACGACAACATAAACATGGAGGTCTCCTGCAGAATCTGGTGTAGCGGCCAAAGGAGTTACTAGATATTAATAAAAAAAATCGCCTTTAAAGAAGACATTCCAATGATTACAACCATGCATTCCATTTTTACAATTAATCGTTATTTACCCTTTAAAAAAATTCGCGATAATGGCCTATTTTTCATGCCGCCAGAGTGTACTACCCCCTTAAGTTGCGGTGGTTTCACCTTAATTATAAAAAAACAAACTAATAATATAGTTATTTTGATGATAAAATCTTAACATGTAGTTGTTAAATAAATCTAATATGCATTTTATTTATTTATTAGTCCCAAAATATATAATAAACTATGGTATAATCTAACGTGATCTTACAATTATCATTTATGTTACGTTCATCAGGTACTCGCATCAATCTGCTTAATCATATTAGTACCGAATTTTCAATTATATACAATTGTAAAAGCTTTTAAAAATCAGATATATAATTACACATTAATTGTCAATTGCTTTTGTTAATCAGTCAAATATTATATATATATATATATATATATATATATATATATATATATATATATATATATATATATATATATATATATATATATATACAACCATTTTAACAAGTTTCAAAAAATATATATATAATAAAATATGTATAACTTAAATATTTAATTCCTCGCCATCATTCTTTGGCGCTTCGAAACTTGTTCCACAACCCTAAAATGTATTAATAATTATTAGTAAATAAATTTGATATGTAAAAATATAATACGTATATTTTTTTAATATTTAAATTAGAACTCGTGCCAATTTACAATAGCCATTTACATTTACGTTAACTGCTATAAATAGTGGCACCAGAAATTATCAATAGATTCATTTGTGTATGACACGAGCTCTAGCTTATATATTTCACTATACTCTACTAAACATGCGCATTACCAGGATTGGCGAGACGTTTTGAAATGCAGTAATCAATTTCGCACATTTCATCAATAATGAGAAGGATGTATAGTATAGCTTTGAGAATAAATTATTTTTAATCATTTATTGGTGATTTTCATCAATGTAACCTTGATCGCACATCTTTTATACTCTCGAACGTATACAAGACATCAGAAAAAGAAAGACTTATCAAGGATAAGGTTGAATCAAGATATCCATCATGATAATTTTTCTTCGATGGGAAAACAGAACGCTTAACAAAAAAGATTTGGAGGTCGGTGGTCCGAAACGCATGTATGAATTCGCATATTTGAACCTGCCTTTAGTAATCATTAAGAACATACTATTATTGTTACATGAATATACAGATTATGCGGTTTTAAACAAAAATTCCAAGGTCTGATTGCAACGCTCAAGCTTGACAGCGACATCCAATGGTCAGTCATAAACTGGTTCCAAGGACGCCCCAATCGGGGATACTAAAAGTGCACAGCACCTGCACGGAACAATTCCAGGTACCCAAATCAAAAATATTTAAAAAAAATGCCCATAAATGATAGGTGTGAAAAACTACTCTTGCCTATGAAGATGGGATCAGATCTTTTATATTTCTTATGAAATTTTATATTTTTATTTAAGATCTGAAACACTTGTTCACAGAAACATTTTAATTATTATTCAAAGAGTTTCAACATTTTACCCATCATCAAGTATGATAATGTGGTTGAACAAGTAAATTAATAAAGAGAACCATATTATCATTACTGAAAAGTAGAAACGCGTCGAATAATAATAAAAATATTTCAGTGAAAATTGTGTTTTATAACATAAAAAAAACTTTGTGTTTCATCAAGTGTCAACTACACAAGTAGTTAATTAAAGTCCATATTTCATAGATCTAAGCAACAAATTAGTGGCGGCACCCTGGTGATATATATTTTTAAAAAATGTAAATCATATTTGCAAAATATACAAAATTAGTCTACGATATGCATGTAGTATTTGGGAGACACACAGATGCATATGAACAATAAATAAGTGAAGAAATCAACCCGAGTTTCGATGCTGTGTCTGGCCAATGAGATAACGTCATTATTAACGAAATTTGTTTAGTTTTGTGAACAAAAGTGAAATCCTTAGGCATTGTTATTTAAAATCTTGTAAAATGTTTTTATAACATAAGCTCTAAAATTGTTTTGAAATCGAAGAATTTGTTCCATTTTAAACTGTATCGTTTAATAATTATTTACAATTAAGGTTTTGCAGTTAGAAAGATAAATTTTAATTATCTGCAAAACAGACCATATCAATCTTGTTGTAAGTCGTTTGTGTTTAATTTCATGAAAAAATTCAGTGATAAATACAATCATTAAATGCAAATAAAACGAAACCCAAGGAAATAGCATCGCAACAGAATAAATTTTTATCGATAAATATTATATTTTGAAAAATATAATTATAAGACCTTTAATATTTGTTTTTCTTTACTTGAGAAATCAACACTACTGTACTTACATATATTCGGAATTATTTGTATAAATATGTCTTGTTCTCCATATTTTACCTGAACTTTTTTCTCTCCATAAGAAGTCTGCCAATATTTAAGAATTTCGAATTTATACCCCATTTAAAAAAAATTGATTAATTATCCATATAATAGATCAAATCTAAAATTTAACCATAAATATTGAAAAAAAATTGATTTATTTAATTCTTTCAAACTGTGTTCTAATTCTATTCATCTTCGATGAATGGCGTCATGCATAAACAGCCACAACGCATGGTAAAATCAATTTCACCACTTAACTTAAAAAGCTGACATTATATACATACACTGAAATACCGGTGTAAAACTTCAATTTGTATTTCTTCTATGCATATCTTTATTTTATATATACTTTTCGTTGAAAATCTCTTAATAATTATCAACATTTTGTGCTGTAGAAACACTGTATGAATAATAATTGTTTAAAATAAATTATTGTATTTATTATATAAACAGTAAAAAAATGGTGAGTTATAGTAATAAGAAATACGAACTGTTTTGTCGGTATATATAGTTTTAAATTAGTACGTACCTTAGTCTATGTTATTAACGAATTTATGTACCTCGAATTATAAATGGATAGCAACACAAGATTATTATTGCATGCAGATAGGAACAGTGGATATATTGTAGGTACTTTCCATAAAGCGCATGCAATGTTTCGAATGGTCATGCATAAATAAATATATACACACATTTCATCATAGATCTGATCAAAAGTTCGAGCCAACTTGAAGAGTTGAGGTACAGTAACAGGATCTTTATGCATGTCACTGACCAGCTGATCATCCACTTTGACATTTTCGTCAACTATATCAACATTTTTAATTGTTGGTTCATCTGTATCACTATTAATGCTATTTATATCTAGAGAAGTTTTATCGGAAGACATATCATCATCATCACTAATGGTATCTTCATCCATAGACTCATCGGCAACATTGTCATTCATTTCATTCTCTTCGCTCTTGTTAAAATTTACGGACGTTACATCCATATCATTATAATTGTAAGTAAAGCAAAAGTCATTACCTAATGCGGTAGAATTAATGTAATCATCCATAGTATTAAAACTTTTGGATTTGTTATCTTCATTGGATAGCTGATGATCGATGTCGTTCTTCTTGTCCATTTCCATTTTCATAAGAGGTACGTCCTTCTCTACATCAACGTCGCTACCAACATAGTCTGAATTTAATGAGATATTGTTCAATTGGTTAAACAATTTAAAATCTGATAGATAATCGTAGTTAGTTAAATCTTCGTCGTAGTATGTCTCTAATTCATCTATTGACATAGCCATGAGTTCTTCTATAGGAATGCAATCTTCTACGATTTGTTTCTTGTCATGCTTTTCTATGTCAACTGGATCTTCCAAAGTGGTTAAGTCATCATCAATACTTGTAAAGGATTCAAATGAATCTGAATCGGAAGTACTAAAAATTATACAAATCATTGAATATGAATATATATATATATATATATATATATATATATATATATATATATATATATATATATATATGTATATTTATATATATATATATATATATATATATATATATATATATATATATATATATATATATATTCAGCATTTTAATGAAAAAAAGAATTTGTGAAATCAAAAATATTAGATTCGGAAATGCAATTTTTCAAACAACAAATCGCAAAGTCAACTGAAGCGAAATACCAAACCTTTTCCACTCTAAATTATTTTCTTACTAAAATAAGAAATTTTTCTTTTAAAACTATTTCATTCTACCCAAATTTTAAAAAAGATAAAAATTTGTTTTTAATTTTTGTTGCAGAATCAGCATATAATACTTTATAGCATAATTTGATAAATCCAAAACAAAGCGCAGTAGTTCATGTATTAGTGATTAAGGATAAAGAAATCTGCAATGTTACGCAAGCATAAATAACCGTCTTAGTACATGCAATTATTGAAAAGACACAGTAAAAAGAAAAAGACTTACAGTATGCTAAAAAAAGCAGTTGGTCAACATCTAGCACATACATCGGATTGCGACAAAAAGTTTAAATTAACTTTAATAAAGTTTGACACTCGACGTATTTTACGTAAGTAACTATTTTATACAAACCAAATTTTTTGTAGCTAAATTCAAAATGGCTGTCTTTTTAGTTTATTTATTATAAAATAGTGGTTGTTGCAAAAAAAATGATGAGGGAACATGGGCTACAACATCCAGTGTTTCTTAATCTTTTTATTCTGTGAATCATTTATAATAATAATTTCGCGGAAAACCTAGCTTACGTTTGGAACTAAATACAATCGGGCTAAACATTTTTTTAAAACAATTATTTCTCCATTGAACAATTATATCGATCACCTAGCAAACGTGTGGTATTTTATGGGCCATATTTGAAAAGCCACTGGATGGCAAATATGTGAAGTGGTGTGAGTTTCCATAAATGCATGCATGCATACAAAGCGGTATTAAATAGTACTCGTTTACACCAGTAGTTCTAAACGGGAATAAATAAAATACACTGCTTAAAGTTAAACATAAAAACAACTCAGATTTTTTATAAAGATGTACGAACATATTTTAATAATAAAAATAGTTTCTTCCAAAAATAAATTAAAAGTCACTGGTTTAAATGGCATATCATATGATTACAAGTGTGAGCGGAGCCGTAATTTGGAAAATGTTCCAGGAAAGTTAACAACTTTTATTATGTAATGCTTATTAATCTCTCAACTCTTCGTAGTGGTACCTTTAACGCTAATTATATATTTATTCTATCAAAATTAAATAAATCTAGATGTTTAAAATGAAGTTATGTAGTTAATATTGTATATGCAATTTTGAAGATCGATCGATCACTACGATCGTTAATATTATCCGATATCTTTACAATTACATCAAAACTTTGTATAAATATATGAAATAATAACTAACAAATGCATAATGCAACGTTTAAACCATAGTTATTGCATTAATCAATTGTAATAATAGATACTGATAAATCTGGATTCCCACGTGCTTCTCTTATTGCTAAACATACAAAATTTAATGAATAATACCTGCAGCATTCGATACTTGTAAATTTACATATTTCTTCTACCCTTGCTTTGAATTGGAAATGTTTTGCCATTTTATATACAATAATATGTTTATCAATTATATTTTTCGCGTAGAGAATATTTTCCGTAGTATTGCTTGAAAACAGAATGGCTAAGGAGTACCAATCTATTAAAAACACACCCTTTTTTTGTGAAACAAAACGTTATCCATTTTCATGTTGTTTGTGTTCCAAACTTCATATATTTAAACAAAGTATTGTATAGCAATTATTTATAGAACTAAAAAGTGATGAAAACATATTAATCATTTTAGCGACATAAAATTTTTAAAAAACATTTTGCATCCATTTGTTCAATGTTTTACCATATAAACTATAAAAATAGTTAATATACATTATTATAATAATTCGAAACCTTCGTACAAGACATAGACATCGTTTAAAAGCACTTCTAGAATTAGCTTTATATTTGGCCCTCATGTTAATTGCCAACATTGCTCAAAAAATTTTCAAATATTTACGCTCCATATAATTTCAAAACTTATATTTATAACATCAAAATGTAGATCGTAATTAATTTTTTTTCCACATGTATTTTAAGTAAAATTTAAAATGTATTGCATGAATTTAATAATAATTTCCAAACATAGATGTTTAATATTTTAAATATTTTAGGTGGAGAAAGGTGCATAAATCGACGTATTGTGGGATACGTTACTTTAAAACTCTTGCCAATTCAATCTAATTAAAAGAGTTAATTGGTTATGACACTGGACCAGAAGATTACTTTTTTGGACATTATAATTGAATTGCGTTTTCATTTTATTGACGGTAAATATATTAAGAATGATTTGCTAATCTTGAAATTAGATAATCTCAGAAGATTAAATAGTCCAAAAATTTGCGTTTTTATAAATTAATAGCGTAATTTGCGTAATTTCATCTGAAAATTTATTATTCCACTTACATTTTTTATTTTCAAAATTGCAAGTTAATATTGAAAATATGCGATATAATGGCACGGAAAATAATTTTATAGGATTATTTTTCTTTATTGATCATTTTAATTGCAATATTACTTCCTTTAACATTTGAAAATTCGATTTTTAGGGATGTTAAACGAATCAATAATACGATTACTACTAATTCGCTATCCTTTTTTCATGAAAAAAATGTCAAATTTAGGTAAACAGGCACATTAAAAACAGATAAAATTGAAACTAAATTCAATTACAATTTGAAATGTTCAAATTCGCCAATACTGTAACATAAACACCAATCGGCACCTTATACTCCAAAACGGAATAATGGGAAGAAAAATCAATGAAGTTTCGAATGGGTATGGTAGCTGTGAGTTTAAATTATTTATTTAATAAAATTGATGGATTTAGTGGTTGGCACTTGGTGAAACATATTGAATTAATATGAACAAACACTTGGTAGTTTCACTCCTGATGATGAGTGCAAAGTCGAAACACGTGTCGTATTAAAGTAATAATAAAATTTGTGAAACTACCAAGTGTTTGTTTATATTTATTTATTTATTTAATAGTATTTTAGAGATATTGGTGTTATTTCATGTAAATTATAAAAAAAAGATGGATTATTTTTATTTGTTTGTTTCAAAATACTTTTTTCTTTTTTGTAACATTTTATAAAAAAATCCATCCCATATTACCAATGATATAAATTAAAAAAATCTCTTGCGATATGGTCTTACTGCTGCATTCGGTATTAGATACAGCAAAAAACTGGTTGGCCCAAGTAGTTTTTACTGTCATCAGGTCTGATAGCGAAAATTATTAATAAACGAATAGAATTAATGTTAAATTGAGTGCACTTCTGCTAGTATGAACTGAAACATTTTGTATTTTTATTAAATAAACTATTCGATTTGGATAATTATTATCGGTTTTTTAATTATAAGTAAAAGTTGTGCAACTGTACTTAAATAAGATGATATTTAATAACATCATCATTATATATTACAGTTTCGATACAATAATTGCTTTTTTGAGTTATGTTAGTTATTATTTATCGAATTAAAGAATATAGAGGGTTTTCTGCCACCCCCATTGATGTGATTAGGCGTGTTGATACGTATGTATGTATAGTATATAATATAAATTATTCACCAATTCTAACGAATTTTAGGAACATGTTGAAGAAAAATCAATAATCCAAACCTACGCTTGAACTATACATCTACTGAAATTTCCCAACTGAAGGATTATCGCACCTTTATTTTAATCTGATTATCTGGATGAGATGTAAGCTCTACAAACCTGTTCAATTGCAGAAAAATTAAGGTAATGAGATTAAATTTATTTCATGGTTTGTCAGAATAAGTTGAGATTGCAGATAGAAAGGGAAAATGATTTATTTAAATTAATTTGGTTGTATTAAAAATACACTCATACATAATCTCATACCTAATCCCATCAAATAGGGTGGTAGAAAACCCTTTACATTCTTGCGCCTCTTAACAATCTTTCATCATGTTCCTCTATCCTTCTTTTGCTTCATGCTCATTCATCAAAGTCTTCATTCCCGCTATTGTATTCAGCTTGCTTACAACTTTTCTTTCACGCAATCATATTTATCCACTTATTGCGAGGTCGGCCTCGCATTCTCACACCATTCATCTCACCCACGTAAATCTTCATTGTATTTTATGAGATTTTGGTTAATAATCATCAGCAGTGTCTTGCACTAGACAGTAGGTATATATTTGATTAAAATAGGATGAATATTAAAATATAAATTTTATACATTCAAGGAAATATAACTATTACATGCGTATGTACCATACATACTTAACTTACTTATATACTTATTCTTATTCTCAAAAGTATGGTAGAATGTCTTTTAATTATTAAATGAATTTAAAACCTAACAAAATATTTATATAGAATACTTTTTATATTTTATAAAGCTATGAAATGGTTTTTCATTAAATTTACTTGTGATAAATTTCAAATAATACATTATTTGAGTCTGTTTAATTTTCCTCTTAAATAATTGACAGGGATACAATTTATTAAATATATTCTTTCAGACCTACGTAACTATGGTAGCATAAATAATTAATTTAAGAATATCAAAAGTATTTTCTTGTAACTGGTACACTTTTTGAAAACACTTTTCAGACAAAAGTTGTGCAAAATATTAATATTTTAAGAACAAATATTTTTACTGTCGTATATATTGCAGAAATTGCAATAAAATAATTGAGTAAACATGCACATCCGATTCGAATATTCTTTTTAGAAATAGAAGTAATTGCTGTCAGTTTCAGTTTCAGACATACAAACGTAAGCTAAAAAATTATCACACTTGATTTAGAGAAGGTCAAAAAGAGTATTTCTATTAAAATCTGGATATCGAATTTTTTCAAAATTACAATATTAATTTGTTATTTAAAGTAAATGATACAATTTTAGAACATTTGATTTATTTATTATATATTAGCGAAGAGTTTACATGAGACTTAAATTTATTCTACGTTATTAAGTTATTGTACATACTATTGAAATGAAAAAAAAAATGCTTATTTATAACGCACATATTTTAAATAATGAATAATAAGATATAAAACTAAATCAATATCTTTAATATTTATACTAATTACAATTACAGTATAATAAGAAAGGGTGCCAGAAAGTATTTGGCTACTAAGCTGATAATAAGTGCATACGCTACTGATTTAAGGCATCATTTTACATCCTCAAACTTTTCCAAATTGGAAAAACCTTTTTAAAGCACTGAAAATAGTATCTAGGTACATCTAAAAAATAATAGAAATTTTTTTGTCAAGAAAACGTATTTAATTTCATGTTAAATTTACTTTAACTAAATATATAACGAAACTAATACTTATGTATATAAGAAAACGTTAAAACAAAAATATTAAATAGTGGATAACAGGAACAAATAAAATATGATAAAATCTACTATGATCATAGCCAGGTATATGCTTATACACATTTCATCATACATATGATTTATTTCCACATCTTGATCATCATTGTCGGAGTTATCAACTTCCCATTCCACTTCGATATCATCTTCACCGGTAGTGTCCTCGTCTGTCTGTTCACTATTCTTGTCAAATTTGTCATCATCTTCGTTAGTAGAATCCTCTTCAGTTTGTTCACTATTCTCGTCAAATGTGTAATCATCTTCTATAGTAGTATCCTCGTCTGTTTCTTTACTATTCTCGTCAAATTCGTCATCATATTCGTTAGTGGAATCCTCGTCAGTTTGTTCACTATTCTCGTCAAATATGTCATCATCTTCTATAGTGGTATCCTCGTCTGTTTCATCACTATTCTCGTCAAATTTGTCATCATCTTCTTTAGTGGAATCCTCGTCTATTTGTTCACTATTCTCATCAAATCTGTCATCATCTTCTTCCACTTCTGTATTTATGGTTTCCGAATTTTTAACATAGTCCCCATTTTCTATATGAAATAATTCAAACATTGATTGCTCATTAGAAGAATCACACTCAAACGATAAATCATATTCGCTTTCCTCTGCATCATCAAGCTCAAAATCTTCAGTGTCAATACTGTTAGTATTCTCTAAAGAGACCTCATTTTCTTCGGAGATTTCTTGTTCATCTAAAACATCATCTTCAGAATATAAATCTGATTCAAATGTTGAATCATAGTCAGTTCTGTTTTCCCCTTCAGACAAATTACATGTTATGATTTCACTAATAAAACTGTTCCCTGATGAGTCTCTGTTTTCTAGATTCAAATTATTACAAATTACTAAGTTTATAAGAAGTGAATAAACCTGAATATTATAAATCAGATTTAAAAGAGTTACCATATTCAGATTTTTGAATCCTTGTATCATCATTTGTGGGTTCCTCTAATTTATTATAAGCAATATGTGTCTGCTCCAACAAGTCTACGTTTTCCAAACGAAAATCTTCTGAAAATACATCCTCATCAGAGGATGAATCACCAAAAAATATGTTGAAATCATCTAATGAATCTTTGTCAAAATGATCATCCCCTGAGTTAGACGGTCCGGATTCGGATTCACTAAAAATAATGTACATGCACTCTGCTATCTTTCTTTGGTCGTATAATACATGATCATTCATATACCTCCATATTTATCAGAAAATATTACTTATTCAATTAAGATCATTAAAAATTGTAGAATCAATAGGCACTATTGGAACATTTACTTTGAATCTTTATTGAATCTGCATGGCATTTTAATTCGCAAATAAATTCTATTAAAAATTACCTGTATTGCCGTTTCTGGATATTAGATGATTTTATATCTTCTTCCATTGCGCTAATGTCTGCTGATTTAGTTTTTTGTTGATTGGCCATTATAAATAAAAAAAATTATCGTATAGTCACTTTTGTACGTACAAAATATTTGCTATTTACGAGCTCACGAAAAATTAGTTGAAAATTTAACAGCGAACATGTACTAACCAATTAGAAAATATAGTACTGCACCGGTTTTTATAATATGAAACATTCAAATTTGTTATTTATGATTTTATTATCTTCTTAAATAAAATATTTTATAGAATCATATTTTATAGTAATTATGAATATAATGAGAAAAGCATTTCAAAAATTTTAGTGACTCTCACTTTGGAGAATGTATTAATTATAGATTTATTCAACAAAATGCTAGATAATTACAATTAATATGTTACATTAATTACAATATTTTAAAATATGTTTTATTTAAAAATATAAACATTTATGAAATAAAGGCAGTACTGTTCATTTCTATGAAGCAGTTTATTAATTGGTGCAAATTTTCAAAGCGAACGTATTACGTAAACCAAAAATATTGCCTATATAAATAGCGCCACCGTTGAAACTTATAATTCAAACAAATTTACAGAAAACTATAATAAATAAAAATCGAAGAATTATTAAGGAATTATATATATATATATATATATATATATATATATATATATATATATATATATAAATCGAAGAATTATTAAGGAATTTATATATATATATATATATATATATATATATATATATATATATATATATATATATATGTATATATATATATATATATATATATATATATATATATATATATATATATATATATATATATATATATATATATATATGGATATTTATTGAAAGCATTATTTTTCATTACCCAAATATATAAATATTAAAATAATCATAATCCAATCTTTGATATTATTTCTAATACAAAATTTAATAAAAATGAATTTAACTTTAATCTTATTCTATTAATTTGACCGCTTCAAAATTAAGGTAATGATGCCAATCATTAGAGATAAAAATTAAATTAGGAAGTAGGTAGATATTTAAAATATTTTATTTATTGCAAGTTAATTTCATTTGCTGTAATTGCAGGCATTTCGGAGATATTTGAAAACCCACTAATCATTCTTAGAGTAAACATGCACTTCTTGTTTGTTTCAGTATTGTTTTCTAAATAGGTTTTCTTGCGAGACATATATAAATCTTAAGTTTAAAGTTTCATGTTTATTGCCTTGTCAGGTTTGGCTGTAGAGTGTTAACACACTCACACATACGTCATTTCGAAAATAGTCAGGTAATAGGTGTATTTCGTTAAAATCGCGAGTTCGAACATTTTCATAATTACAATTCTTTCTTGTAAACATTCGTATTAGAAAGTAAAACTCGTTAGTTTTAAATATTTAATAAAGCTGTGGAGTGAAATATAAATATAATGAATTTTTGGAGTTATTTAATTTTGTCAGTAGTCATTTATTATTTAATCTACATTATCGAAAATAAAGCTTAGCACGCTGAAATGTACAACGTAGCGAGTAACAACGTATTGGCCGAATATTCGATATTTGGTTACAACTTTTACAGAATATTTGGTTATTCGTTACTATTATTCATTGAAGTTCTAATTTATCATTCATGTTCATTTGCTTATAATTTGTATTTCCTGAAATTATTAGAAATCGTTATAAACAAGTATAAAATTATTAAGGTTCATAATTGAATCATTATATTTTTTATTATTTTTATGATAAGGCTAATGGCATATTTATCTTCTGCCACCATATTTGATGGGAATAGGCATGATGTTTTGCATATTGTATATTTAATATCGAACTTTTTTTATTATTGATATAGCGAAATGATACGAGATATTGAATATCAAAAATATATCAAGGAGAATCATGATGAAATAGTACCAAATACGACCTCATAAGTTGTCTCTATTTAAAAATTCGAATCATTTGTAAAATTGTAAATTTGAGTTTTCGTCTAGTTTATGCAATTGTAACAAACTAAAAATTACGCATAAATGTGATAAATAAAATATTTTCTCTCAATATAAATATTGTAAGTGTACTGATTGATCGATTTAAATATGCATTTCTGTTGACACATTTTATAATATTGTCCATTGCTAAAAAACGATATATGTAGATTTAAGGGGCAATGCACCCTGGCCGTTTCAAAATATCGAGTTTTTTTTGCTCTTAAAAGATACTTTGGAATGTGTAGAATATAATTTTGTCTGTTAGAACCCAAACCGGACTTTTATTCAAAATGAAATAGCCGATTTCCTAGAAAGCTTCTGGCGCGCTCGAGCGGTATTAGCATGCATGAGTTTTGAATTGTCAAAATTTTAAACGCGATTATCTCGAATCAGTATTTTTCAAATTTGCGTGCACGGTATCTCCCACAATTTTCATCGGATTGACGTAAACTTTTGTGCCATTTACGCTCAATTGAAAAGCGCACCGTAATATCGTGCGGGATTTTTGAATTTGTTTCTTAATTTTGCTTGGGAACCACTTTTATGCTTGAATTTTTGCGTCATAATCGTTCCCCAAATTTCAAATAGCCGCCATTCTTTTCAAAATGCGAAATTCAAAATTCGGATACGGTATTACGGTGCTAAATCTAAATGTAGATTGTAAACCCTTATCGTTTTTGTTCCAGGACGTACTGTTTTCGCACGTAAGAAATGTTTTTAGGGCGCGCAGGGGCTACTTTGGCGTTACAAAACGGGCGCACCGCGAAACATTTTTTAATAAAATTAAGTGTTCTTAAAAGTAGAGATTTTGATCTTTTCAGCCCTTAAAAGTCCATGACATTACAACATTTAATTCTTAAGATATACCTCGTCGAAGATAGGTCTTGTTTTCAGGCGTCCAGGGTGGTATTACCCCTTAAATATAAATATGGTTGAAAAGTGGTATAATTTACTACATTTATATTAGATTTATTAAGTGTAAAATATAAATTTGGTTAGTTAATTGAACAATGAGAAATATATGTTAATCATTTTATTATTTATGTAATTATATAAACAATTTAGAAATACACAGTTACAAATTAACTATTAATATGTCTAGCTAAATTAGTTATATTAATATTATGTATTACAACGAATGACAATATAATGTTACAAAATATATAAAAACCAAACAGAATTTAAATATTATTTACTACATATTTATTGCATATTTTGCCCTTTGACAAATTAACTGAAATAAAGATTAAGCATATAATTATAAACATAGAAAATATTTATTTATTATCAAATAAGACTTAAAAAAAAAACAAAAATGTTGTAATAAACTACTGATGTTGAAGGCTGCCTGATGTAGCACGCAAACTTGTACTCGAAATTTCCAGTGTTGCAAGTCGGTTATATTTCGAAAATGATTATTGAATCTCATGTTGGTATTAGAAAATTACTTAAGGTAGCTAATTATAGAATGAGCATACTATGAAGGCGTATACATATATACTAGAGTGAGTAGATATATAAGAGTGTGGACAATAGCTTCCCAGCCTGTGATTGGCGCCGCCATAGTTTGTCTAAATGTTCAAACGAAATGCATTGCGTTATATGGAGCGCGCGGCTCATATTTTCTTATACTCTTTAAATCTAAAGGACCAGATAAGATAATAGCATGTTATTCCTGAATAAATTCTGCGTATTGTATTCCGCGACAACATAGGTCTATCTATTATAGAAACATTTATACTAAATTCCAAACATTTCGCGGGCTAATATGACTATTTGTGCTGTATACTTGCAAGTATATTAGTGTTATACATTTCGCGAATCTCTTAAATTAAACACTGTTTATTATGCTTATTAAATTTATTAATTCAAACTGTGCATTTTAAAATTATGTTTATACCGTAATATTTGAGCGCGAAATGTTTCGACTTTTGTATAAATGTTTCTATAAAAGATAGACATATGCTGTCGCGGAATAAAATACGCAGAATTTATTCAGGAATAAAACAAAAAATACGGGGTGCAATTATCTTATCTGGTCCTTTAGATTTAAAGAGTATAAGAAAATATGAGCCGCGCACTCCATATAACGCAATGCATTTCATTTGAACATTTAGACAAACTATGGCGGCGACCAATCACAGGCGGGGAACCTGCGCTCTATGCTTTAGATAGGGACTACTCGTCGATTGTCCACACTCTTACATATCTACTCACTCTAATATATACTAAGTATTAGTTAAAAAATAATTAGATAAGAATCAAAACATTATTTATTTACTTTGAAGTTAGCAAGAAAATAACAAGAAAATCTCTTTGTACTAAGAACATGCAGGTGAGAAGCTCTACAACGAGCCTGACAATACCTATGTAATAGGCGGCAGAAGCATGATTCTGTATCGTTTCAAAAACTTCTTCTAGAGAAATACGCTCACCATCCATCCAATACTCTACGTCTTCGTCATGTGCATATTCCGGTACGTAAGAATCGTCTCGCCATTCTCTAAAATTATCTACCGTCGCTACATTATTGTCATTACATTCGAAGTAATTTGTTACTATATAATCATATTCATCGTAGTCTGTAGTGTCACTGTCAGAAAATGATTCATAACCATCTAATGAATCAGAAGAATCTTCTTCAGAAAAAAAATCGTCATATTCATCCGGATTTGCAGCTACTTCTTCCTGGACTACATCTAATTCTTCTCCTGCAGTAACTTCTTCTGTTTCAGTAACTATTTCTTCCACTAGAGAAACATCTTGAGTTGTAACTATTTCCTGCGCGGCATCTACACCAGCAGTTTCGGGATTATCAGCTCTAAAATTGATAAACACATATTTAAATTGTATTATTATCACTTGAATTCAACAATAACCATTAATATAGTAATTTCGTACATTTAGGTTGGCTTCCACATGCTTAACATAAAAATTACCTTGATAAAACCGCTAGGATACTTGCTGCTTCAATCATTTCTTCTTCTTTCGTAACATTCAAAAATTTAGTTTCTTCACGACCAGCCATTATTTTAATATGATTTAATCAGATTAACAGAAATACAAGCACTCACGGTTCACGATGTTGCTGGTTTGTGCTTAGAAAATGAAGAATTACTGGCTATGGTATTACTACTAGTCTGCATAAAAACATAATGCTGATTTTTTATTATTCAAAAGGAAGTTGTTTTTGTTTCTAGGACCATCACGCACAAGTGTGCTAGTTGTGTACTATATAAAAAATGGCGCCATCCAGAGGTTGTTGAATATTTTCCGAAATTAAAATATATTAAAAAATTGTTGTCCTGCCACTACAAATTAAAACAATTTGAACGAAATTAAAATGCAGAGGTACAAACATTAATAATAAATACAATTGATGGCTTTTTGATATTTTAATCAGCAATAATCGAATTTCTATGGAAACATTTAAAGTTGCTTAAACTTAAAATACCGTTAAAGAAGATTAGAATTGTAAATATTTAAAAAAAAAATCGGTATTTTATATGAAAAATATTTTTGTTTGTATTTGTCATTCCAGTTCAATAACGCATATACATAAATAAATAAATAAAGAAAAAAAAAAATATATATATATATATATATATATATTTATATATATATATATATATATATATATATATATATATATTTATATATATATATATATATATATATATATATATATATATATTTATATATATGTATATATATATATATATATATATATATATATATATATTTATATATATATATATATATATATATATATATATATATATATATATATATATAAATTACTAGAATTTAAAAATTTGTTTTACTTAAGACTTGGACATTTTCGTATACGATAAATAAATCAGTTTTGTATTTGGCGCAAATTTGTATTGGCGACATATTACTTAAACCAAAAACATCACATTATTTTATCGTTTCCTCCAGCGCTATCGTTGTTTATTACGTGGTATTATATTTATATTAAATAGACATGAGCACCATAGCCATAGACTTGCTTAGTTAAATAAAAGGAAATGATAATATACATTCAATAAGAATTTATACATACATACATCATGCCTATTCCCATCAAATGGGGTGGCAGAAAACCCTTTATATTTTTCACAACTTTCATTCAATTCTATTCCTTCGCTTCATTGCAATTCTTCATACACGCTCTTATATCCCGCTAGCTCACAACTTTTCCTTCATTCAATTCAATCAGAATCACACCATTCATCTCATCCGCGTAATTTTTTTTTGTCAATCGTTTATTCGGCATTCTTTCAATATGGCTATACAATCTTATCTGCCTTTCACCTACGTTTGACATTTTTTAAAATATCGTATTGTTCATACACCCCTTATTTCGTTTTCTGTCTCTATATACACCACAAATACTTCTCAATTTTCATTTTCACAGCAGTCACACGCTTTTTATGCTTGGTTTGTCAAACACAACACTCACTACATAGTCTGGCATCTTTTGAACTTTTCTGTTGTTTATAGAATCAAAAATATATAGGGAATTAATATAATATGTATTACATAACATTCAAAAATGTATTTTAATTACAGAAAACAACATATTTTGTACAACGTATTCGAAAAGTTAGAAATTCTTCAGTTTACAAATGCATGTCCGCGAAGAAAAACTGACAATTTTCAGAAGGACGTCTGTCGGAGTCATTGCTGTTGAAAGTAAAATTATGATAATTTAATCTTATATGGTCTAAAGGTGAACCTCTTATTTTTGGAAAGAATATTCAAACCGGAAGTGCATGTTTATGCAAAACATTTTTGCAATATCTACAAAACGACTGCACTTATAGAAAATATAGTCATAGTATGTATGTATAGATTACGTAAAAAAAGGTGTCTCAAGGAATAATAAAATAATAAAAATATTATAAATAAATATTTTGTTTAGTTTATATTTTATTTGAAAACTAAAAATGTCCGGCTGTAATAATTGCTAATATAGTTTCATTAATAATAAAATTAATAAAATTATTTTCAGACAATTTTTTTTATATAAAATTATAATTAAAGAATTGTACAGCACCAGTTGCTATAAGATTTATTTTTGGTACTCGTAGATATGAATTTTTAACATAAAGATATCAATTCGTTTGGAACTTACCTTTACCTGTGGCTATAGCTTAAAGTCAATGCAGCAAACAATATACAAACATTTTTATAAGTATACCTAAATATGGAATTTAAGCAAATTATTTTCGTAAAAATACTAAATCTGCCAATTATTACTGCATATAGATTGTCAATTATTATATAACGACTCAAAGATAATTTTCAGTTTTTCGACTTTTCCTAAGTTATTTTTAAGGGGATGGAAAAGTTTTAATATATTAATCAAACAAACATTGTAATTAATTGATCTATATGAGAAAATTATTTTCTAATGCTGTTCTTTGGTCCCAATATAATAGATTTTGATATTAGCAATTCATTTTGTAAATGAAATTATATTTTTTACCTTTTGTAAAAAAAATCTTAAGTCTGGTGTAGCGTATATCATTAAATAAACAAAAAAAAAATACGATCAACAAACATTTGTTTTCTGTGAGTGATAACGTTTAACGATAGTATCTTATCTCTAGGTGTGAGTAATATAAAATAATTATATTCAGTTCATGTTTACCCTCATCAAAGTATTGATTAAAAATATCAGAGTGCAAAATGAAAGCAACACTATTCATTTCAGTGCTCTTTTTTACTGTTGGTAAGTGTTATCTTTCAACAAAACATTAAAATAAGCGTACATAAGTTGAGAAGACCACAGTAACGGTATATTTTAAATAATATATGACTCAAATCTGTTTAGATAAGAAAATCGTTTCTTATTTCAATTTATATTCTAGGCTCATTTATACATTGCATAGATGTCTACATACCACAGCATATACTAAAATGCTACAGGAATAATGCAACAGACATTCAAAATAGCTTGAACTTACCAATAACAATGCCGGTTCTGATTGAACTCCTGCAAAAAATTGAATTGAATCAATATTTGGATATGCGAGTCTTATCAACATCTACATTATTTCGGTAAGTGTTAATTGATACGGCAACAAACATTTTCTCATGTGTGAGAATTTAAATATTGTTATGTATGAGACAATTGACAGGGGTCAAAAAATAAAATTCCATTTTCGCACTAAATAAATTCGTTATCAAGTTACTACTTGGAAAAATTCGAAAAGTTGCTATTGACAAGCACCACTGTTCTTCAGAAAAGGCTAAATTTATTTAGCGTTTACTTTTTGTATGACGTAAGAGAATGATATCGTTTTCAAGAGTGTGGCGAGATCATTTTTTCATTCGCACATATAGTACATACATGTAATCCAACCAGGGTTCTTGTATTTTTATTGTATCATTTACAAGCTTAATATCTATCAAATTATTATGCGGAATTCAATATAACTGGTATGCCATACAGGAATATGAAACTAATATCTTACCACAGGGACGTATTTAGGAGAATTCTTTCAATAAGTCATTTGAATCGTTATTTTGATTGTATCATATTTTTCATATGTTATATCAATTATCTATACTACATTTTTCATAGACGATATAAAACTCAAACATTCGCATAATTAAAATAGAAGCAAAATAAAATTTATTTATTAGCATTTACTTTTTTCCGCCTAAAGTGTCTCTCATATCGATCATATTTTCCTGTAAAGAATTTATTTATATATATATATATATATATATATATATATATATATATAGTAATTTAAAAATTTGTGAATACCAACTCGTAATATATTTTAATATAGAGTAAAATTCGACGGCATACAACGTTCATATGGTTCGGTAGAGACTGAACATATTGTTCCAGCTGGACTGACGGGTATCCATTTCAATAAATTCCGATTATTGATGACTTATTTACTATCCGGTGACGAGGAACTGTTTCCAGATGAATCATTGACTAGTGATGAGTTTTGTACGTTACATTCTATTATTTCGTCTAGTGTCCAAGAATGGGAACGAGGAGATGAACAGAGAAGTTGTAGTGCATTTGCACCGTGTGACAAGTAGGTAATCCACTTTAATCTATTCACTAAAACTTTTTAAGTAAATGCATTGAAAAAAAAATGGAAATTAAGTGCTGTATTAGTGGAGGTTTATTTTGTCTACGAATGTAAGTGTCTTAATTGAATTGGTTGGACAATACATCAATAAAACAAATCAGTTCTAAATATTAATTCTAGAATTGTAGCTCTTACTTGGTGTAATTTGTTATACATTCTGATCAAATATTGCACTTTGTTTTAATTTCACAAATTATTTATTGATAGGAAATTTGAGTTTCGCTATACAGATCTGATGATGATATTGTATAGTGAAACTTAAGTTTGCTACCAATAAATAATTTGTGCATTATTTATCATTATCTAAATATTAAGCTCTTCGTGTGATTGTCAGAAAGTTACTTAATAATTAAAAAAATAATTTTCTGGCATTCACAATCTGAAAAAAGTGAATTTAGAACCCGAGATTTTAAAGTGTATTTTGAAATTGATCTTTGTTAAACGCCGTATGCTGGTAGTAATGTTGCAGGAAGAGTCGATGGTAGATCAAAGAATGGTTTGATATTGCTTTGGCTATTTAATTTATGGATGTATTATAAGCCGGATTTTTTGTGGAAGTTATGGTGTAACTGTTGAACAACTGAGTGGAATGATATTGAATATAAGCGCAATAGGATATGTAATGAATCTTTAACTAAATGTACATATGTATATCAAAAGTTATGACGAAAAGAATGAATTTAGGGAAGTATATAATATTGCGGTAGAAGAATACTGACTAGAGCATGTGAAACAGTTTTTCAATTTAAGTTGTTTATTCTTTAGCGATGAAAAGTATGATTGCGGGGTTGAGAGAAATGTATCTGCTCGTTGTAATATTTTAGGGGCTTTAAGAATCGAAAATTTTTTTATATTGCTAGGAACGCAAAGTTAAGCGTATGGAAATGAATAGTGTAATTAGCACTCCATGCTAAAAAAATGTGTGGCTACTGTGGAAATTAGTTTTTTGGTGTATCCAAAAATACAAAATAAATATTTTTTAGTTTTTTCGTGGTCGACATGAAAGGTATGAGAATGCGGGATTGTTATGATTGAGGATAATTATGATTGAGAATGAGTTGGGCGAAAGAAAAGTTGTGCGCAAGCAGAATAGAAAACTGTGTATGAAGAAGTATATGAATATCAATTATGCAAAAGAAGTATGTAAGGATAATGTTGAATAGCACATGATTGTCAAGATGTGAATAAAAAATCATTATGGTTCACATTTATCCACTTACTCCATTACTTATTATATTTTACAAGACTGATAAAATAAATGAAAATATAGTTTGTACAATATTAATCAAGTGGAAATGAAAGACACATAAAATTTACTCTAAAATATAACAATCTTTGCTTATTAATAATTTATTTTCGAGATTGGTATTTTCATAAGTCAAAGTTTTTTTGGTGCATTTTAAATAATGGCAACCAATATTTATTTCAACGCGCTACATTATTATTTTATATAAAAATGTATTTTATATTGAAAATGTCATTGAAATCCTAAGAGATAATTACTTTTACGTTATAGAATATAAACTAACAAGACTTCTTTGGTACTAGAACAAAATGTGTACAACGGCAATTTATACAAGGAAGACAAAAAAGTTTGTGTCCAATAGAAAATGGAGTTGTGAAAACTGATTGGGGAGATATTTCAGCTGGCCATTTGATAATTGCTGTTTCAGCAGCCATGCAGGAACAACAAGTCAAGCTTATGGATATTATATATGCAGTTGATGACATGAATGGACAGTTGCATGATTTAAATACTACGAAAATATTTCATAATGATGAGAAAGTAAGCAATTTATGGGCATCAACACTTGCAGGTAAATATACATGCTTGAAATGTGTGTAGATATTAAGCAGTTTTACTGTCGTAGACTTTCGTACATGCTACTATTTATGATAGAAATTACATACGTTTAAAACAATCAATAAGCAAACTCTTTGATATCCTTTTCGCACATGCAGTTTTTTTTGCGACGTACATAGTATGCTAGTATATATGTATACTAGCTAATAGCCGTAAATAATTACGGAATTAAAGCAGCTGTTTACCAAATTTATGTTTGATGAATTTTCGATGAACATCTTGTGGTAATTTTCTCTACTATGTATTCTGAACATGCTTCTTATGTTTTCCTTATCTGAACTTCAATCAACTAATCGAATACTTAAGAAATTATATTATTTTGTTTTCTGAGCCTGTAAGGCCATCGTTTACGTAAATTTGTTACTACAAATAAATATGTATTAGTTCAATTGTAATGTTGTTTAAAATTCGTAAATTCATTTTATCATCAATTTAAAACGAAGTTAGGAATTTTAGTTAACATTACACCTGAAATACTGGAAAATTATTATCTAATACTGTTCTTTGCTTTATCTGTCGATTTCGTAAAAATAAGATATTTGAGAAAAATACTAAATTTAATAATAATATTGTAACGCTTCAAGTGTAGCGTAGACAACGGCCTAGGGCCACAGTTACAATACTGTAGCATATTACAATTCATTAAAATATATTTTTGCATTCTAAAATAAATAAATTATATTGTTCGGTTGATCCAATAATTTTAGGTGCTACATGTTTTGAATTTATCATTGACAAATCCAATTCAGTATTTATTAATTTTCTTTTTTACTTATATTCTTAAATAATTATATATTTGTATTGAAATAATTTTTTTAAAGTTTTAACATGCAATGACAACAAAAAATGTTTTGATTAACTATATGATAGTGTAAGGTCTTTTCTGTAGTGGTAAAGTAAGAATAGTCCAAAGATATATCATTTCCAAATAATATAGGTTGACGACCTCGACCAGTAGCTTGGATAACTAGTTTTGGCTTGCTCCCTCTCAGTTCTACTGATGATGAGAACTTAGTTCTCGAAATACGTATATAGGGTATTTTTTAAAATTATATTTTAATTAGTCTTAGCCTTAGAAGATCAATTATTTTATTTTTGTGTGGCTGACATTTTCCATGACGATTGTACCTAAGCAAATCTGACCGTGTACTTTTATACCTTGTGTGACAAAATACCACTATTACCGGGTATCAAAAATACTTCTTGCTAATTCAATACTAAACCATACCTGCTCAAAATCAAGACAGGTGAATGTCTAGTTGAATGGGATTTCGACACAATAAATATAACTTAATTTTATAATATACTTACATACATTCATGTCGTCATGCCTATTACCAGCAATGGAGTAGCAGAAAACTTTACATTCATTCTATCTTGAAAATCTTTCGTCATCAACTTTATCCTTACACACTTCTTTCGCTTCATTGTATTCTTCATATACGCTCTTGTATACCGCTTGCTTACGACTTTTCTTTCATACATTTCATTCCCAATCATATATATTCATTTATTCCGAAGACGTCCTAGCGTTCTCACCGTTCATCTCGCCCACGTAAATCTCTTTTTTGTCAATCTTTCATTCGATATTCTTTCATTATGATGATACCATCTCATTTGACTCTGACCTATACTACGTGCGACATATTTTGCAATATCGCACTGCTCTTACTCCCACGTATTCCGCTTTCTGTCTTTCATTTCCATAGTAGTCACACACTTTTTATATTTGGTTTGTCAAACCCAACGTTCACTACCAGACATCAACCATGGCACAAATACACCATTGTACACACATAGTCTTGCATCCTTAGAAATATTAATATTATTTGCAAAAAGTCCTAACGCTCCCAATAAATTTACAACCAGCAGTCACTCAATCTCGCATTCATACTTTCCATAGCTAGAGAATAAGTAAATACAATATTTCACAATAATTTGTGATTGTTTCAGTTGGTTCGTACTAACCTTTTGGCAAACGCAATTTAAAGATGAATGTTTTAGAAATATTTAATGTAATTAATAAATTAAAATCTATTTCTGAAGCAATGAACGAAAAACATTTTTAATAAAGTTATAGTCGCTTATATACAAAGTTTTCTTTTAAATAAGACAACTATTTATAGATGTATGTATGTTTGTATGCATGTATGTATGCGTGTATGTATGTATATGTATCCTTTTATTATTATTTTAACTGCATGGGTAAATATCATGTATTAATTCAGTCCCTTGTGCAGTCATGTTATAGAAGCAAAAAAATAAAATTTTATTAAACAAACATTATCTTATAAATCTTTAAATATATTTTGCCTTTAATCAAACACTTCTTTAATCAAATCCATTCAACCCAGGAAACAACAATATACTTTTGAATCAAGAAAAATTTATAGTATTTTAATTTATTATATTACAAGTGGTATCAAATAATAATTCTTGGACACAAAGATATTTACCCAAACTTAAATCGTAAACAAGAATTATATTATTACATTTTAATATCACTTGGCAGTAAGCAAAAACATCAAAAAAATCACACTTAACATGAAGAACATGCAGTTGAGTAGATTCATCATTTCAACTGCAAGCTCTAAGCACTTGTAAATGTCAGCAATAATTATACCGAAGATAGAATAATTAACATTTGAGCTGCTGCAGCTCAAATTTTGATTCTGCCATTCGTCTTGATCTTGATTTTCATCTTGATTTTGATCTTGATTTTGATCTTGATTTTGATCTTGATTATGATCTTGATTTTCATCTTGATTTTGATCTTGCTTTTGATCTTCATTTTGATCTTCATTTTGATCTTGATTTTGATCTTCATTTTGATCTTGATTTTGATCTTGATTTTGATCATCATTTTGTCCTTCATTTGGATCTTCGTTCGTATATTCATCTGTATCGTGATCATCTGTGTCTTCATCCGTGTCTTTGTACCAGTTCTTGTTCCAGTCTTTATCGATACCTTTATTTAAATCTTCGTCGGTATCGTTATCCGTGTCCTTATCGGATTCATCATCTGTATCTAAATCCGTCTTTTCATCAGTTTCTGATTCAGATTCATACTCAGTGTCGTTTCTTCCATCTTCAGTTTGTATAGAACCACTAAAAATAATAGGCATGTTTGAATTGTAATTAAAATTTAAATATAGCGTAAAAAATTCAATTCAATTCATAAATGTACCATGTGTAATTAAAGTTCTAAAATATTAGTTTCGAAACATCCGAATGCATTTGAAATTTTTCTTATATATCTTCATATAATGCAGATTTTTTTATAGGCAAATAATATTACTATACTTGTGCTTAATATTAAGTTTAGTGGTATTTTTAAAATATCATTTGCAAATAATTGGGCGCATGATATAAAAAAATGATTATATGTTTGCTATTATGGTTGTAATAGTTAGTCTCTATCAATAGCATTATTATGCTGCTAAATCTTGGAAAATAGTAATGTGACATATTTCTATCAATATCGTAAAGCCGATATGTAATTAGTTGACTAAATAAAATTTCAACATAATGTCGAACACAATTTCGCATAATTGTACCTATTAAATCATTAACCCAGCAAAGGCTGCGGCGGTAATTGATTGTTAAATTAAAATGCCTGGTCAATTAATATATTACTCGAAAAACCGAACTCTTTATTTATTGTTTATTTAATTTATTAACGAGAACAATATATTGATTTAATGAATTCAAGGATCGATCAAGAGTAGTGTTAAATTTAAACATCACAAGTGATATTTAAATCAAGCTTTCATTTTTATGATATAAATTGTTTATAAACATAAAAAATATACTCATTTTTTATTTCTCACAGAGTATTACGAGTTACAATATACAAAATATAGTTAATTCATGCTGTCGTTTTAGGATTTTGTTCAAGCCTAATATAATAGTAGGTTTAATGCCTTCGCCCCTGGAGACCCTACAAAATTCTATTAATGTGGTTACTTCAAAAAACCGATCATTTCGCAGTGTACAAATAAGAAAAATAGGAAATCCGAAAAACGGCACTCCCCAGGGGTCTCCAAGGCATAGAATGAACCAGTCCTCTGATCGGATATGTATCCTTGATGAATATTCTACCTTGATCAGCCTGTGCTTTATATGAGCTTGCTATTCCTACTTTTTAAATGTGTAAACCTTATTAAGATACATCCAACAAATAGAACTAACATCCACTATAGTATTTATATTCGTAAACCTCTATATGGAAATATATATATATATATATATATATATATATATATATATATATATATATATATATATATATATATATATATATAATCAGAAATCATAATATGAAATGATTACATTTGCAATAATATCATTATTGAAGTAATTTCATAAATTTAACCGTTTTTTCAATAAATTTGGAATATAACCAAGAAAAAAAAACTTCAATGAGAGTTACCTGGATGAGAATTGGTATGTTGGCCCAAAATCAGATTCAACGTCCACTTCCTCATCCGTATCTTCAATACTTTCATCCTTCACACGTCGACGATCAGACATAATTTGTTTTATGATATACAGACTTTTTATAATCACAATTACAACAGTCGTCGGCTTCGTGTTTAACTGAATGCAAATTTAACAAGAACCCGTGAAAATATACTAAACATTTAAAAAACATGATAGCGCAAATCATAAACAGAAGTGTAATAGTTTTCAACCAGTGGCGGCACTGGATTTTCAAATTTGGGGCCAGTAGGGACCAGAAAATGTTTATAATTATTTTTTTTACTAAATAAATAAATTGATATTTTTATTTATAATTATATACTTACTTATAAACCAAAAACACAACAGGACTGCTAAACTCATTTAATTCTCCTATTTTAATTTAAACTAGCAAAGACAGCAACTTGATTATATTCTATTATTAGTGACTTATCTTTTTCCCATACTTAAAATACTAACATCACTTAATCAACTGTTTGCCATAAATGAGTTTTCATTATCTTCAAAGACGAAAACGATTTTAAGCAGGATGCCGTGGATATAAGTATAATAATACAAATTCGCAATAAATTATAAATACATTCAACGACTTCCCTATATTGTCCCAATAAAGGCCAAAAATTCTATTAAGGATAGTTTTATTTTCGTTGTCATATAACAGATTATTAATTATTGATATTTCTGATTCTAAACAATCATGATTTTTATTATAATATTCGGCTAATTTACTTAAATTAAAAAAGTATTAATTATAAGTAAAATTCGTATTTACGTTGACCCAGGAATCTAAAGCCATTATTTTTTTTTCTGAAAATACACGGCAGGACCAGCCGGGAGCCATAGCTCAGTTTGGGGAGGCCCGAGCCCCCCCAGACTACCCGTTAGCGGCGCCACTGTTATAACAATTCTTCAGCATAATCAGAATTTTACATTTGCGTTTTATTGCATAAGCAATAAAAATATTATGCAAAGTTTAATTTAACAATTCATATAGCTTTTTAAATACGTTTAATGATTATAGGTATCAATAATATTGTAGAGCACGAATTTTTAAAAAATACGTAAAGTTACACGTAAAATTACACATAAAATTACACGTATATATATATATATATATATATATATATATATATATATATATATATATATATATATATATATATATATATATATATATTGCAACATTGCTAAATATAAGAAAATTACTTGTATATGTATAGAGTTTTAGGAAATTTGACATTCAAACATGAAATTAATATAAATTTACATACTTTTTTTTTGTATAAGGTATCAACATTACAGTATGGCGCGAATTAACAAAAATACGTAAAGTTACACGTAACATATTGTCATATTGCTAAATATAAGAAATTTTCTTATATTTTAATATAGGTTTACAAAATTTTATAAAATATGCATTTAAGGTATGATTTTGTATTTAAACATAAAATTTATATAAATATACATGTTTTTTACGATATATGTATTACCTAAACCAAAAATATTGCGTTGTGCAACTATCGCTACCATTGCAGTACAAACAGCATTTTCGTTTGTTTTGATTGCTCTCCCAATATCACGAACGCCGTTGGACATTTTGCCCGACAGTTAAGCTTGTACTTCATTGCGCTGTCAAATAGAATGGTCATTATGCCCGACCAGTATCAGCTATAAAACCTTCAATAATTAGAATTTCGAAAATACGAATTACAAATTTATTTTCTAATCAGGGTATCATGTCCAATCAGAAAATACAACTAAACAACCAGCCGGTAGAATATTCTGTATCCATACGAAGGTACCTAGATCATAATCAAAGATTTGTTTTTCAAAATTAATGCGAAAATGAAAACGTAAATAAATTATTAGTCTATATTTGCATATACAGTAGAGTTTCACTAATCCGGCAGATATCAGACCGGGGTAGTGCCGGATTAGTGATAATGCCGGATTACTGAATATTACACCTAGTAATATAAAAGACATTTCGAAATATTAAAATATTCCATTAGAGTGAAAAACTGTCAATTTTCGTCTGTTTCTTGGCCTGAAACGGCATTTTTTTAGCATTTTCTCTTTGTTTGCGAACTTTGTTGTCCGTCTTAAAAACGCCGGACTACTGGAGGGTCGGACTGGCGAAGTGCCGGATTAGTGACACTCTACTGTTGAAGTGCATGTGCATGGCAACCGAATAGACGTGTCTCACACATAATATACATGTCAGATATTAAAAAAAACTATTGTAGTATTTATAATGGTTTGTTAATTAATTTGCTAATTTACTCAAAATACATAGATTAGCCAGTCTTCCTCCATACCAAAAATTAAATGGATAATAGTATTTATTACATATACCTATAGATAATAACAGCTATGGCTTTCAGATAAGACAGCTTAATATATAAGGTTCATTTTTAATTTGTTACTTTCGTGAAAGTTGCGATCAAGAACAATAGAAGGACATATATGAATAATTTATTGAGTTTGAAAGAAGGGTGTATGGATAGAATAGAATGGCGTAAGATTGTGAAGAATGTTAAGGGTTTTCTGCCACCCCATTTGATGGGATTAGGCGTGATGATATGTATGTATGTACTTGCATTTACAAAATTAAATAAAAATAAAAAATATCTATATTTTGACATAATCATGTACATAATCTTTAACACTAATCCACAATTTCGATATTTATATATGTATAAATTATTTGGTAATATCAAGTTAAGCACATTTACGGGTATTCATAGAGAAAATATTATTAAGTTTAGTCGAAATTGAAACGGTTGACTATGAATGCGGTCGATTGATGTCTAAAAATATTTAGATATGAATGCAATTTTTAATCATTTCCATCTAAATGATTCAGAAAACACGTAAATATTTTAAGTATTAAAGAATTCAATTCAATATATCTACCTCTACATATTCCAAGTTAATTTTATTTGAGCATTATCAAATCTGTTCGATCATTCTTAATTTACCACCAAAAAGCTAAATTAATTGACAAAATGACAGTATTATTTATTTTAACTGCAGTTAAGTTTTTGGCAATTTTCACTTATCACCCGTTAACATATTTTATGAGTAACATTTTATTTCTAAAATCACTAAAAAAATACTCGAAATTTCAAGATAAATGCAAAATAGCTTTATAGAATTTTCGAGATGTTATAGAAATTGTAAAACTAATGAATTCTTCAATAAATTATTTTAACAATTTTTGAAATATTAGATAAAACAAGCATTGTAGATACTAAATACTTTTTTCTTTATCACTTTTGATAATAAAATACAACACTTGGTATATAATTTCACAAAATATTTATTAATTGATTACTTAAGTTTCACTATACAATAGCATCATCAGATCTCTACTATACTTAAAATTAATCATACAGTTTATGTATTGTGACCTAAGTGTAAAGTGGGGAATATTCGGCAAATTTCACAAGAGGATATTAAAGAGAGGAGAATTATAAAGGTCTAGTTGGTCATTACGAACTTCTTCGGAAAGGTTTTCAATCATTTCTTAATCTCTAAAGATTCATAAATATTTAGTT
Source organism: Nebria salina (assembly GCA_944039245.1). Classification (NCBI taxonomy): domain Eukaryota; kingdom Metazoa; phylum Arthropoda; class Insecta; order Coleoptera; family Carabidae; genus Nebria; species Nebria salina. Next base: position 6,637,700 of record OX063288.1, read on the forward strand.
TTAATCCTTTGTTTTCAGCATGTAAAAGGCGCGGATTAAATTGGCTATAATGTACATATTCAACAAGGTGGTTCGGTAATGGGTTAGACCACTCTACAGAAGCAAAAAATTAGAAAAATTTTATTTTTGTCTTAAATGATACTTAAATTTATAAGGCATAAGGAACAATTCAAATTATTCTCGAAAAAATGTTCTTTACATTCTATTTTGGGACAGATATTAGACGACTATTAGCGCGCTCCTATATGCAAGGATTCAACCAGAAACTACAACTTTATCTTTAAACGCGTTTTTCTCAAAACCGTGTTTTTGAAATTGGGTGAAAACAGTACGTCTATACAAGTCAATCAATAGACATGATTCTTTTATCGTCTTAATTAAAAAACAGTTTTCTATCGAACATCGTAGGATTTTTTTTATTGTTGATAGTTTTTTTTTTCTATTAACAAATTCCTATGCAATTTTTTGCGCGTCATTTCTACAAAAATCAATATTTTTAAATTCGGCTACGTAGTCCGAGAGCTTATATATTGCAGATTTATAATCTGTTGTTGTTTTTGTCCCAGATTAATTAGTAGCTGCTCAACCCTTTCGCCTAATTTGTGCTACTTTTAAAAATCTTCATAGGTTCGATGACCCTAGTGCCCCTTATTTCTCATATTTAGTTATAAAACAAATTGATAATGTAGTCAAATACATGTTTAATATAGACAACTAAACGATTTTTATACATTTTTGAAAAAATACCTTATTTTTAGTTCTTGAGTGGCCTAACCCCTTAATACGAGCTTTAATAGTTCTGTCAGTTTGTCCTATGTAAGCTCCGTTGCAATCGTCGCAATTTAGTTTATATACTCCGGATTTAGACATAATATCTACTTTTTCATTTTTAATCTGCTTACCAAGAGAATTGTCTGTTTTGAATGTAATGGCAACGTTCGATTTGAAGAGCTTATTCGCTACCAAGTTTGTATTATTATAATTTTCCGAAATAAGGTAGAGGTTTAAATTGATGTGTGTTTTAATTTTTTATTGTTGGGTAGATTAATTGCAGTCAATGTTTTGAGGCGACCTGTTTAATCAATTTATCAATAGTTTGTGTTTTATACCCGTTATTGACGGCAATTTGTCTAATTATGGTAATTTTTCCTTGTAATAATTATCGGAAGATAAAGGAATAGTCATCGCTCTCCAAATAATTGAGTTAAAGGTGGACAGTTTGTGAGAGACAGGATGTAGAGAGTCGTAGGGAATTGTAGTGTCTGGCTGAGTAAGTTTTCTATAAATTTTAAAGAAAAGTGCTTTGTTTAGTTTGCTAATGGTAAGATCTAGAAAATTAATTTGATTATTTGCATTCGATTTCCTTTTAATTATTACAAAAGCTGATAAAGACAACACAACAGTAATTTTGAATAAACCTGCTTATATTGACAAGGTTACGGCGTTCCTATCATCAGGGAATTTCTTACCCCTAAGCAAAGATCCTACCAATAAATTCCACAAACAACTCAAAGAGGCCCTCAACTCGAGTAAATCCCTTATATCGGATGCACACAAATTTTACCGAATTCCTATGAACCCACAACCCCCGATCCTATATGGCTTACCTTATTATCATGTATAACAAATTTCACCAAGTAAAAGCTTCAACAATTCAAGAATTATTTAACACTTTTATAAATAATAAATAATTACCTGAACATTAGTTTTCGTATTGATTGTTAGTGTAATCGTGAATTTATATTATTTATATACAGGATATGATTAATTGGAAAATAGATATTAAATTAAATCAACTATATAAAATATGAAGAAACTTATGAGAAATCGGTGACATATTTCTGGATTTGTGTACAAAGAATAATATAATCACAATGTTACCTTCGGGAGAATTTTCAACTCTTTATATGAGCTCATAGACAGCTTTTTATGACGATTTTATATTTTTAAGTTTTTTATTTAATATCAAAAATCTCCAAATTTATAATAACGTAAACGTAAGAATCTCTATTTTCAATATTTAGAAGAATAGGATGAAATAATTGAGTACACATGATATAAGTTTCATATAATTTTTATTATATGAAACACACCAAATGAACTCAATTATTTAATCCTGTTCAAAAATGTTTCATCAAGTGTCAACCACCATTTTAATAAATTTTATTTAGAAGTACCAGCATTTATCAGGACATTTATCCAAAAATATTGAAGATATAAAAGTAATACAGTTTATGAAAAGGATTTGCAAAAAATAAATAAAGAAAATCAAGTAACAGCTTTTATTTTGTTATTAATACGTAGAAATCTTTTAATTAGTTGAACCTCATTTTATTCCAAAGGAATGTAGATCCTATTTTAAAGTTTTTATACAACTGCTCATTTAGAGAAAAGAGTTTTTTTTTAATCATTATAATCTTATTTATTCGGTGAAATATTATATTAACATGCACGGAAAATTTTAAATTGGCGAAAAAAAATCATTAACTTTGATTAGTTTTATTGTCAGTGGGAAATATAATGTATACAAATGATTTACAGTTTGTCAATTTTAATTATCAGTATTGGTTATAACAATATAAAAAAATATGCGGCAGGTATGTCGCTGAATTTTCTTATACTCATTTTGTTAGATCATTAGAATTTATAACAATTTTTAAATTTTCAATATTTTTAAAAAAATTGCCGTTAAAATTTTCTCTATGAACACACGCGATTAGGACCAGCTCGGGATTAAACTTCATGGATGATACTGGTAGCCCCACCCACTACTCACTTCAGTAACTGAAATGTTCTACAATTCCTATATACCGTCAATAGGTAACGCTACTTGTTTAGAAAAGCAGAAATTCAATTTGTTGTGGTTGAAATTTATGCTACTAGAACGCAGCATCGACTAAATATTGTTGTTAGGTGATATTTGAAAATTCGACAGGCTTGCTATAGTGGATTTCATATCGAAATGGCAGTGTGGAGTCTTATGGCGAACATGGTTGCAATATCTTCCCAATTTACTCTGTGTGTAAAACAGAACAGACATATATGTATTTTATGAGTGCGAATGAGAAAACATAAACTATAAAAATAAAATGGTCTATTAGTTTTATATACCATTGTGCGCAAGTTATATTTTTATTATTATGATATTGTTAACAATTTTCTCTTGAAATAAAATTTTTTATTCACATAACAAGAAGAAATCAAAAATAATTGAAAAAGAAATTTGAATAGTAAAATTCGAATGATTTTTACCGAAAATTGCCAATTAAAACACATGATGTTGAATGTGTTTATGTCTCATTTTCCCTAAATATTTTCTGATTTTTTTATTCAAATTTTTAATTTCTTTATGAATTTGTAAATAAAATAATAGTATTGTTTGTACATTTAAATATTTAAAAAACATAGATATCGTATAAAACCCTTGCAAAAGATAGGATCGTAAAGCCGAGAGACTTCTATGTGAAGACGTGGCAACATTGTACAAAATTCTACAGAATTCTTCATTGGCTATACTACCACACTGCCAAAAGTGAAATGGCCTATAGGAAGGAATTTAAGCAAACAGGCAAATCTCACGATCATGGGCCTAGAAACTGATCACTTTTCTGGGCCCTAATTGTTTTAATTTTTTATTAAACAAATGCTTTTTAAATAGCAATTATTTCATATTAAAATTTTTTTTTAATATTAATAACATCTAATTTATAAGTTTTAATGGACTGGATATTTGTTTTTGTTTCTGAATATTAAAAAATAAATTACTTTATGATGTTTTACATTAAATATTTTTCGATATTTGTCTGTAGTTGACAGTAAAATTACAACGAAAATAGATAATGAGTTCTTATATTAAACTGCTTTCGTATAGTTAGTAATAAGTATTGAATTCTATAAAAATTTTGACATCGCAATTCTAAGCAAAATATCCGTGAGCATCATTGAATATATATTGACCTATTTCGCCATGATGTCTGCATGTAAATGCTCCAAAACCGTGGAGCATTCACATGCTAAATTTCAAAATTAAAATAGGTTTTATATTATATAAGTTCTGAGTTACGTGAAAGTAATTATAATAATAATCAAAAAACAACACCTTTCTTTCGCAAATTTATTTTGAAAACGCATAAATGTACATTTCGACCACTAAGTGGTCATCGTCAGCATACAATGTATACTGACGATGACCACTTAGTGGTCGAAATGTACATTTATACGTTTTCAAAATAAATTTGTTAAAGAAAGGTTTTATATATTCCTCGAAAAAAAATATAACAAATTTAGAAAAAATTATTTGAATCGAAAAGTCATGCTTACCAGGCTTACCTGTTTTTCTTATTATTTTTTAAATGACTGCTCTCTAAGAGTAAATGATTAAATCTTAAATAAAAGAATATTTTTAAGTATCTCTGTTGCAAAGGTACCTTAAAAATATTTGCAATAAAATCACGTTTGAATTTCATTCTGCCTATATTCAACTAAATTTTAAATATTTTTTGTGTAAAAATAAACGGATTGTTCTTTTTACAGTTGAATTATTTAACAATTTCACAATTATTGCATTTATTTATAACATTAACATAACAGTAAAATTGTATACTATATCTTACAGATATAGTACTAAGTACAACTAAATCAATTACTAGATTCTTATTTATCTTATACAATTTATTGCTGCTTGGTGTGCAGCTTAATATGTTGTATTCTACAGCGGTGACTACGTGCAACAACTAAATTCAGCGTTAAAAATGAATGAGTTGCTGATTCCAGGAGGTCAAAAAGTAACATCGAAACCTACAGCACCTAGATGCATCCAAGTATCCAATTCCCTTTTTACGATTATAATTTTTTTTATGATGTAGTAAATTATTTCGAAAACGTACACAAATACCAAAAAGAACGCGCCTCAAACCTGTCTTTATAGTATGTTATATACGCCACTAAACATATGAGTAGTCGCTGGTTCAGTGAGTAAATCGTCTGAAACCACAACCAAATAACAAGTTCATATTACGGTTCCACGTGCGGCCAAAGTAAATAGTAATAAGAATAAAGAGAAACCGTATTTGACCATGCTGCAAGCTGCCTCTAGCATAATAACAAGGAAAAACAAATATATCGCAAAAAGACTGTTGATACTGTGTTTATGAATATTATTTTATGTAATCTCTACTAAAGTTACGTTTCATAATTAAAATCATATAACCAGATATTTTCAACAGAACGATATTATTAAATTCTATATTTGATAGTATATGTTTCATTGGAAATTCTATTGAAATAATATTAATTTGGATATTTAGTAATCTAGGAAAACAATCAGTTAGGATATGTATCATAATTTATACTAGAGTTTAAAACAAAAAAAAGCAATGTTTTCATATAGGAAAATTCCAAAAAGTAGAATTTCACCTCCACTATGGATGAATGCGATGCCATAGTGACCGCTAAAATGTTAGATTTGTCGAACTTTTCCAACATTTCATTTAGGTTAGAAGCAAGTCTGTCTGAAATGCTTTGAAAATAAAAAAAAATCATATATGAAAATAAATTAAAGCTTTAGAAAGAACAAATACTTGCACAAATAAATAGAATGACCTTAGATATTAAAAGAACTTCAGGGTCAGAAATTTCTCGTAAATCTAAAGATAAAAATAGATCATTATTAATCTTTCATATTTAATATTAAATTTTATATGTAATTTTAATAAATAATATTTTTAGGTGATTTGGGGGAAGTGATAGCTTACCAAGTACTCTATACCAATAACTTCATTATTGGAGCTGGAGGTCAGTGGAATGACAGTTTATTACCTAGAGCTTATTATCTACCGGATTCAATAGAAAATCATTGGGAAATGACACTTGCCGAAACACTTGGAGGAATTGATGGTAAGTTCCAAAACAATATTTTTATTTCTGTTATACATTAATCATATTACAAACAACAACAAATAAATCACAATCCAATATAGATACGGTTTTCTGCCACCCCATTTGATGGGATTAGGCGTGTTGATATGTATGATTGTATGTATGTATATAAATACATGAAAATATAATGATTGCGCAAGAAAGTAGCTATGGTTATTATTGCCAATAAGTATCATTTTATTTATTTTTTTAAATCACCTCGTTATTCAGAATTTCTTTTCATACTCATGAATTAAAAATCAGTATGGTTTCATTTATCACAAACTGAAATTCTAATAATTTTGATAATGTCTAAAAATATCATTGAATTTCTTGAACAAATCTCTTTTGATTGAATATTCAGGAAAATCCAGCTATTCTAATTGAATAAATTATGACGAAAGACAGTCTATTTTTTTAGTCTTTTTTATTGTGCAATAGCTAATTATGCATGCAACCTTAAGGCAATTTATTTAGCATGCTTCTATAAAAGAGAATATTTCCACGTTATATCTATTGCAAAGGACAAGTTGGTTTCTTGTTTTTAAAATAGTTTCAATAGTACTAAGGTACAACGGCATCTTTATTCTTTATTGACAGTATAGCATATACTGTAACTCTATTTAATTAATTTTAAACAATAATCGTCTGTATTGTGGATGAATTAACGATTCTAGAACATTGCAATTTTTTTCTCTCAAGTTTTAATGATTAAATTATAATTATTTCTCGAGTAAATACGGATATTTAATTATTTAAAAAATTAAACGTTGTGGATCGGCCACTTTAATAAAGATAATATTATATTTAGCATGTAGTAGTAATTTGTAATACTAATTCTTTTAATATTTTTCATAGTAGTACATTTCTAAATAAATATACTATAAGTTATCACGATACTACTTAGCATTATAAATTAATCTTAGCATTCAGAAACTGACCAGTAACTTTTGATTCAATTTATAATATTATATCGTATACTCATGCCTCAAGATACAAAGGAAAACTAACAACAGATTCAAAGATCTTGAAGTTCATCGTATTTGAATGAATAGTTTCAAATAGTCATATAATAATATTTTAGTCTAAAAGAAAATTACAGCATTCAAAAATAGTTTAACATAAATGAAATTGCCAAAATATAATAACCTGAAATACAACCAGTGTATTTTAGTCTCAACAAAACGAAAAGGACAAGTATTAAAAATAAAAAAGTTAAGAGACACGAGAAGACCAAATTCTGGTTTCGAGTATATGCTGTACATTCAGATAAGAAATTTTTCTTGGAAATATTTCAGTATGTATGTAGTCTCATTAAGTTTAAACCTAAAAATAAATAATTATTAATTAAACGTTATCATTTTTATTCATGCACATTTGTTACTAAAAGTATCAAAATTCGCACAGTTTTGCTCATAAATAAACAAATGTACACCAGATATATCAAATTATACATGTTCTTCGGCATTCTCTTAATTATAAAGTTATTTCCTTGTCTAATTTGAATAAAACGAAAATATTTGAATTTTTTAAACATTGACATTTGTTTTGGAAAAACAGGTTTAACAAATTTAAAAAAAAAACTATTTTCTTGTTCGTTGTTCGTATTTATTATAAACTTATTTTTATATATTATATAATTATTTAAATACTTTCGTTTATGCAACGTTGAAATATACAGGCTTATATACATTGTAGTATTAAATTAAATTTAAAACTGGAATTTTGACGTAACAATCTCGATGAAATTATTCGTGAAAAAATAAAAATCGAATGCATTTCTTAAAATATCCTAATAATAATAGTAACACAATTAAAAAACATTTCTTATATCTGAATTTATAACGAATAAACATTTTTTTGTTTACATTTATATTGAAGATGTTTGACAATATGTATATTTTAAATGCTAGTGCTTTCGAATGAATTTTAACTGACCCATGGTCAATATTCGATACGTGGTTGGCTCTGCGCTCGCTCATCAAGTGTCTGTTAATACTCAACCCCGCGTTTGTTTGTTTGAGCGATGCTAGTTCATACGCTCTATATCGATAGACTCGTTTTAACTACCTACGGTTTAAACAGTTAATATTTATTGCTTATACTAGCTCGGTCAAGTGACTACCTCTATGATGGTAGAATGTACTCATTCGAGAGTACAGCTTGTTTAAATTGGTTCCATTTCTGAACTAAAATTTGATTAGAAGCGGTTTGAACGCTTTTTAGTACCAAGCAAAAGGGACCGATCAATTTACCAACATCTAAGTTCTCTGTGTTCTCAAAGCTATTCATTTAATGATGCTACTTTATTGGTACGTCACTAAACTCTTTGCCTGTGTCTTGTTTCAAATTGGATATTATGTTAGAAGGATTGTGAGTTGCGAGAATTTAGATTCCACCAACTTTGGAACAGTTATATTCCATATTATTGCCCATTAACTTTATGAAACTGTTTAAGGAAACTACGATGATAAAACTTTTAATTAACGAAGTATATTATGTTTGATTACTAATTACTTATAAACTTGTTGGTTTTCTGTATTCACTAATAGCCTCTGCATATTATTGATATTTCTCGCTGTTATTTCCTAATACTATATTCACTGAATATTATAGTGTTGATAAATATCGCAATGTGCTTAATAATATTCCATAAAACTTAAAAAAATACGGCCAAAGGTTGTAAAATGCAATATTAAAATTTATACGAATAAGAATTGATTTACTATGTTATCTAATTTATACCTTAATTTGTATGATTTGTAATTATTGGAATAAATATATATTTTTTTAATTAATCTATTCCAAGCAGTAGCTTCAAGACCACCGTAATTATCCAACTAATTTCTAGTTTTTTAAATTAATTTTCGCTTATTTTTGTAAATTTATAACATGACAACCGTATATGTCAATTTGTTATTATTTTTTATAAATGATGCTTATTCAATTTAATATCTATTTTTTCGTTGGGGACTTGCCTGGTAAGCAGCCGTGACTTATTTTCTTAACAATCTAAACCCTTTCCTTTTATAATATAACTGTTGTGGTATGTGAGATAGAGTAAAAGAATGAGAAAATGGAAAATTGAACGAAAGAAGATATTGATTAGGGATGAATTGCGTGAAAGAAAAGTTGTAAGCAAGCGGAATACAAGAGCGTGTATGAAATGAATGAATAATTGAGTTGAATGGCGAAAGATTGTCAAGATGCAAATGAATGTAAAGGGTTTTCTACCACCCCATTGATGGGGTATTATATGTATGTATGTATATTAATAAATGTATTTAACAGAATTCTTACTATAATTTCTAGGTATTATAATTGGTAGTTCGGTTAACGATTGGACGAATAAAATAGGTCGACTTCGTTTATCACAGGTTCTAGACATGTATTACTCGGGCCGTGGTATAAACTTCGATGCCACATACAGGGCGTGTCAGCGACAAGAGAAGATAAAAACTATTATAAAAACGGAAGAGCTGCTCGGCCAGACAACAGCAATGGCCAAACTACTACAGTATAAATATATTTCAAACCATCAAGATGAATGGGTGCCTTTATCTAAAGAAGATATCGATAATTACTCGAAGATTATTGTCGACAAATTCATTGAAGATTTAGGTAAGCCATATTTATTTATATATTTCTTCGGTTTATGCGATTTTGACTAGATTGTAAACTCTTAAAATGATTATCAAGAAATATAATCAGCATTGTGACAAATATTTCGATAAAAATTGATAATATATGAATCGCAATTGGAAAAACATAATTACGATATTCACATTCTCTTTTTATTTTCTCGGGAATTGAAATAGATTTTTTATAGATCAGAATAACGTTCAGAAAAACAAATCAGATTCTAAATTATATATTAAAGAAAGCTATTTTAAATTATCTTTGCTTATCATTATTTTAATAATATTTATTTTCGTCTATTATATATCAGACTCCAAATGAATTCTAAACAATAGAACTTTTTCTGTAGAAGTGCTACTTAAAGTTTTTCCAAAAGCTATGAAAATGACGTTATTTCCTTTTCATTAAATAAAACAATATAGTATAAGAAAGAAAGAAATATGAATTTCAACGAGTCTACAACATTAGCAAATTTATTAATATAAGAAAATAATTTAACATTATTCTTAATTTTCTGAACGTAAATCCGAATTATGAATCATAATTGTATCGAAAAATTAAATCAATAGACAACATCGATTCAGCCACACGGTTACTTTTTATGTGCCATAAAAAGGCCAGGAAAGGTTTTCTAATCCTCTTAAATCGGTAAATTTGCCAAGAATTTTTCAAGCAGGATTTTTACATTTTACTTTTTGCACATAAACTAATAACCATTCTTATCCTTACAACCATGGAAAAGTGTCTATATATGTTAATTTTAATTAAAGCGGAATGTTAATTATATACTTTCTATTTTTATTTATCGCCTTGTTTTATTATTATTTTGTTGTCGTTTGTTTATTTTACATTTTTTGTTCATTGCTAATTTTGCGTAAATATTTATCCCTGTAGTTATTGGTTTTATGAAATATTTTAATGTGAATATTCATTTCTTTTTGCTGATTTTCAAAATTCAATATATTGGGGGTTACTTACCTGTTTTCGATGTGGCAGAATGTGACTGCAAAATTAGAGAAAACTGATTTATGATCTTGACCGTGAGGCAGAAACGACGTTACCCGAATCAATTATTTGCTTTCAAAAGAGTCACTGCGTATTTATTATAAAACCGAAACAATTCTGAACTACAAAAATCAGTAATTCACTTAAATTACAAGAAGCATTGCCAATGCTTAGAGTTCACTTTAGTATTTTCATTTAGCATTGGCCGGAACAATGTCCCAAGTATGACATCTTGAATTTCTGTATACACAATATTTGTACTTTAATAAAGTAATAATAGTAACAATTAAACCAACAATCTATGATATTTATTATTATATCTTGAGTTTTATACTAAGAAATACATAAACAGTATATGTACTGAATTAAAACGATCAAAGTAATAATGATTTAGTATGAAAAACATTTAACATAATTTTTTCAAAATGATCAATTTTTTTTAAAATGCATACTATATTTGTGCAAAATGTACATACATATACTAAACACAGCATGTAGATTTCAATGTTCTCGATTTCGATTCACCTATTGGAATCAAGGCGATGCGAAATGAAATTCTGTTAAAACATTTTTCGATTCGAAGAACGTTACAGACAAAAAAAAATTGTAACAAACATTTATGCTCTTCTGTACTACGTAATGCGAGTTATAAAAGTTGTTGTGCAATTCAATCAAAAGATGCAGTAATATAAAAAATTCTATATAGATATGCATCTAGAATGTATATGTACTAAATAAACAACAAGGTTATAACTTCTAGAGCTCATTAACCAAAATTGTGTAATCTCTTTCAAAGGTATTCCACATTTAATTTATAAAAAAAATTAATTTATTGAATCTTTAATTATTGGTGTTTTAAGCAACTGGTTAGCAGAAAAGATTACTGATGGTTAATCAATGCATAACCGATGATTTTCTGATTTTCAAATTTTTTCTTGAAAATACGATAAATTTAGAAAATTGAACTTAATATTGCTGATACTTGGCCCTTGGTCCTAGTATTGAATAATCATGATACTCATTAATGAATACTACCAATGAAAAGTTGGTTTCTTATCTGGTCCGTTACTATAACGGATTTAAAAGTTTTACAATTTTAAAGCACTTATCAGTACAAGAATTTTTCTGTAAATATATTTAAAAAATGTATGGCTTATTCTTGTATTTTAGATGGAAATATATATATATATATATATATATATATATATATATATATATATATATATATATATATATATATATATATATATACAAATGTGAAAAAATGTCCTTACGCCAAAGGTATGCAAGTTTGACCGAATGTACGTAGGTGCCAGATATGAAAAATTTCTGTAATATTTTACTGAAAAGTCAATTCAAAAGTACTTCCTCATAACGTAGAAAGTACATATGAGTGTATGATACTTATGATTTACAACAGCGTTGTTCCGAACAAAATACCAACTTAAAGTCCACTTGAAACTTTTATTTTTGCAGTAAATAATACTGAATTACGTGAATAATAATCCGTACTTCACGAATAAAGCATTATACCATACGGTATATTTTTGTGCATTTACACATGTTGCTTGGCAATGCCAGTGAATGCGAAGGATAGCACTTTTCCTCGTTGATAAGTGCAATAAGATACAACATAGTAACAACATTATAATTAAATTGTAAATTGATGGTAAGTGCAAGAAAGTACATCATCGTAAAATGACACACAGCAAATTGAACGTTATAACACCAAATGTAATTTAATTGCAATTACTAACATGCATTTTGTACATATATAATGCTAATGCTATGGAGCAATAGTATTTCGTAAAAACAACAAATTAATTATACATTTTATAGTTATGTTAAAAAGTTTTAACCTCAGCACGTTTGAGTATATTTTCTAAAGGTCAATTTCTCAACGAATGAAAAGAGTTTATAAAAGATATGCATGGTTTTGACATTTGAAATGATTCATGAAATGCGGTTTGCTTTTTCGGTTTGTAATAGTTATATGTATGTACTTTTAAAATGATACGTATTAATGCCACTTTATGATCGTTCTATTTTTAATTTTAATCATAAATATGAAACGGGACAAGACTATAAAATACAAATATTGGCTATGCAAATAGCTATCGCTAGTTATGAACAATCAAATAAGTAATATTAGAGCCCGGAAACATGAATCATTAAATAAGCACAGCTATTGATATACATTGATCATAACAAATTTTTGGGCTAGAATCATATAATTATTGCAATAAAATGAAAAATCGTGCAAAATTGATTTAACGCTTTTTTAATCGAGTCTAAAATCCAACGGTTTTAATAAAACAATGGCATTTATATTTTTTTTAAAGTTGATTATTTAATTTTTTTTTTTTGTATAATTTAAAACTTGCAGTGCGGCAGTATGTGCATTGGAGATAACTTTATTTTCGTTGTTATATAGTAACAAAAGCTAGATTAAAACATCATTTGTGATGTTTGAATTAAAAATCTGGACAAACGTCACGTCACCTTCGATCGATCGTTATATTACAGAAAATTCATTATTTTACATAGGATGGAAAATATAAGTTTTAATTCAGTAATACGGAATAATGTGTTATGTTAGTGAGAGATAGTGGGATTGGCAATGCTTACTGATAGAATCAAATTCGTTTCACGATTTTCCTTTTCAGAGCATAGTGACATTACTGATAGAGACTACCGATTGCAGTATGTCTTAATCTAAACCTTTATAGCAAATGTGAACTATCCCTGTAGCATATTTAAATAATATATTAATTTAATCAAATGCCAGTGTTAATCCATTAGTTTTTGCAAAGTTTCAATTAATTTAGATTTGTAATTATTTTATAATTCTATAGTTCTCGCGTTATCTAGTGAACTTTAAGATCAATTATTTGCACCGAAAAGCTAAAGCATTCGTGTTTGTAAGGATCTCGGATTGAAAGTTTTCTTTAACAAACAGTTCATCTTTCCTCGTCCTGAATCTAGAAGGATATATAATTCATATAGCTGGATGCTAGCCGTTGCACGCTCGATCGTTTGTAAGACCATAATTTGTCACTCAATCTTCTCTGAAAATATTTAACTGATTGACACCTAATTTGTTATACATAATCTATGGATTCACAATTCATGCCGCTCGCATTTTCAATCTATTAGTCTTCATTTCCGGAGAGTGCTGAAAAAGGCAACGACCTCAAATATTGACCTTTTTTAAACAGAAAAAAAAAAAAATTCCAATATGTTGACATTTATTTATAAAATGTAAAACTCTCGTCGTTAAAAAAACTAAACTGCACCAACATCAATTTGGCGATACAAGCAACATCTACTTTTGATTTGTTTATGTACAACAATTGTCAAAAAGGGCAATAATATTGATGTTTATAATATGTATATTGTTTATTAGGCATTGCACTTTAGGTTTTGACGCGGCTGATGCTTGTTAATTTTTAATTTATTTAAAGCAACATTTGTGGTTTTGAATTTATTCTGAAATACGTATTAAAATTTAAAAAAAACTTAACATTTATCGGTGTATTCCAAAACCAATAACAATGTCCTGCAACTATAAAATTTAAATTCATTTCAGTGTGCACCATATTTGGTTAAAATGGGTTGGGTATCTTCACAGAAGAGGCGTTAAATTTGGTTCTATTAAATTTTTCAATTCCGTGAATGTCACGTTTATGTCTAAGTTCTTTGAACTTTACGTACAGCGGAACAAAAAAGCTAACATATTTTAACGTGGTTTTCGTAAATGACTGTTAAGGAAAACAATAACTAATATGCGAGAAGTTAAATTATTATTACTTATATTACGTTACTTGATACTTTCACGTAATAATGATTCATTTTGTCGTTCGGATTAGGGCGTGAAATAATATATTTTCAATTACTATTTTCAAAACCTGTCAGTCTAGTATATCGAAAATTCGATGCACCACTTTCAAAATAGAGAGCTTACGAATTGCATAAAGAGCTTTATAAATATAAATTAAGTGTGTGAGGTGTTTACAGGTAGAGTTGATTATTTAATATAATAAGAACCATACATCTGTATAAAATTATCTGAAATACGTACGGTGGGATGTAAGTTATCCGGAAACAAAAATGTTGGGAGGTGCATATACACTTGTCCCCTAGGTACGCCACTGATTGGAATAGTTTTAATCTTCGAAATGTTAATAGATCAAGTACTTTTGAATCTAGTATAGATATAGAATAAAGAACAAAAAAAATTTCATATCGTATACAAAAAATTGGTATTTAAAAAAATACTGTTGTGTGCAGTAAAATACACACATTATCTAGATTTGAAAATCTGAGAATCTTGTTAAACGGTATGAAACATTAAAATGTAATGAAAAGAATTGATCACCAACACAAATTGTTTTCTTTCTGTGCATCTGTTTTCAACATCTGTTCTTAAATCTATAATGAGATGGCTATTAGCATATACGGAAATTATTATATCTGTATAAGTGTGTAAGCATATATTGAAATAAAAAAAAATTTATAATTGATACTTGAAGTTATATTTAAAATATCGCAAATTGATTAGTAATACAAGTGAATTTTTTATCAACCCATATTTATTTTGGTTATTGATATTAAAATCATATCTAAATAAATATTAAATTTAATTACAAAAATATGTCAAGATAATTATAAGATCATATTATGCATGGCATATGTAAAATGTAAGACTATTTCTAAAGTAGGAATGTGCTACTGTTAGAATAAAGAACCGTTTTCTAATATTGATATTGTACGAAGAAATTCATATTCTAACCATTGTTGATTACTTTCTGTTCTTTCATTAAGATGAGTGAGCTTGAGTAATACGTGCGTTTTTCATTATTTCGTTTTAAATTAGTTTAAATTAAAACATTTTTGCACCTTCACATCTTTAAAAAAAATTGCATTTTGTACCAAGCGAAGCTTTTGCGTGATAAAACTCAACAGTCACCATTCATTTTTTTCTTTGTATATTTTAGAAATTCTTTCGTTAAAAAACTGACAAATAAGAAAAATTGTTCCGGACATTTTACGTTAATATTCAAAATTCAAGACAATGTAAAATTGGTGCAGTTGGTTCTATTATTTTTAACCCCCAGTCATTTTACAAACCAGTTTAACCACTTTAGTAAAAACGGTTTTTCAAATTAAAGCATTATCCGGATGACAAGCGTTGGTGTAAGCACCAATGGTTTCAACTCGCCGTAGGTAGTTTTGTGAAATATGAACAAACTCGACGTACAGTATAGTAAATCTCTATAATATACTTATTAATTCAGTGGCGGAAACATGTTTCATACTACTGATATTTGAAGGTGAAATATTTAACATGTTTCAATCTGAATATAAAATCGAAAGGTTCTAAACATATCAACTTTTTTTTAAAATATATATATATATATATATATATATATATATATATATATATATATATATATATATATATATATATATATTATTTTGCTAGTTAGAATACTATGAGTCAGATATTATTTCCAATAGTATACTTTTTTCTCTCCGAGTAGATCTACTATTAGTAGTTCAGAATTGTTTCGACAGATACAAAAGAATAAAAATGAAACGAAACAAAAATAAAAGAGCCACGACCTGTCTTCAACATAAGATTCCTCCCACTCCTATCTTTAATAGTACGTTTCCCTTCCTATTGATTTCATGTCAAATCACAATGAAATTTAATATTAGATGCATTGACGGACCTGCACTCAACATCATGCGAGAAAAAACCTCACATTCCAGCTGCTGACATTTTCACTGTAATGGATGGAACATGGACGAGAAATGATGGCCGACGATTCATATCGTATGTAACATTTTATTACATTGCATAAGTATATATAATACTCTCTTCTGCGGTAAAATCTAAAATGCTATAAATCATTCCATATAAGAGTAATAAAATCAGAGAACGCCAAGTCTGGCCTAGCATGGCTCTGCGTGTGTGCCTGATACGCCACGGTAAAATTGTATTAATATAAAAATCGCGAAAATTACTTTCGCAAAATTTGATTTTCCCAAATCCATTACTGTCAATATGTATAGACTTGCCCGATAAATCAATTAATGATGAAACGCAAGTTTATGGATGCTGTATTATATTAACACAAATTTTTTTTTAATACTAATATCACATATTAGAGAAAAAATAATTATCTAGACTCAATTGTATTAGTAGATAACATATCCGAAATTAAATTATCTCTATATTATTTATGTTCAAATCAAATCCCTTTACACGATTTGAATTTACGATTCAATTAATCGCTTCCAATGCGTGAGGTTCCTGTGTCTATATTTATTCTAAATTTATGAAAAATAAACGTTCATTACCATACCAAATAAAAAATTAATATATTTATATGGTTTAATTCACTTTCTAATAATAAAATATACAAAAATACAGAGGAAATGTCAGATGATCTGAAATTAATGGAAGGGTAAAGTAAAAAAATTCTTTGAAGCGTTGATAATAATATCAGATCGTTTATGAACTTTACCTACTACTTATCGAACAATAGAATTTTATTTAGATCAGGATATGTAAATATTTCGTCTTTATTTGCTTATTTTAGAGAGGTATTTTGTACACCAAACATTGTTTATGATGATACAAGTGATAATTATAATAATTAGAAATTATACTTGTAAGTTAGAAAGGCTTTTCATATGGTAATTAAAGTAGGAAGTGAATAAACATCTTTTTATTTTGATATCAAAGCAAGTACGTTTCATAATATGATTGATATATTTCATTGAACATTCAACTGAAAGATTTATTGACAAACCAACCATTCGTTTTAATTCATCTCATATATGAAAGTTTTGCGGCCTACAAAAAATATTAGATTTATCGCGAGCAAATTCCAATAATTTCCTATATCTAAAAATAAAATAAAAAATTATTTATTACTATGCAAATTTTACACGAAAGAATAAATCATTACGCAGTTTTCCTAAAATTTGTCTTGCAAGTACAGCAATGTATTTAGAATTATCAGTAAAATAAAAAAATAGATAATGCGTTAGTGGATAAGTTTGAAGTTATTGTAAGCTTTTAAATTTGTCAAAAACGGGAATAGGCGTGGACCATATAGTGATAACTTGCACTGTTATTGAATATTTGTCCAAAATGAGATAATCACTACAATTTTTGCTTTAATACTATAGTTTTGGAGCATTTTCGTGTTATTTTATAGGTCGTCCATGCATAGTATCGTATGCAATGTGGTGAAAACAGCCAATGGTATGTTTATGGAACGCTTGTGCACAGTGTAGTAAAGTTTTCATTTAGAAATAATTTTGAGACATATCTTTAAAATAAAGATAGATTTACTAGCTTGTTATATAGCCAGTATATCTGCGCAATGAGTTATATATGGTAACTTTGTTTCCTATAAGAATAAAACATACAAAATAGTGCTGATATAAACTATAACGGAAATAGTTTCCTCTGCGCGTACAGTTTTTTGTTTTCCTTTCGATTGTTTACACTAAGTTTACCTTTTATTTTTTAATCAATATGGCACATACAAGTTCAACTATAAAGTGATTGGCAAACAATAAAATAGTTCATGGTTTGTTGGATTATCAATTGTTGAACGTGGCAGTAGGTGGACAATAATTCAAAGTATCACCTATTGCAGGCATGTGTGTATCATTTATTAACTATGTCCAGTGCTGTTGGTGATCTTTAAAAGGTTGGAGTGCTGCACGGCAGCGTATTTTATAGTTTAATGAAATATATTTCAGTGCAACCAATGTCATCAGATTATTACAATTGTTTTTTAATTCCAAAATAATTTAACTTTTCAAATGAAAATATTTATATATAATTTTTTTTTTAATATTTTACTAACGTTTGAGACACTTCTTCACTATTTGTGACTATAGATGCTATACAGACATTTATTATTTGAGTCAGTTACACATTTTGTTTTTCTGTTAATAAAGTGCTTTATTAAATATAATTCTCTTACCTATGTGACTATACTAACATAATTAAGTATTTTAAGAATTTAAATAGCAATTTTATTGTTACCAGTACAAGAACCTTTTCAAACAAAAGTTGTGCAAAATGTTAAAATCTTTCATTATTATATTAATATGTTTGTATAAATGCAGCTAATTCAGAACGATTGCATAAATGGCTAAAAATGGCTAGAGCAAACTTGCACTTCCAGTTTGAATATGCTTTTAAAATATAGATGTTTCACATCTAGACAAGTCTTAAATTTAATAGTTTTAGCTCTAGCGTTCACAGCCACGTGCACACGCACACATGTACACACGCACACACGTACATACAAGCAAACAAAGGCATGCACGCGCACCTACAATACTGTAATATTCGCAATGTAATACTGAACAATTAGATATAAGCCTTTATTTAAAACCACTTATCGCATACATATTTTAAAATGATATAACAATGTTTCTTATATGTAACGGTGAGTTATTATTTAAAAAATATATATTACAGCACTTATGAATTTATCAAATAGAATACTAAAAATCGATTCCTAAGTATTCTTTGTGAGTGCACAGATTGCTTTTAACGCGATATTGCCTCCCAAATACTTTAGATTTTTGTTTTGCTTCCTTGAATATTTTTAGTTATTTATGGATATAGAAGATATAATTTATGATTGTCTGCAAACCAAAAATGTGGAAATTAGCGTATACTAATATTTCAACTTATTAGATTTATTCATATATAATAACAAAAAATTATATATAATTATGATGTAACGAAATTTTTCTGCAATTTTAAGTAATACCTCATGATTTTACATGTGGATGATAAATTTATTATTGCTATTCTTATTTTATAAATTCAAATTCCTAAACATTCACAATACTTTAAGTATTCAATATAATTTGCGTGTCATGGTACCGGAAGTTTCAAATAGAATTTTATAGAAAGTTGCTTTTAAATATTATTTAAATCCACCGAATATAATTACCGAAATTGTCAACATTGATTGTTATGTAATGCTTATAATACTTTGCGCCACAATATTTTATTTGTGCATAAGTTTAGAAATAGATTGTAATTTGTTATTCATTACTTATCACAAAATCGATCGCAACGTTATGATAATAATCAAACTATACATAACTCGAGTCGTTAATAAAGTATCCTACACAATAATAGACGTAGGGGAGGGCGGGGCTAGCTAGCAAAAAGTAGATTTCTTTTTTTTTTTTAGAAAAATGTCAAGTCAGAAAAATCATTTAGCTATGACCATTGTTAGTCCTTTGCGTTGTGTCTCCTAATTTTATTCTCAATTTATTTGTTTGTGGTAATGAAAAAAAAAAATTACCCTCGTGTAAAGTGTAACAACTTGCCCCTCAATTTGTTGCAGAACGGGGGCTCGTTGTTACAACAGTCATAACTTAAGCAAACAAGAATCATAAAGACAAATTTATTTTTTATTGATATGCTTCGATTATAAGCTTAACAATATTTAATGAAAGTATGAAAAAATTAAACAAAACTCTTAGTAACAAAACGCTTTAATCGTTGTCTTCAGTATTTAAACCGGAACTGCACTTAACACAAAAAGGAAAAAGATAATTCGACGAAAAAGCATTATGGGTCTTCCTTTGACACTAGATACTTAATTTCTGTAAGTAAAAATAAAAAAATTTGGGATAATTCCAGTTATTCACATATAGAGCATTGTAACAATGTGCCCCCAGCGATTTCTATTTTTGTCCGATTATCATACTTGAAACAAATTACAAGTAGTTACCATTTTGAGTATAGATAGAACAAATTAGCATACTATCATTATTAAAAGATCGAACACTGAGCTCTAACAATGTTGGTCACAGGCACCTTTAAACGGCGACAATCAGATTTACTTTTGGTAGCTAAAAACACAAATAATTTAATATTTCGTTTATTAAGCCTTCTGCAACAACATTTCGTTGGTAACTTACTTGCATTTGCAACAACTAGCCCCGCCCTCCCCTATATCATGCCTTTTAACCCGTTCATACACCGTGTCTAATAGACATAACACATATTTTAAACTTAGTCTATTTATTTAAATATTTTACTCGAAAGTTATATTTCTGCTCAACTTTCAAAATGATCAAGATATATACAAATATTGATGCAAAGTAAGCACGAATTGCTTATGGTGGAAGCAAATTGAAAGCCACTGATAACGAGTTTTATAAAATGAATTTATTAAAACTTTTAAATTTTAATTTTGATGACTTTCTTGAAGCTACTCTGAAATAAAAATTTGTATAGCTGTACTATAAGGGACAAGTATCAATAATAATATTATATCGAATTGCTTGGGTGTGTGTGAAAGTGCATGTTTACTCTAGTCGTTTTTTGCGATTTCTGCTATACCTCAAAAACGGTTGCACTTAGACCATGAACAGCAAGAATAAAAATAACAGATATTAATATTAGTTCCTATCTAAACAAAATGCATGTAACAAGCTATTGCGGATATTTATGACTATTATAGTATGTCAAACTGTTACTATCTACATGCAAGTCGCAAGTATTTATCTAAATTAAAAAATGAAAGCACAATCGGATTGGATTAAAAATAATTTAGTCAATTTCAAAGTACTAATGGTGTGATTGAATAATACAGTATAGTGCAATGTAAACTATTTTGAATTGAATTTAAGACAGAATTCAATAGCGTATTAATGATATCAAGAAATGCTGTCAACTATCAAGTAGTTGTTCCATTAAATGATAAATAGACGTCAACACAAACCACGCTCCTAATCTTCTTCTATCTATTTATATTTATAAATAAAATTATACTTAGATTTTGAAAAGATAATGTCATGAATTTATATTAAAGAATTGAGTTTTAGAATGTTGGAATCACAAATTATTGCAATTGCAAAAATAGAAGCACGCCTTTTGAAGTTAACAAAGTAGAATATAAAATAAGCTCATAATCCAACACCTTGGATTAAAGCTGAATTACACAATAAATTGCAAATAAATGGGCTAGGTGTATTATAGTTTAATCAATCACAAAAAGAATGCGGTATAATTGCTATTATATTGCAAAAATATAAATGTTAACAACTAATCGTTGTCCACTATTAATTTTCTATAATCGTACAAATTATTATAAATTAATCCATTAGCCTTCCTAGATTATGTCAGCAGACTGTTATGTTATTCTGCGCTTACAAATGCTTACTGTAATAACATTAAATGGAATGAAGGAATAGATATAAAACCTTTTTAATGTAAATAATTTTACATTGAAATATATACACCCAATTATTTACTTTCTGGAAAATCGCCTTAAAAGAACGAGCTTGTTTTGATTTTCTGGAAAGTGGAATAAT
Organism: Nebria salina; assembly: GCA_944039245.1. NCBI lineage: Eukaryota > Metazoa > Arthropoda > Insecta > Coleoptera > Carabidae > Nebria > Nebria salina. The sequence continues at coordinate 6,659,639 of OX063288.1, forward strand.
ATAAAGCCGATTTTACTTTTGAATTATAAGAATTAAAAATGTCATAATTAATGCACATTAAGATACACGCGAGCTTACTATTTGTACTTTCGGCGAGGAAATGTTAAATGCTAGTTAAGCTAATGTTGTCGTCTAAAAGTATGCAGTATTAATAATTAACAGTGAAGATTTCGTTTATATTTACTTTAATTAGCAAACAATTGAATCTGTGCATGTGTAACTATTATTATTCAAGTAGTAGGCACTATTGAGCTTGAAGTTATGTATTCAATGCATTAGCTGATTGATCAATTCACATACAATATTCATGAAAACATTACAAGCTCCAAAGTTCTATATCCATTATTTAACATAATTTTAACACATACAATAATCATTCTAGAAGTACATCATCTCATCTTCGTGTACCGGATTGGTAAAAATAAAAGTTATAATGTCATTTAAAAATTATATTTTAATTATATATGATGCATTATTTCAGGCGGCTTTCCGTTGTTAGTTCAGTAATGTCTAGTTGCACTACTAGCACTTAACTTTAAGTGGACTTTAAACTGCGTTGAACAATAAAAGGAAATTTAAGAATAGATTCTTTTATATACCATAAAAATTGATTAAATACATTCGTGTTTAATGCTTTTAGGTCAGTTTAGCGATCAAAATTGCTATAATGCGGTAACTAAAAATATATTAAGCCACGCTTAGCGTTAAGTGTACGCGGTGCAACTGGCTATAATAAATTAACAACTGCGGTAAATATTATAATAGCACCTATTATAATAGAGATAGTAATTTACGAACATTTGGGTTCAACCAAATGTTCACATATTGGACTCCAATTGCAAATTTTCTTTCATCTACAAGTACCAGTCAACCAGCCGTTGCAACTCATTAAAAATATTATTGGACTGATCAAATTAAATATTTAATAATAATAATTTAAAATTTTTTAAATAATCAAAAATAAAATATTCTTTATGAAATGTGAGGTATGATGAGTTTAAAAATATACATACATTGAAACAGGTGTCTGATATTTTACAAAAGTTAATTTGCGCTTGCGTAATAGTAGTAAAACTCTTAATATGGTAATAAATTATATAATTATAATAATGATAACATTATAGGCATAATAATAATAATAAATTTTCGCCTTAAACCCACTCATTATTTAAATTTGTTCCAAAAGACAAAGGAAACCGAGTATAGGTAATACAAATTTGTGGAGCACAGATAAAGATCAGAAAAATGTTTTGCAAACAGGACGCATTAGTGATTAAGAGCACGATAGATTTCCAGTCTTATGTAGTTAAGTATATTTCAATGGATTCATGCAATATACACATATACAATCCCACCCAGAAGAAAATGTAGCGTATTATATAACCAGAAATATGGTAATGTAAAATACTCTTACCGGATTTATGCGTAAGTAGCGCTCACATAAAAGATTAATTCGATTGTAGTGTTTGCAGAAAGTATGTCATGCATATTGAGCCGTTCACAATTGACCTTAGCGCCGTTGCTATTGTCAATGATAGTACGAAAGTTTGTTGGTATATAGCTGTCTCAGAGTTAGAGTGCATTATGTCCAGTTTCAAATAAAAATATAATTATATTATAAGTTACGGTCAAGAGTAGAGAGCTATTGTACGTATCTATGCACAAAATTGAAAATATTTACTTTTTGGTTTTGAATAAAATTTTACATTTATTCAAATGAACTTTGGATATTGCATTAAAATTGAAAAATGTTAAGGAATTTATATGATTTTATTATTCTTGAATTGTATGTATATTTGTCCGTAATAAAAATCAGTATTCTCCGGAAAATATATTAAAACTGTTGGTTAAACATTTATGCCGAAATTGTTGAAATTACATTGTAAAACTTGTATGAAATGAAGCGAAAAAATGTACGCCAGGAAAAATGTGTGTAATCGTTTTTAACCGGGTCAGCCACGTAAAAACTAACGTATCGTAACATATCATAGGTATATACACGTATTTCAGTTGGATTATTTCGTTTCACAGGGCATTGATTCACGCTGCCGATGTGTCCCTTTATGGTTCCCGAATCGGCTTTATCAATGGGAACACGGGCGTATGGATGACAAATGTGACGCACAGTATATATCAAATCTCGCAAGACCTAGCCCGCCCGGATTTGCAATGTAAGTACTTTATTTAAAAAAAAGCAATCATTATTTCAAGCTTTTACCACTTTGCACGTTCGTAAACAGTATTTTTTGTGTTTCTTATAGTCTTTTTTACGTTTATATACAAAGTAATAAGTAGTTTAACATTGTAATCTTGAAAAATGGATCTCGAAATCGTTTGAAAAATATTTCAGTTATGAAAAATATATTCTATTAGGGGTTTAATTTATTTGAAAATTTATAACCAAATTATAATAATAGAAACGTAGTCTTTCCATGTTTTTTTTCAAATTTTTGTTTTTATTCTTCTTCCTATTTAAACTACGTAAAAAAGTAGTACTTACCAGATATCACAAATATGTTTACTATAATAAAAGAGGCTACAGCCTCTATGGCTAGTAAGATGCACTATGGTATTTAGTACATAAAAATATATGCTAAATTTAATACAATTTCATTATTTGAATAAAGTTTGAGACGCATTTATAACTATTTTATTTATTTATTAAATACAAAATTCTATATTTTTCTCTTAATTCAAAATAAATGTCTATTGTACATTAATTTATATTTAACGTAAAACCCTCCTACATACTGTCACGTTTTTTAAGTTATAAGTATGAATTATTGTCTTGACACCTCGTTACATATCGCTATGATGCTTTGTGCTGAAATAAATTATCCTTTTTCAATTTAGTAAAACTAAAAGACATAAAAGTAACTTTATCTCAAAACTTAAATAAAATTTAACTTGCTTTTCGATAGAATGAAGCAGTAACATAAACCACAGAGAAAAGTATTCTTGTATGACTTGTATTATGTAATTGATAAACATTCAATTATAGAAATAAAAATCGAATCATTGAGAAAAATTTATTCAGTGTCCCGGCGACACTTGATAATTTTTTCTGCAAAATTGCGCCGGAAATAAATAGATAAATTGGGTATGATTGAAAATAAGTTCGTAAGTATATTTTGAGGAATATAAAAGTAGCGAGTGACGAACGTAAAAGTAATGAATACAGAAAGATTTTAATAGTTTGAATAGAATAAGATTGATCTAATAACAACTATGAAAAATGTACTTGTTAAGAGATGAAATCAATGAAAATGTTAGTTGAACGACATATAAATTTACTTTGATCTCATAATTGCTTTCATTGCATAATTTCACAAACTTATGATGAGATTGCGAGCCGAGTCTAGATTTATCAAATTTTTAAAGAATTTAAAGTTTATTTATTTACAAAAATGTAATCATCAGTAATTTTATGATACAATTCTGAGTATATCTGTAATTCTGTAAAGAATGTTCGTCGATTTTTTAAAGATTTGCATTTTTCTTTTAAAAATCGACGGAATTTCTTTACAGAATTACAGATACATGTACTCAGAATTGTATCATACAATTACTAAAAAAATGCTATACTGTGATTTATTTTAAAAAAATATATAGAGTAGTTGCGGGATAATTAGACCATCGGGAGAGTTGACGTATTATCATATTTAATATTAATATTATCAGTTGCGTCATTCGCTTTTTACATCACTAATACCTGTTGTCACTTAATTATTCGTCTGTGTTACTGTACAAAAATTTTAATGAATCACCCCTCACTTTCAATTTCTACACAGCTTTAACAACTTTTATCTATTACGTAAGATAAAACGATATACATTATGTTGTAAGATCCATGACGCCCTTCTCATACAATCAAATTTTCGAATCCTTAAATCATTTTAATAAAATGCAATATGTATAGAATTCAAAATATTTTTAATATTCATATACGAAATATTAAGATAATTTTCGTCGAAAAGAATCCATGCAGATAGTAAGGCGTTAAATATGCACGCGAGTTCAATTTGTCTTGCTTGTTAGAAAATTAAACACGTTTGTTCAACTTCATATAATTATTTTCCACTTAGAAATTTACCAAGCCATCATCAATTTTGTTACTTTATATTGTGCGTTTCGTAAATAGCAAATTTTCACCATGATTCTGGGACTATACGTAGAGAATATTAAGTTAAGGAAATAATACAGACATAGTACCTTGTTAATTAACAAAGTTATCAAGATTCTAAATTTCGATACAGCATACTTCCTCTACAGGAATGCGTAATCAAATAATGTACTTAACCATTTGATACTTATACTTAGATCCACGTTCAAATGCAACATTATTCGTATAAGAGAAACATTTTTCTGTTTCAATCTTATTAAAATTAGATTACTTCAAATTTTTAAAATTCGTTTTATCAGCCTTCTTTAAAACAAATTTAAGAATTTTGAGCGAACTAAAATTACGATTGAAATGAATGGTAAAAAATGATCTGCTATTGCTGTAATTTGGTTCATTAGTAATTTCGAAAAAATATAATATTAACATAAAATAGCAAATTTAGATGGTCATAACTATCAAAAGATTAAATGAGTAAAATGCAACTGAAAAATTTCTTTAATATAACTGGATCATAATCGCCATACAATAATAAAGATAATGTTCTGTAGTTTCTTATACGAAGTAATATGTATTTTTTTTAAAATAAATTACCAAATGTTTTTATTTATTTAAATAAAAAATTAAATATGTACCAAGCACACAATCAATTAATAATAATAAATATTATAATAATGACAAATCTCGAGATTGTAATTGAAGTATACTTGGTCTTACTCACCTTGGAATCCAAACTGTGTGGATTTTACTTTTCTTATTTGTTAAACGAAAATTAAAAAGTGTAACAATAATGTTCTCCAACATTTATGAATTTCATTTGAAAGCGTACGCTATCTAAAAATAGAATAGTGTTGGATGCAGTAGAGTGTTGTATAAAAATAGTAAAGCTGCAATAACAGTTGATGGCACCAAGAGTTTGCTAACAGTGTAGGTGTGGTATAATAGATGTATATGGCTATTTAATCGCTAAATGGATGTTTTGTGCAATTCTAATGTCCCTACATAATATGACAACCAACAATGTATCAGCGTGGAATAATTTATAGAAGGGAAAAAGCTTTTAACATACACCCGGAATACAATGCATTACATTCATCCAACCAGACAGTGTATATTTCGCGAAAAAATCAACACTCATTTCACTTATGTACGCAGAAAAACAAGCTTTTCAATCGTGATATATACATACTTTTGTGAAATAATGTTTATATATATATATATATATATATATATATATATATATATATATATATATATATATATATGTACGAAAACTTCCATTTTTGAATTTTTCTAAATCAATACCACAATAGCAGAGATCGTTTTTGTCTATATATTGAATTTTCTTAGGAGAAACGAAACGCAGTATTTAAAATAAAAGCTTAATGTTTGTCATCAAAGTAAATACTGATATTTCGCAGTTAACGATAGCAAATTTCCTCTGTAGTAATATGTACAGAAAACACAAAAAAAAAATACCTGTGTTTTGAAATATAAAAATATTTTCAGGAACTACAATATAAAAATAAATAACTAAAAACATCATTTTCTATTTAATTTTTAACTAAAGAGAAGTAAAATTGTATAACTGTAAATGGAATATCATTTATCTACATTTGCGAAACCAACGTAATTCTACTGTAAACTCTAGTTGGTTCATTAAAAAAAAAAGCAATTCAATTTTATTACGTAGAAGTATTTTATGCTATTGAGAAGTTTTAATAAATACCTGGAATATAAAACGAAGTTTTTCGACTTTGAAGAGTCATTCGTTAACCTATTAATTAATTTCTGCAAGCATTTTGCCGTTCGCGAACATTTCTCATGGTAGCATTATTCAGTGGCGGTTCGTCAGACTATTGATATATATTGTTCAACATTTGTTATCTTTTGAATTTTTTTTATGAAAAAATAACCGAATATTTAAATAAAATAAATTTTAATCATACCTTACTCAAAACTCACATAAATTACCTCGACATTCTCAGTTAAATCACATCACTAGTAATCATAAAGTTTTAAGCTTTTACAAAACAAATTCTTAAAAGAAAATAGGATAGATTTATTTCAATGCAATTACAATACACACAAACAAAATTAGTATATTAAATAAAATTTTCTTCACTAAATGCCTTTATCTAGATTTTACTTCCAGATAATTTTATTCCACAATAAGGATCTGGAACATACTCTTGAAAGTTTGCAATAATATACATTTTACTAGGTTGCCAATTCTGAACTTAATCTATAATTATAATATCAATTTGTGAATGCTTATCATAATATTTTGGCTTATCTTTTTGTTTATATTTGCACTGGTGCCGTAATTATTTGAAAAACAAAATGTCCCATTGCACAAAGATAAAATAAAGTAATATATAATAATTCAATTTATTTCTGAATTGAAATAACTTTACTGTCCGATTTCGAGAAATAAAGTAGTCTTCTTCAAACTAACCGGCGTGAACTAAAAATTGATGGTTACCCTAAAGATGCCAAATTTATATTATATTCAATTTTACCTATAATATTTCAGGGGCAATATTGCATTTCTAAGAAAAAGATAAATATATATTAATTTTTTTAATTTTATTTGTACTAATCAAACGGAAAAAATATATATATATTTGAATAAGAATAAATAAATGTTGATAACTGATATAGAAATAGAATGGGGAACTTTATTGTTAGGTATTTACGCCACTGATGTTTTATTATATAGCGGAAGTATATATTTAATTATAGCGCAAAGAAGAAATAAAAGTTTTGTCTTACGATTGTCTCAATTGTGATTGGTGACGAATAATGAAAGAAAGAAATAATTAATATATTTGGTATATTCCAAAGTCGTCGAGAACAAAGTACATCCTTTAAGTCCTAAAGTAGCGGTATTATTTTTAAAATGTTTTATTTTAAAGGTGAACATCGGTTTTATATAAAACATTCCTGAATCGGAAAAACTGAGAAACAAATAGTTGGAAAACCAAGTTTAAGATCACAATAAAAAACTTTTACGCATAAAAAGCAATTTTTACATTCGAATTCTAAATTTAGTATCACTTTTTTTCTCGTGTTGTTTCTTTCACAGAAAAATAAAAACCAGTCTCAACAACAACTTGTTTTAAAATTTCTGTAGGAAATAAATTAATGTCTTTATTTGCTTTAATCAAGTTGCGAAATTGTCATAATAGTAAAACATTAAATGTTTTCTAAATGTATGATATAATTTCTTTCAATTATTGACTTTTGTTTACTACGAAACGTACTTAATAAGCAACCATAGGCGTAGAATTGTTCCCAAACACCACAAATTGCATATGCGTTATTTTATTGAAATATAGCTTATTATATATTATTGCACGGTGCTATATCATGCAAGCAGTGACTAATTTTTGTGTGAAATCTAGTGGTATATCTCAAAAAAAAAATTGTATGTGTGACGTCACGTTTAGCATCATCACGGATGAGATTATGGTACCCCAATCGCAATGGCGCTATCAATATCGCACTTTGCTTTTTTAACATGTCAGGGAATGAGTGCTTTATGCCCTGTTATACGTCATCAATTTTAACACCATCTCGACTTGCGGTCGTTGTTATAATTCATAATAGAAACCCAGGGAATATTATTTAAACAAGCTTTTAAGCAAACACTTTTTAAAAATTTAGTTTTTAATTATTTGTTGCAATAATTTCGTTATTTTTCACGTGTCTATAGAGTAACTCATGGAACGAGGCCGTTTTAGACCATCGCAGGTTGTTGCACTTAAAATTTAAGAGATGTTTGACTATTGCTTTAGATGTAATTTGCTTTTGTTTTATTTCATGTGAAGTACTTTTGAAGACCCTTGGCATTGTGCCATTATACTTCTCAGAGTTGCTTATTAAATCGAAAATCATTATAATTCCCTAATATGACTAATCTTTCACATCCATTGACATCTTGGCGATCTTTTGCTATTCAACTCTATCCTTACAAACTTCTTTTCTTTCATTCGGATTCGTCGAGATTTTCATAAACGCTTTATTCCGCTTGCATAAGACTTTTCTTCTTCGTAACTCATTCTCAAATATATCCCATTTTTTCTAGGACAACGTTCTCACATCATTTATTTCGCCCACGTAAAGCTTTCAGTTGTCTTTTCAGTATTCACTATGCCTTAAAATTTGCCTCTTACCTATCACGTAAGATATGTTTACAATATCGCACTATACAATAACCCACATACTTCGCTTCCGATCTCCCCACAAATATCTCTTAATAAATTCATTCCATAACAGTCAAACGCTTTGTATGCCTGGTTTGCCAAATCCAACATTCACTCCCATAAATCTACGATAGCACAAGTTCACCATTCTACACGCATAATCATGCATCCTTAGCAATATTAAAAATTTTCGCAAACATTGAAAACGCTTGAAAATACAACACTATTTCACTATTAAAGCAACTTTTACCAGTTACCATTTACCAGTACTGCGATCTTCAGCTAACTCATACTGATATGGGTAAAATGGTGAATTCCTGTAAATCTTCAATAATTATTTTAAATGCGATTATCAGATCATAAGTTTATTTCGATTATATGTGACAGTATTGTAAGTTTATTTTGTTTAATACATTTTAAACACGGATTACAGACAATTGAAATTTCATTCAACTTCTCTCCCCAGTTGCCCTACATAATTATATTTTCTAAAATGATAGTATAATACAAATTCGGACAATGACTTGTTTCGAAAAACGTTTTATAGATGAAAAAGTTATAAATTAGTATTTCTACTGATATTTGCCGAAGAATATTTCCCTATGAGTTTACGTGTCTTACTCAGATAAACCCAGTGCACTTTTATTCTTTATTGTTTGCGAACAATAGGTTACTTTCCATAGGAGAGAAAAGAGGTATACAATGAACCATCTTTTACAAAGAGGTTCTTAATTTTAAGATGCGACCATTCGTTATTTGATACTACATTGTATTGAACATTAGCTATTGATTGCTGAAATTTTGTAATTATCAGTCAAACTTCATGGAATTTATACAGAGATATTGCTTTACAATATTAGGAAATTAAATAAGTTGGTAAATGAGCACTACGATAATTTAAAAAACTCTCCTTTATCATTGAACTTTCGTAATAATGAAGTAACTAGATTTGTATTATATATGCCATTATTTTTTATAGGGCCAACATCTCTCCAATTATCCGACAGTCTAGCCACAATTGTGAGTTATTTACAAAACAAAACGATCAAAGAATGTATGGACAAGTACAGAACTACACGGAATAACGTTATTGTCGTAATGGGACAAACAAGCACTGTAAATTCACTCGATTTGGAAAATTCTAAATCACTTGTTAAAACAATCAAAAATATAAATCCAAGCATCACAATTCTATACGTGACGTCCGAGGTGAATTCGGTCTCTTTTCAGCCTCTCACAAACAACGAGTACGGAAATGATGCGATCATTAAAACCGAAAATTCTATTGAAAATGTGGCACAAAGCATAACAGATAAACTACAAGCAATTCCAGGACAAATTGTCGAATTGCACTGCGACATGGAGGTTTTGGAGTACGAAGATTATATCACTCCTGAAATAACTACAATATATGAGATTTCACATATTGTATTACAAAATTTGCCCGGTGAAATTAAAGTCCAGGTATTTATAATTAGTTTTATTACTATCAAAACAGAGAAAACAGAATTTAATGCAGACCAAAATATCTTAGTATATGAGACAATTTATGTTTATTTTGTAATCAGTTTATCTAAATTTAGAATATTCGATTTATCATCCCGTCAAAACATATTTTCGAATTTTAAGTGAACTTGCATTGTAATTGATATGATAGATATCGGAAAATTACCCTCTAACAACGTTATCTGGTCGTTATATGATTTTCAATATTGGCAATTAATTTCGCAGTTTCGAATTTTATGCAATCTAACATTGTAACTGATATGATCGAGACAAAAAACAAGACAAATTTTCAATATTGGCTATCAATTTCGCAAAAACAAAATTCTTCTATAAAATAGTAAATTTAAGTAAAAGATTTGAATTCTCAACATTTTTTTTTGTGGGCTGGAATGATATGATATCGCCTTTATTAGGAATATATATATATAATGTGAACTTATGCACGCATATTGCTCGCTCGCTCGTTAGACCAAATTGTGTCGTCTCTTCTCAACTGAGGATAACTAACTGATTCCACCAAATTTGGTACACATAATCGATAGCATTCTAACAGAAGGACCTTCCATACTGTAGAAGTTCCTGATATAACCTGCAGACCAACAAAGTGATCATTATAATCATCTTGCTCTAATGAGAATCCAATTTTGCAACTTAAATCTAATAAGCCATATATTTCTCAAAAATAAAAATAAAATTGCAAAACTTTATTGTATCATAAATAATAAATTAGATAGATTATTAGATCATTTTCGAATCTTATATGCTGGTTGTAGCGCTCTGAGTGCAAAATAGAACTCGCCACGTAATATCACTCTAAATGATAACATGCAAATATGATGAGTGGCGTCACACGTCATATTTTAATCTCCACTCGGAGCGCTCCGCCCTGCACTTAGCGAACACAGGTAATATAAAATGAATGTGCAATTTTTTTAACTTACCACTTTGAGGTACATCCAAACATGGTCATCCGTAACACATTATCTTGAAACTTTGAAATATTTTAAAAATATATTTAATTTATTAATAATTTATTGAAAAAAAATTATTTTAAAAAATACAAAAAATAGTTATAAAATATCAAAAGATCTTGATACCAGTCTCGGTTCTGTGTGTATCGCCAATAAAAAATATATATTTAGGTTTAAATTGTAAAACAAAATATGACGTAAAAAGAACGAAAGAAATAGTGATATTTAGTAGAAACATATTAACGTATTCATAGTCAAGCGTTTAATTTTAGATCGAGACTAAACCTGATATATAAAAGATAATCTTATGTAGTTGTACATGCATTAAGGGGGTAGTACACTGGCAATTTCAAGAAATCTTTCTCGGCTTAACAAATTTTTTAGAATGCCTCCTTAATGGCAAACTTTATCCGATGTTCGTCAGACACTCCGTTCCAAAGTTACAGGCCGATAAACGGATCCTTGTAGCGGCGCTACAAGCGCGTTCAGGCGAGCGCTCGGAGAACCCGTTCGTTTAAAACGCGATTATCTCGAAACGATGTTTTTGAAATTGGCGGTCGTTCTATCTCAAAATTTGAATTCTACACCTTTTTATTTACCGGCGCACGTAGCCGTTTTTTGAAATTATCAAAAATAGATTTTTGGTGCAGGCTTTTATCCATTTTTTTGAGTCAATAAACAAACTATTTCATTCAAAAAAAATATATATATCTGGCAATAACAGAAAAAAATTGTTTTGTTATTTCTTCAATAGTGCGACCTCTATCCAGCCCGCCGATCAGATGGAGGTGTCAGGCTGCACTTGGAATAGCGGACACAGGAGTTACCCGATCATAAAGAAAAAAAATTAATTTTTAATTTTTCCATTTCCCCCATGGATTGTTATTTACCCTAAAAAAAAATCGCGAAAATCACCTAATTTTCATGTCGCCACAGTGGAAATTTAGTATTATTTTAGTATAGGTTTATTTTCTCTATACATACGCATGTTAGAGTTTAAATTCTTACAAAAAACAAGACCGTAAATATACTTAATCTTACACATACTACATTTTCAAACCCATACATCCTTGGATAAAGTGTAACAGTAAGGAATGTTTGAGTATATTATAGACAGTAAACGCAATATAATAATAACTTGAAAACATCATAAAACTAAGTTATAAAGGATTGATTTATACCTATGTAAATATAAATATTTTTCACCATAAATTTCTTTAAGTATTTAGACAGAATGATGTATGAGAGTCAATTAATAAATTACTATTGCATAAATGAATAATGAAATTGACTGTATATCCATAAAGAAACTAGGACAGAAAATATCTAAAACATACTTTTCCTCTATTTTTTATGTTTTTTTTTTTTTGTTACACAGTTCAGCGGACACGAGTACGGAAATCTGTCAATCTGCGGGAGTGATAAAGAGAACCCAGAGTACAAGCAATGCCAGTGGATTGATGAAAACAGCGTCAGTGTTGAATTCACAACGAAGCCCTTCTGCAAACACGATTTCGCTTGCAACGTAGTGTACAAAGTATTCCTCTATAACAGCAACAATAAATGCACAGGTAAATTAATCATACACACTCACATTGCACCATACTATATAATAAGCATGTGAAACGCCTAAGGATTAACTTTATATTTTAAAAGTAAATGTAGGTTACACATACAGATTTTCAGGTGACTGGTTTGAATCTGTATAGATGCTTGACATGTATTTCAGGAAGCATTCATATTCAAGTTAGATTTTACGTGGCCCATATACACATTTCACTATCATAAATGTTATAAAATTTCACATAATTAGTTTGTTGCAGAATGTTTTATTTATAAATTTAATTTCTACGCCAAGCAAACTCAAACCACACATCATAACACTGTCAAAATGAGATCGTAATTATTTCGCGCATTATTTCTACTCTGTACATATTTATGAAGGGGTGAATTTTTTTTTAATTTTTTCTTTTTGTCGAAATAAATATTTCCGTGCTAACTGGCTGTTATATTCATTATATAGTATTGGTTTTTAATTATAACGACTTTAATGATTCCAGTGTAACATTTTAAAGGGTTTTCGGTGTATAAAGGATAAATGCAGTATGCATACATTTGCATTTATTTACATATTTATTACATATAAACAGTAGCATAAAAGAATTTTCTGCATTTAACCCATAGTTATTTTATTATTTTGCTTTCTTATACGAAATAATAATTAAGTATTGTAACCATGAAAGAAGTAGATGTCGTTTTAACGGAAATATTACCTCATGGGAAAATACTTTAAACTAGTAAAATAATAAAAAATATGTTTGCTTTTAGTGTATTTTCAAAATTATATTTTCTTGCACAAACTTTTTATTTGTTCAGTGCATTGCGGATATTTTATATTTACCGAAAATAATAACTGCCGTGTAAAGCTGCGTTGGCATTTAATTGACTGAAGAATAAAATTATTTTACAATTTATAATCATTTGTTTTAAACAATGGTAATAAATATAATATAAAATAAGAAAATCAAGGAATTCCTTTATCAAATTTATTATTATTGTTTGAATAAGTAATCTGCGCAAATATACATTTTAGAATACCAATATGTTGAATATCGAAACAAACCATTTCATATTTTCGTGTTTTATTTTCTTCTTGAGCTGCTAGTTCAATCTTATTTGCTAGAATTTGCACCATCCTGTCGCTATCTAGGTGTCGAAATATTTACCGCATATAACAGCGTATATTTATATTATAACTGCTGACCTTAAACTGAATTGCTCGTAGAATCAGAAATATATTACATTTGGAAGCGAATCTAATGAAAAAAATTGCGCAAACATGCTTAGCAGAGATGCAGGCGTCATAAAATAAATTATTGACATTAATATAATGACTTAAACTCATAATAATATATGTTCATTCAACTTGCATCCAATCACAATAAAATTTAATTTTTATCGGTAAAGTACTTCGATTAATGGTTGCATTTTACTTATTATAAGAACGTACCTTTGCAATAACCAATTCTGATTTCTGCTTTGTAGCCAATCTTGAGAAATAAAGAATTCCAGGCTCTGGGATCGCTTGGGGGCACCGAAAACAGTGGCTAGAAGTGCCAAGATTATTTGTAAATAAATACTTATACATCATAAAAATTCGCATTTGATCGAATATGCGGTCATAACACAAACCGAAAAGTACTACTATAAGTTAATACTAGAAGTAATGTAAGATTCTAAATTTTACATTAGATTTAAAGTTAAGCTAAAAAGAAGCACTAACACTTTAGGTATGTGGGCTTATTTCATGCAGATACTTTAGTTAGCCGTTTGAAAATATAATAGACAACTTATAGAATTACAGGCTTACTTAAAATCGCACTATTAATATAGTACAACTTTTATGTGAAATGCAGTTATAACGAGTACGTCTACTAAAATATATTATTTATAGCTATTATTAACTATAGAAGGAATAACGAGGTATTGAGTACTTGCCATGAAATTATGAATCAACTTCACAATTTAGTATTAGTGCGGATATTGCCCATAAAAGGAAGATTAGTATTTCTCGCCTGTCACGTATATCAAATAAATATTTCCAATATAGGAATTTAATCTGCTTTTGCAGAATATAAAATGTAGAAAAGATATCCAATTTTATATGTATTTTTTACGTGTGAACAACTATGCGCGCACCAGGAAAAAATTATTCGCATGGGAGAGAATCGGAAATTTGCTGTCCCGTTACCATCGGTGTGCGCGTCGGGCACTCGGCTTTCTACGCGCTTTCCGACGTGTATTTGCGTGTGTGAGTAGCGGCATAGATCAGAATATACTAGTGAGCATTCGTGATTGTTTTATTATATTCAAAAGAATCATCTACCATCGTTTCATATATAAAACGGTCGATTTATTTCTATATAAATAAAATACAACCCACAGGAGATAAATGCACAGCTGAGTGCAAATTTCCAAACGGATAAAATGTGATTTCCGGCTTCATTTCGCCAAATGAAATCGGTATATGTATATATACGCCACCGATAATGTATACATGCATATGTATTTTCGGTGGTATCCATGCAAACACTGATGTTTACACATCTTTAATCGTAAATGCCGCCACTCACCTATAATTTTTTATTTATCAAACAACTAATATATACTAGAATCATACAAGTAGAACGTTCTGAATAGTTTTATTTTGATGAATTATTACGTGCTTTATTTAGATATATCTTAATGTTAAGACTACAAATTAAGTTGATTTAAACTTAATATATATAAAGATTATAAGAAAATAAATGTATTTTAATAGATCTGTAGTAAATGTAGAGAAGTAAATTCAAACGAGTATTCGTAGCGTAGAGAAAAGAATTCAAACAGTAATTTGTAATGATTGAAAGCTTGAAAACATTTGATAATTTCTTAATTATTGAAATTATTTGTAATATAATTTACACGATTTAAAATTGTAAAATATTTATATTTGTCTTTTAGTTTTTTGTTGTCCAAACATTGTTCAAAAGATTCTTAAGTCAATGATTACGTGCCTCAAAACTATGAATACGATAGAATTTTACCGTATTCAAAGTCATAGTCAGGCGTGTAATTTTAGATCAAGACTAAATTATAAATATAGTTGTACATGAATTAAAAAAAATCTTTAGTTTTTATATATGATTTTTATTTTTTGAGAAAGATTAATAACATAAATAAATTAAATCACTTTGTTATATTAGTTAGATTTTGGAAAACTATTTTAGGGCTACAAACTATATTAGCGTTTTGGTTATTCTGTAATACCCCCAAAACGTGGTAATATCGATTGTTTCCATAAGATATTGTTTGGGTAAAATTGTGGGTTACATAGCGAGATCTAATTAATTAGATGAAATGTATTAATGATCAATATACTGGACAGGGTATATTATAGGAATCGGCTAACAGCAGTAAATCGAATAATAGCACGACCAAGTTCATTAGGTTATGTATATCAAACCCTATTAGGTACGGATTATACAAGCCTCACTAATATTGAATTCAACGCTTGTGTGGTGAAGCTAACCTTTGGAATTTGACAATATATGTATGTATATGTGTGTTTGATCAAAATTGTGGCGTGTAGTGTACAACCGCATCCGACTCATTAGCGCCCAACCCAAACAGCCAATACCTCACGTGTAAAATAATTTTCAACGTACAAACAAACACTGTTTCATCACATAAGCCAGAACATTTTATTTTCTGCGGTGTCGTTGTTTTTTATTTATTTGTATAAATGCAGATTTCGTTAACTCAAATGCATTTTTGTGGCAAATAAAAAAGAATTTCCTACTTCAAACACATATGCGTCTGGTTCCTCTTACAAGGAAACATCCCGAGGTGTGTCTCACCAATTTTAATGAAACTGTAGTATATTGTAGTATGTGAAAAAATAATCGATACGTAATTTTTTTTTTCGGCCCGTTTTAACTTTAAAGGTGTGAAAAAATTCAATTTTTACCTTCATTTGACATTGAAAATTAATTTCAAGGTCAAAATTATATAACCCTCTCCAAATCTAGCAACTTTTGTATATAAAGTTTATTTTGAAAAAGCTTATTTTTAGAGTTATTCGTGTTTTCCTGATTTTGTTAAAATTTATGGAGGTGGTTTTCACCCCTTAAAAGTTAAAAAGGGCCGAAAAAAAAATTACGTATCGATTATTTTCTCACATACTACAACATACTACAGTATCATTAAAATTGGTGAGACACACCTCGGGATGTTCCCTTGTTAGATAATTAAATGAAATATGAACAATCACGTTGTATAAATTAAATAATTATATTACAGTTTTATGGAAGACTAGTTGTTTAGGACTCAATTAGACAATTGTCTAAATATTCAATTTTATTTTTTACCACCAGATAACAGTATTCGAGATTATTGTTTTTGTATCGATCATTTTTAATATTGTTGATGATAAAACAGTTTTTCGAATTTTAAGCGAAATAACAGTGTAATTAAAATGAGTGATACAAAATATTCTCAAAAACTGACATCCGCCAATCATACTACTCCAAAGAGCTTCCGTTCTGACCGAAAACCTTGCCTAAATTTTAGAACAAAATCCATTAATTTACAGGAGATACGCCATTTGCCTTTCAAAAAACAAATTCTGTATGAGAAGAGGGTAATTAACTCCCTAAAATTGCACATCAATTCATAGAAATTGTAAAAATTATTGTATTTTACACAACTAAAATAATAAAAGATCGTTATTATTATTAGTTATCAATTTCGCAAAAATTAGATATTACATACAATCCGTATTCAATCAAGGAAAATATATTATGTTTACAAAAATTAGGATCTAGCAATTTAAATTAAAATTAGTTGATATTAAAAATAAATCAGTGCGCTGACCTTATTTAATAATTGAACGTTTATCACTTTTCCTAAACTAAATAATAAGATGAGGTTATTAAACCATACACAACAAGAAACATTATTTTCTTAAAATTGATATTTTCTAAAAATTAAATAGAAAATTGAAAATAGCTGAATTAGTATCGATAGATTGCCATGAATACGAAATTTTAAATATATAATTTTAACTTCTGAATTATTATAAATACTTTAAACAAAATTATTCTTCTTTCATGACTGTACGAACCATTTAATTGTGGTACAAATGGAATAGATAATTTAACAATGGTTAAGTGTTATGATGTACTTAAGTACGCAAGTGAGTTGAAAAAATTAAGTGTGAATATTGGTTTTATTTTGTTGTGTGAACTTTCTGATATTAAAAATTCAGTTTATTGGTGTTTTCTTATTTTTTTTCGTCGGAACAAAACAGGGAATAAAATCAGAGAGTAATGATTTACGAACAAGATTGCGAAACAGAACGAGTGTAGTCCGAATAAGTTGTACAAGAGAGGGTAACTTTAGAAATGTAGATTTAAAATTCGCATAGTTCAATTATATATTCAATGTATTACGTGTAGTTTTTAAAATACTGCATACTTTCAAACGTAAACGATAAATTAGAAAATAAATAAAACACTAACGATCATTTTCTGATTCACTAAACCACGATTTTATTTATTTGTATAGTTGCGTCAATTTCATCTTCGTGGAATTGCAAATTCGAAAACCGTATCTTATCAAATAATCAACACAGTAGAACCCAAATATATTTTCTTTTAATATAAAATTAAAATGACATAAAAAAGAACTTGACTATCGAATGCAGAATAATTCTAATGAGTTAATTTTTACTTTTCATAAAATCACTATTCAATTGAAAAAAAGAATGATTTTTATTCTCATTAAATTATATATTTAATAGGCATAATCATAATAATCATAATCTTTTAATTACATTTTTTATAAAACATTCTCGCTATATTTGCACTTTACGCTTGACATTTCGTTAGTATTTTTAAAATTTAAATTAGTTCAATTTACCAAACATTTATCACATTGGATAATAAAATTGAGCTCGATTAATTCTTACATAGCAACGCGTTCGCATTGTTGGTGGTATTATATTTTTTAACTTTTGCTTCCGTTACGAGTATCGCGACAATTACGACAATTTAATTGTAAATCATTAATACGCAATAAGGTTTAAAAAAGAACAAATTAAATTCAAATTTAATTGTAGTGTTTTATTTAACGACCTTAAAATTACGTAATTATGAGAATCGAGAGTTGCATATGGCTAGGCGTTTTTTATTATGAGAAATAAACAACGAAATACATCACAGCAGAGAACACTAGTTCCACAAGATATAAAACCCACATTTACTTAAAATTTTGATATTATTG
Source organism: Nebria salina (assembly GCA_944039245.1). Classification (NCBI taxonomy): domain Eukaryota; kingdom Metazoa; phylum Arthropoda; class Insecta; order Coleoptera; family Carabidae; genus Nebria; species Nebria salina. Next base: position 6,678,268 of record OX063288.1, read on the forward strand.
AGATACTTCTACCGTGTAAATAGTATTATATTATAAAAATTATAATAAATATTATAATATATCATAAAAATGAATGAAATATGGAGTTATATAGTATTATTAAGGCTGTAAAGCGTATCATTAAAACTTTAATAGAGGGCTAGTGGCTTGTATTGTCGAAAAACTCGTTAAATATATGTTATAACAATAATAACCTAAATAGACTTTTCATATGTTCATTATTATAATTTGTATGATCAGATAATAAATTATGGTAAAATATGGAGAGTAATTTACTTTTATCCATATATGAAATAAAGCGAATTCAATATTTCAATAGATATTATCCAAATAGAGCAACAAAATCACTTATAGATTTATTAAAACTATTTTTTACTTTTAGATTTTTGCTACATTTGTCGGCTAACTCCTTATTAAAATTATGTAAAATATGTAATAAAGTGTATATAAAATTCACGACTGTTACATTTAACACGAATTTTGTGTCAAATTTAACAAGAAAATCTGTCTAGACATCATTTGCGAGGATATTATCGAGCTAGCCTTTTTTTATTTATCAACGCCACTGTTACAAATAAAACACCATTTAACTGTTGATTTCGTTTTTATTTACACACACGCAGTATGGATTACAAATAAATGGTATCCGTAACTGATACCTACCTATAGTGGCCATTTCATGTTGAATTTACTCTGGCTTTTTTTTAAACTTTGCTTCGCTCGTAAATCATTACACTATGTTCCTCGCACTGTTTTACTAGCGGAATATAAATCTATGTCTCGTGAATGAGTGAAGCAAAGCAAATTATAAGATTAACATTGCAAATTCAACGTGAAATAGTCCATAGCAGATGTGTAACCTTAGCCTAAGTTGCCGTGCTATTTGATTATTCTTCGTATGTACATACATACGGCAACTGAGTGCCATTACCTTTTCAGATTACTAATCAAATAAAGCAGTGACATTGGTTTTATTTATTTTGTTGGTTTTTTCCAGCTCTAAAAATAACTTAGCCAATTAAAAAACCGCATTTTATATTCAAATATTTGGAATCATCAAAATTCATATGACAATTCAAATATACGAACAAGGTACAATCTTTTAAAAAAATTATTCGGTTTTCATTAAAAAATGATCCGCTTTTATTAAAATAACAATTAATTTTAAGTAACTGCACCAAAAATATTTCTAACCGTCTTTACTAAAAAATAGTAACAGCATTTGTTATAAATAAAACAGCTAAATTCTTAGTAATAGCAACTTTATCGGCTTTTTTTTTTTGGAAAAGAGAAAATTTATCTAAAAAACACTAACGCTACATTAAGATTCGTATGTGCGTTTATTCGTAGGAATATATTCATCTGGATGGTAATTTTATGAACCGGTTATATGTTTTAAATAATATTCCGATTTTTTTTTTATCAAATGCAGAAATACTAACGATATATATTCGATTGTATCAATCACCCTTGTCCGTTCATTTGTGGGTGAGACTTGTGTTTTTTTAATATTAGATATTAAATCATTTTATGAAGAAAATTTATTTATTTTCTCTTATTTTTGTAAATACGTGTTTTTTTATCATGATAACTGTGCAAGTCAATTCGTTATTATTTAAATTTTTTATAAACCCTATTTATGGGAATAGATGGTATGTATGTATGTAAGAAAACATGTTTCGAATTAGTGTTATTTGACAAACGTATTATTTAATTATTCTGTGTGATATGGCGAATTTATCAAGTGCGCAAAAGAAGCACTAACGAGGTATTATCGATCGTATCAATTGCCTTCGTTAGCACATTTATGTGTGAATATAGCTTCACATGGGTTATAATCACGGTGTATGGTGAATCTTTATAATAGATACTTATAATTTTATGCAGAAAACATGTTTGACCTACTGATATTTGTAAACAATTTATTCGATTATTTTTAGGTGACTTAATATTATAATTAACCAAAAATAGCTAGATTGACCTTATGATGCACAAGATTTCAACGGCACATAGACTTACTGCGCTGTATAGTTCTGCTTTTCGAAAATAAATTTTAAGAAATCTGCATTTTAGTAGGTAGATTCACAAAGGTAAAATATAACGCCGATCAAAAATTTTGAGATATTTTATTTAAATGTATATAAGTATAAATGGATAAATATAAAAAAAAAACAAACAAAAACAATTATACAAAGATGTAGATTTTACATTATCAATAAATATATAACGGAAACCGTTTGCAGCAACACAAAACGACACTTTTCCCATCGTGATAGACTTTAAATTAAATTATATTTTCCTTATTGTTACATTATTACCTGAAATAGTGATTGTAGAAAATTGAGAAATATTTCGCAGAAACATTTAACTGGTTACTCGCTCTTTGATAAGCGCGGCAGTTTTACAATAGGGAACCATAGTGATGCAGGTTTTTTGTTCAATTAGTAAATAATATTACATGAATTAAAAAAGGATGGAGGATTGGTTTATTTTCTTTATGAATACGAATGTAAAAGGTAAACTTTGCACATTTTATTTGTCATAGTTTAAAAAAAAAATTGCAAATGAAACGAATGAATCATACCTAAATATAAACTAACGAATTCTGCAAATATTATCGTAAGAATGTAATATAATATGAAATGTACATTAGGTATTCGGAAATATCTGATGTGGGTAGAACATAATTTTTTACATGTAAGAAAACAACTTTGACAAATTAAAAAGTTCTTTAATTGCTTCAAAACTGTATGTACTTAAATAAATAAGAAAGTACCGTAATTCATAACAAAATTTGGACAATAGCTCAATATTTACTAAATTAGTAAAGTAGCCTAATATTTTTTGGTTTATTTTTGCGAAATTGATAGCAACAATTGAAAATCTGCCACCAGATCAGTATTAAAGAATAATTTTCATGTACTGGTAATTTTAACTGTTGTTACTTTGATTGAAATGCGATGTTTTGTTGTTTTTAAAACGATTTTTTCGAACATTACCATTAAAATATTAAATATAGAAAATTATCTTCTAATACTCTGGTCACAATGTGGAATATTTTTATTATTGGCAATCTAATAAAATTACGTAAAATAACAAATTTAGGTAAACATCGGCAATCGTATTCTTAAATGTATTAATTATTTCCGAAAACAAATAAATTCTTCTGAATATAATTACAATTTTATATATATTTCATATTTTAGATTGATTTTATATGAAAATGAATATTTAAATATTTTTCATAATTACAATACTTAACTTATCAATTCGCGTAAGAAAATAAAATCAATTGTAGCGTTGCTGTGTAAAATATAATTAAATAAATATTTTCTATTGGTTTAAATGTAAATCACTAAATTCATTAAATGAATTAAAATTATTTAATAAATTTATTTGCTTCATTCGCTGAAAAATGTAAATGTAACGAAGTAAAATAATTCGTTCTCTGTATAAAGAAATTGGAAGTAATTAATTTTTTTTTCTAATTTGTCTATTCTTAAACATATCACGGTTAATTAACTTCATTAAAAAACCGTACCACATCCTGGCTAAGCTATAACTTGTTATAAACTTTGCAGAAAAATTTATAAAAACTGCCGGAAATTCAAAATAATTAAAAAACCAGTGAGTACGTAGTTATTTCTTTAAAAAAATTTTGATGACTAAGTTATATACCTACTTCATTTCAGCATTCACATACTTATTAATAACCATGTTTTTAAGTTTTTAAGATTAATCCTCAGAAAATCCTCAATAAATCGTATATCGTTGACCTAATTATAAATCCTCTAAACTGTTCTAGTGAAATAATTTAACGATGTCAACTAAATAATTTAATAATGTAAGTTGGCAAAATGTTCACAAGAATCTCTAATTATCGGAATACGCTTGTTATTAGAATTTCTTTTAGAACTTCCTAATCGGACGTCTCTGTTTACAGTGTTGCTAAACTGCTCAATTAAGAAAGGTAGTTATTTCTATCAATATAATCAATCTAACTATCTCTAGTTGACCAAATATAAATTCGACATAAGTTCTATTCAATATTCAGCATAACTTAACTGGTCAAATAGTAAGAGAATCAAAAAATGCGATTGCATGAACTTTGAAAGTAGGAAAAACTTAATAAATTCAAACGTATGGCAAATATTTGCTATTTTACTGTAAAAGTTGTACTTTTTACATCGGCATTAATTGTTCAAGTATATTTTTAATAAGTACATTAAATATTATTTGGTGAAGTGGAAAGATTGGTCAATGTTTAAATATTGTCTATTTATAAACATTGAACAACAAAAAAATTTTGCAAGTTTTTATTTGGAAAAAACAGTTTTTGAAAAGCGATAAAATGCTATCAATTTACATAAATACCGGCATTTTATTGGATTGTTATAATTTACAAGAAAAGTATACGATTGTTATTATTTTATATAAACGTCAGTTTTAAAACCAACATATTTTTATATAGAGTCGTGGAAATAACGCAATTTAAATGCGACACAAACCAACTGTTGTGTTTATCGATATTTTTTACAATTCAATTATGAAATATTTAATATTGATAATTTGATTCATTTTAAGCAGATAATACATAATTAAATTTGGAAACGTGATTTTGATATAAATAAATCTACCAAATTAATAACCAATCAATTGGTTATTTGATATTGGCTTAATGGGGCATAACCAATGAGAGTCGGTTACGATGTCTTTGATTAGTCAATTTTTAACTAGCTAGTTATAAACAAATTAGTTTATGAACAATTAGCTACAGATGAATCAGTTATTCTCTGGTAAGTAAACTATACTGCTAATTAATCGAATGATCGAAAATTTAGTTAACCAATGATAGTCGACTACGAAAATCTAGTAACCGGAGGTTTACTAGATTTTCAATTAAAAGAACAATGTAATTAATGATAAATTAACCACAGATTAATGGCGTGTTTGGTGAGTAAGCCGTGCTAGCAATTAATCGAAAATTGTGTAAACGGCCAACCCGATTTAGTCGTATACAGAATAAACATGCACTTACTACCGTATTCATAGTCAAGCGTTTAATTTTAGACCTGTACTAAACTTGATGACAAATTTTAATCTAATGCAGTTGTACATGAATTAAAAAAGAGAATGTAAATTTAATATTACTTAGGCTAGGTTTATTTGCTTTATTAATACGCACGTTGGGCAGTATTATATTTTCATTTTCTTCTAATTTACTTATATAAGTCTTTTTTTATCAGGTTTATAATAAAATGCTTTTCAGCGAATATGGTAGTAAATAGTTAAATGAGTTTTTAGTTATTTTATAAAAGAATAAATGTAAAATCTGGTTATTTTTTTATGTATATTATCAGTTTTTATTGACAGTTTTGTTCTAAATCGAATATATTTAGAAAATTCAACCATTTTTCGTTTTCAAAAACCATTATCAATGCTATACCACTATAGATATAATCCTGTCCTTTTAGGTACAGAAACATCAAAATTTTAAAATGCATATCATATAATTTTTAAAAAATAAGGGTTTGAAAAGGGGAAACAGATACCTAAACACATATTAACAAGGTTGCTTAATACGAACATTGTGGGGGAAGGATGTGGAAATATATTTTTAATAAAAATGCAATATAGTAAAAATTGTTTAGAACGACTCCGCTAATAGCGAGAAATTGGTTAAAACGTAGAAATTGATCACTTTTATGATCATGTATCATATACATAAATATCATTTTGAAAAATAATATTATTGTAAATGATATGATCATTTTGCTGTGGAAATACTAGTGTTTTTAAATGTTTAAATATTTATCATTGTGCACCTTTGATTTGTAGAAAATAAACTTTATACATATTCTGGATTTTTATAAATTTTAAGGGGTTAGGCTACCCTAGAGATTTCAAGATTAGCAAAAAAATATTTTTTGCTTAATTTATTCTTTAGTATCTTGAAAATAATATGACAACGTTTTATGCTCCTGAAAACTCCAAAAGAGTTCAATGCGAACGCAATAACGCTACAGCTTTACTACTTAAAACTTTGAACGCGTTTTTCTCGAAACTACATTTTTCAAGTTGGCCGGACTGATAACTTGGACAAATCTTTGCCGATTGTCTTGAAAATTTAACTGTATATTCAAAACTACTTTCTTCATGGAAGTACGTAGGATTTTTTTTATGTTGCATGGTTTAATTGTTATTAGCAATTTTTGGGCGATTTTTTAGCGATTTTTGACAGTTTTTTTTAAAAAGCACGCAATATAAGAAAATAATCCTACGAACTTCTCTAGCTGTTTGTATATACAATCTAAATTTGTTTAGTTAATGATTTGAATTTTTGAAAACGGCAGGAGAAATTGGACCGGCCGCAAAGAACTGAAAAAAAGAGGCTTCACTGGGAAAATGCTGGGAAGCCGCCATTTTGTACCTCAGAGCTCGTAAAAATATTTAAATGCATTACTCAATATGCATACAACACGTCCTTTTTTCTAAATTTTGATCTATTGTATAGTTATACTGGAAAAAATTCACAAAATTTGCCTATTTTTTCCGCTTCTAGGGTAGCCAAACCAAACCCCTTAATACAATAATTAATTACGAATGAAAATATTAAAAATATTTTATTTGCAAAATACCATGAAAACCATCAAACACATACCGACACACACACACACACACAATTTGATAAATATTCATTAAATTAATGAAAACACTTTTTACTACCACGAAATATAAAAAAAAACATAACAATGGTCTCCGTTAATTAATAATATATGTATGTACAAAAAACTATTTCCAGACAATGACTGTCGTTATCCGGACCAAGCAAGAATACAAATTCGGACAACCCTGACATCTTCGTGTGGAACAAGAGAAACTAACTTTACAATAATAATGTTAATATTGGTATTTAAAATATTTTATTAATAACACATCAACAACAACAAAATATAATTATGTTTATAATTTTTTTTTTTTGTATATTTGGTATTAAAATAGTGTATTGTTTCTTTTGTTAAATATATTTTTCTTATCTACTCACATGAGTCGGTCAAAACATCCAGGTACCTAACATTTACCTGAAGAAAATGTCGATCACTGACACCGGTATAAAGAGAGCGGGCAACTGACCCTGACTACAGCTTTGGGCGTCAAAAAATGTATTCATCAAATTTGAATATAAGTCAAGTGCTGCAATTATCATGTCTGTATGAATATATCTCGTATATCATCCAATTTCTTTTTAATTCGATTTTATTTTATGAATTATTCAACTTGATTTATATTTTAAATGATTTTTATGTAGAAGAATAAAAAATCAGTATACAAAAATATTTACCTCAATATTCTACCAAAACATATTAAATTAACTTTAGTAAACTAATACATAATTTACTAGCATTTAAATTACAACGTTTTTTTTTTTTGTAATATTATTTGTGTGCATTTACAATTTTGCAGTGATTTCTTGATTTTTAGTAAGTATTCGCCAATTTTAAAAACAATATTATTTTTACAAAAAAACAAACAGAAACATATTCATAGTCAAGCGTTTAATTTTAGACGAAGACTAAACTTATGTATATGAATGAAACAACGATATAAATTTAGTATAGATTTATTCTCTCTATGAATATGCGCAAACTAAGTATTATAATTAGAAAAGGGTTTAGAAACGGTGAATAAAAAGTGAGCAAAAACTATTTTTTTTTTAAATTTATTTTGTAAAATAATCTACAAAAGAAAACATATAAATGTGATATTTAAACTAAATCTATATTTGCTACATGAAACTGAGTAATCAATTGGATTAAGAGTTAAAGCATCTGAATATATTTTAAAACAAATTGAAATTTGATTCTAAACATAAACCAGGCAATAATTTAATAATTTTATTTACGATTATTGCACTAAGGTTTATAATTAATGCAATTCAGAGCAAATCTATAATTCTGTAAAGTAGAATAAATAAAATATTGAAAAACTGTAGTTTTATAATACATCTATATTTAAGATAGTCCATTAATAAAAGCAATATTTATGTTCGATATTCATAATAGATGTTTGATTTATAATTCAATTAAAATATTGCAAACCAGTTCAAAACGTTATCAGATTTATAACCATGCTCAGAATCGCATATAATATCGAAATTGATCGTTGAACGCTTATTACGATATTTATTCGATGACAAAACAGCGCAAAAGAAAAAACACTTTTACGAATTTAAAATGCAAATTCAAAATGTTAAGTTTAAGTCGTTAACTCTATTTGAGAAATCATTTGAATTTTAACAAGTTTTTGAAGGCGAGGAGAATGGATTTTCCCGGTAACACGCGTGTACAACATTTTAAAAGAACGAAAACGTGTTTTGAAATTAGTTTCACGAGACCGACCGAACGAGCGAGCGGTTGGCTGTAACAAATAAACAGCACGACATCATAATTTAAAGCTGCAAAAATATATAGACGTGCCTAGTGCGTATCCTAACCGACAGCAAATTAACCATAAAGCTATACTTATAAATTTGTACATTTCTATAGATAAACCTTTTAGAAATTTCTAATCATTCCACAATTTTCTCAATATACCTACGTGGCATAAAATTCAATTATTATTTTCAAAACGCAATAACTAATTTATTTGAGTTATAAATCACGAATTAAAGAGTAAAAATGCAACCGTAACCAGAATTGGTTGACTACGTACGATAAAACGTTTAAAAAATTAAAGAAATAACTAATGACGATCAATATAAAATCAGGTATTGTTAGTGTTAAGTTTAAAACAACAAACATGTTTAAGTTGATAAAAAATTATTTATCGCTTACCCAACTTCTAAAATTATCCACCTACGATTTTGGTTCGTAAAAAAAAAAATAACTGAGAAAACACAAGCTAAATTTAGATTATGATATTGTTAAGTAAGCGCCATTTTTAATTGGAATGGAGTGTGTGAATAAAATATCTGATTTGATTTGATGATGATAAATGAGAAAAATAGATTTGCGATAGAGAACGCGTAGGTGAAGATATCATTAAATTAGCCATTTTGTTTAATTAAAACGACCGTTCCGATAAACGTCGGTCGTATAAAGTGTTCACATAAGATTTCCCCTGTGGCCTACTTAATGTTCAATCTGAACGCGAGTCTTAGACCGAAACGAATAAAACCTACATAGGTACTGAGAAAACAGCTCGCGGCGAAGTTCATCTCTGCTCTACCAAACCAAACCAAGCATCATATACATAGGTGTAGGTATAAACTTCACAACGTGGCTGTGGTCCCCGAGTTTCAAACCCGTCGTTCACTACATAAAGCGAACCTCACGCTATGCCCACAAGGTACGCAGGTAATATACAATTCCCCTAACAAACATCGAAACCGATTTTCCATATTGCCAAATGCGCGCGCAGCTACACGTAATTATAGGTAAGGCCAAAAAAAAACCGGGAAAAATATCTCGAAACTTTACCTGTTATACGTTCACATATTCGTTTACGTATTCGAGAATCGTGAAAGTACTTAAGTAAAAAATGCAAACCTTACCTGGTATGTGCGGAAATCTGGCATCAACTCATAGCACGGTCACATAGAAATGCAGCAACAGGTATACGGTGGAATTTGAATTCACGATGAATATGGGACTGCTTTTAACTCCGGTAACCTAGCTTTATGACGTTTTAAATACACTCATACAGCTAGATAACCAAAGAAAACATCAGTGCCATTTAATAAAAAAAAAAACCCGTAATACTATTTAAGTAGAAAGTTATTCGCACGCAGAAATAACATGCATATTTTGACGCCATGTGTTGGTATATTCAGCAATTTAGCAATGTGAACACTAAGCACAATTTGTATGACGACACGATTCACCGAGTATCAATATGCACGCACGAATTATGAAAAAAAATAAATAAATAAAAAAATAGCCGTGTAGAAAATAAATTGAAAATATAAGAAACACTGGCGAAATATTTCTCGACGCGGTTCAACAAGCGCACGTTTATAAGTACGCATGCAAGCACGCACACAACGATAATGCGAAATGTGTCGAGTGCATGTGCTCACTTCGTAACCAATTACGGCGGGCAATAAATGCAAACGCTGTACTTGTATTTCGAAAGTGAGCAACGGTTGAATTACTTACACACGCGGCAATAAATCGACAACGCATTGATACAAAATGTATGCTTTGTGGTATAGAGTGGCGCGAGTACCGATACGTCTGATCAAACATAAACGACTGGACTAACCGAACAAATCAATGTGTAAGCATCACAATGTTAAGTGAAGTGGGACATTTGGCTTTCGAACGTAAGAGCGAACTAAACTAACTAACCGAATGGACGGTACACCGAGACACTGACCGTCGGAAACCAGTTTCAGAGAGCTAAAGCCAAGCCTCTACGACTACGACCTGTTCTGTATGCCACTGTGTTGCCAAACTTTCTACTCTCAAGGCGATATTTCGAAATCAACAAGCAAACGAAATTTAACTCAAAATTAACATTTAATTGCGAATTAGTTACTCACACGAAACACTGACTAATATTTTCAACAATACATATTAACAATTACGAATTAATAATTTACGAAAATGAGACGCGGGAACTCTAAAGAATGCTGTTAGAACACGATAATATATTCGCTCGCCGGTTACCGATCTCAAAATCTCCCCTTACGGACGGTTATAATAGCGTCGCGGTTCTCGCACTGTATTCCGTCCCGGTGAGAGGTAGAGAGAGCTAGCGAGCGAATGATCGACCGAGAGAGAAAGGTTGTGAGAAAATGAGCGAACAAACTAGCACGGTGAGGCTGATCTGATGTGGACCGGACCGGTGTTGTTTGTTGGAAATGAGAGGAGACGAGACGAGCGGTAGTTACCGAGGAGGCCACGATTACACACACCGTTTATTATAAAAGAATGATTCTCACAGAGTAAAAGAGCGACCAGCTGCACGCCCGTTCGAAATACCACTGCACAACACAGTACGCTGAACCACCGGCAGAACTTCCACTGCCTCTTTATACAATCTTCCACTTTACCTGCATCTTGATGCTCATTGGTCCATTCGAGATGACGTCACAATGTAATGGCCATTACTATGTCTCGAATAAAAAAAAAATTGGTTGTTCTAACCGCTAACCGGTTGTTGGAAATTTTGTGAGATCTCTCCCAAATCCCAAACGCTTTTTAATCCAACCACGATAGAAAATCTCTTAACGAATTACCAACAAACTTTTAGTCAATATTAACCTTACGTATCTTTAATATTTAATTTCAAAAATCTTTAATTAAATTATTAAACTCGAATATATTGATAATATATATATGGAAATTGGAATATTATATAATTAACTGAATTTGTACCACTCACAAAATTGCACTGCTCTAATTTCATTTTCTCAAGAATAAAGATATCAAGTTAAAATTTCATTAAGATTATTTTTCAAACATAAATTTCGCAAACACACTTAAAAAATTGTAATAAATAATCTACAAAACAAAACAAATATAACTCACCGGTTAATTGAGGGCAACTTCGTATTCTGTAACAAACAAAAAAATACAATAAATACGCAATTTATACATTTTCATAAACATTAGTTAGCTATTATACATATTTTCAATGGCAATATGCACATTTTTGTATCCATGTTGACCATATATAGTCGTTGAGAATTATGATTAACCTTATTAATCAACATTCTCATTATTATTCTAATCGTCCACTTACGGGTGAGGTAAGTACAAACTGTTTCTAAAAATACACGTGGCCAACCGCAACAGGTAAGGACTGGTGGGTGAGCGGCTCGATCTCGCGATTACAAGATGCCGGCAACACTGGTCTTCGATGGAAATTGTACCCAAGTTGCAATACAAACTGAGAACTAAGTTCACTCTAGTAAACGTTGCTTTGCGTTTCCCACGTTCCTACAAGTAATTGTTTAGGGATTTTGCAACGGGAGCAAGTGGGAATAACCATTAGAGCCGTGCTGCCAATTTTTGTATTCGTGTAGGTTTTTTTAGCCATGCTCTTTCACAGTGTTGCCAGATTTGAAATATTTGCACTAAGTCACATTCAGATTTTTAATAACGATATTGTTGATTTATATTAGTTTTTTCATCCGCTCTATTTATATCTTATTAAATAAATTATACCTGAATTATTTACGAATAAAATCACTTATTTTTCGGTTGAAAATTACCTATGTATGTTAGTTATCTTATTTAGTGGCCGTTTGCACCCTTCGCAATCTTTTTACAATTGGGGTAGGATTGTTGTTACCCTACTTGGTACAGCATGCAAAAAAAAACAATTTTTTGAAGGGTTACCTTGATTTTATATATATAGTTTGGATTATATTTAATTTTGATTTAAATTACGTTAGGTTGAGATTTCACAACGAAACTGTAGCTTAATGTTATTAAACATCAAACGGATGCTAAATAACAGAATTTAAATTATACGTCAATTCCAGTCGATATTTTATTGTTATTGTCGTGAAGTGTTGGAAATTATTAGCATTTCAATGTAAAATTTATTTATAATAAAATTACAATTAATGTTGCATTGAAGCTATAATAATAGCTATGGTGGAAACTCTTACAAAAATGGTGTACTGTAAATTAAGTTTTGCTAATTTTTGTCTATTGGCATCGATTTGAGAAAGTTTGAGAGAAAATTTAAACATGATCTTACGATATCCAGAAGTATATAATGTATTATAAAGTCAAGCGGATTTATCGGTTCGCACCAAGAGCAACAGCAACAGCACCAGCAAGGGCCGCTTAAAATTCTATGAGAATAAGTCGGAGCAAACGAAGAAATCGTGCGTCATCGAACGTTATCTGCAGCAAGCCAGAAGAGAAACATTAACATAACCGGTTAGTCCAGTCGGGACGCTTCATCCATCGTAATGCGGGTCGGGCCGGGCTTAGCCGTACCGTGCCAGGTCGGAACAGCCACGTCCTCAGCCTCCCTCACGAGTTAAGTTGAGTTGAGCAGAGTTCCAAGATCAGCAGCATCAGAGAATCGAAGAGACGCATCGCATCGTAGCTATAACCATAGCCGTATACCATTGCAAGACATGGACCACGCGGTCGAACGAACCGAATGTGTGATCTATTCACCTTGTCTCCCTCACCTCAGCGCACCTCAACTCATTGTACCACACCTCCCCGGGCCGCAACTTAACTCCACGCTACGGAATGCTGTCATTGCCGTCCCACTGCTTGTGTCTGGGTCCGGGTTTGTATTTAGATCCAACTGAGATCTTTTACATTATATTATATGTACGTACGCGTGCACCCACGTAAAATCACATACAATCACACAACTTGTCTCTCAACTATATACATACATACATATATATACATAAATGTTTGTTGCATGACTTGTTAGATACCAATGTATGTATGTATGTATATAGTATGTGGGAACTATAAGTGCATACATTGTCTCTAGTATTTGATCATAGTTGCGTAGGGAGTGATTCGAGTATTGAGAGATACGAACGCATGTATAAGTCGGATTTGGTGAATTTGACCGTTGAAATCGATGAACTAGTGTGGCGACACCCGTCGTTTATCAAAAAACGGCCGGCTTCTTTGTTTCTCGGACCCACACGCACGCTGCAAACAAGAGACCTGTTGCAGAGAGACCGCGGCCGGCCAAGGACGACCACTTCCAATGAAGTTGGTGGTCGGCAAAGACAGAGCGAGCGCGAGGGCGAGAAAGCAAGCAAATGTATGAGAGCGAGAGCATGAAATAAACGGACACAGGCACCAGAACATCGTTGCTCTCTTATGGATACTCATACTATTGCAAGCATACACACAGATGTATCTATATGTATGTAGCCATAGAACAAGTATTAAGTTGGTTTGGTTGGATGGGTCGGGGTAAGAGGCAGGTGAAGGCGCATTCCTTACCAGGGTCGAGCGTAGGAGATTACCTGAGATGACCGGTACACGTAAGAGAGCTGGCAACGGCCATTCACACACACACACACACACACACACACAGCAAACACTTAGCAATACAGACAAACACAAATGTGTATAGACACAAAATAGCTATTCGTGTTGAGTGAGACTACTCCTTGGCTCCATGGTTTGGCTGACAATTCATCGGCGTCACTGGCACTCGTATTTGTACTGTTCACGTGTACGTCCTCTTCACCGATGTTCAATCAAGTCAAGAGTGCCGTGCTCGATGATGTTCGAATGACAAAAGGTCGATGAGAGACACAATGAAAGAACAAGATCGTTCATGTTCGATATTATTGACCGGCTGACCCATTTTGCATGCTGGCGAAAGATTTGCATGGTTAGTGGTGGAGAACAGCAACGATGATGTAAAGCGGCAGCACGTGCATCATCACCATCACCATCACCGTCACCGTTCCGTTGCGACAAAAATCCGAGGCGTACGAGGCGCACGAGGCGTCGCGCATTCAACCACCGTCGAATTCAAAACCAGACAGAGGGGACGTTGTACTGTATACTGTATACTAGAGTAGCGCGTTCAAGGGAAGAAGGAATTAGTTTGGCCATGCGCCATACACGCACGGCACGGCGGATACATATCGTCGTTTCTCTTTGCTATGTGCGATACCGGGTCGCAATCGCAAAACCCAGTACAACATACCAGTAGCATCCGGACCGGCAGCGGGAGTGTTTAAATACGACGTCGTGTCGCCGTTTTCACGTTGTTTTTATTGTTGTCGTCGTCGTCGCCGTCGTCGTCGTCACCACCACCGCTAAGCCATACCACCAGTCGGCACACAACGTGACGGGAGTGCGCCGCGCCGTGTAACGAGGTACTAGCGGCCGAACTTGCATGTCTGCTGCTCGTTGCATGTCAACAACCATACCTTCACGTACAATACATATATACATACATAAGTTATCCTGTACTGTGTTCTAAACATACTAAATCTTAACAATTACACTATACCATAACATATAATACTTGATTATTTCTAAATTGATTTCGCGCGGTTTACATTTTACACTCAGACTCTCTAAGTGTTCTTCGCTGTATCATATCGACACGATATGACGTACTGCATGACGTACATATATTTCCTGAAATTTAAATTAAATTAAATTATATATAATGCCTTAAACTCGCGAATATATATAGCACCGATTTTTTTGTTTTTATGAATATGAGAAATATTTTTCTCACATTGAAGTTATCATTTACGATGATACATCTTTATAAATTACATTTTATCGCTCCCCAACCGATTAAATTTTACGCATGTTATGAAACACATTTGCTATCAATTTAACTTTGACATTAACTACGTCCAGTGACGTGCGAAAGCTATGAAAATTGCATTCATACACAATACTGTTATGTTTACTAACTGTTTTACTTTAATTATCAAATTCAAAAGTTTTATTGTTAATTTTACATCTACGAAAATATTTGACAAATATAAGAAAATCGAATCAAGTGTAAAACACATAACTTAATTAATACGGATATTTTACATTCAAACTAGTATTAGTTTTATATAAATTAAGTGAATAACAAATCAGTTGAATATTTTTATAATATATAACCTTTTGAAGTGTATTTTTTTCTATTAAAATATAATAAAATATTTGCAAAACAATTAACTCTTATGTAGACACATAATGTACTATTACTATTTATGTACTGCTGAAACGGTTGTATTAAAATAAAATATTTATCAAAAAATAAAAAATAAGATTTAATAAGATTTCGTAAAAAAAAAATCAAGTAAATTGGAAAGAAAATACAAATGTACACCTTCGTTTTTTTTTTTAAGTACAAGAAAGTTGTATAGTAGTCGTTTAATCATACAAATAATTAATTTACAACACTTGCAAAAGTACACAACTTCACAAAACTCCTAGCCAAACTACCGTATTCATAGTCAAGCGTTTCATTTTAGACCAAGACTACATATCCTACATAGTTGAGCATGAACTAAAAGGAGATGGAAATTTAGTATTAGTTTATTTTCTCTATAAATTTTCGCGTTAATATCGACTAAATTACTATGCAATTTTCATGTGTTAAATATTGAATATTATCTAACAAAAGTCAAAACATTTGTTAGTTCCAATTCAACACAATAATCAGCTAACTAGTGGCGCCAACGTAAATTTTAATTGCGAATTAAAATTACTAATGTATGAGAAGCAAATTACACAATCATGTGTTCATTTAAATAAAAAATAAAACAAATCCTTTAGTTTTTCTACGTTTAGCAAATTACCGAATTTTGTATACATACTCTCAGAAGCGAAGAGCAAAAGTCGTTAGAAAACGCTATTTTTCAAAGGGTAAAACTCTTTGAAAGATAACGTTTTCATTGCCTTCCGCACTTCTATTCTAAGAGTACACTCTGGTAGAATATAGAATATTTTCCAGTTACCCATATATTTTTTAACAACTAAAACGTCTGGAGACATCACTGTTTAAGTAATCATTATAAACACCTAAATATAGCTTTTTTTATAAGACAAATTTTGTTTAGAACTAAAAATAATTGTAAGATTTTCAAAATCAATACCGACCGAATTGTCTACTCTTAAATTTATATATTTTCAATACTAAAAGCTCTTCTGGCATGACGCACGTATAAATGTATTTTAACAAACTTTGGTACATTTTACTGTACGACATCCTACCTTTGATTAATGTTCGCTCTACGTTTACTCTTTGCACAGGATGAACTAATATCGTGCTATGCAAATTTCATTAAAATCGAACATTTTATTTTTGGATAAAAGTAATTGCTCCACCGGTAATCAATCGTCTAAACCACCAATTCTTAGGAATTGATAGAGATAAAAATTTGCGAAAAGATTGATCAGAACTTAGAAAATTAAAAATTATTTTACTTTTTGAAATTAAATATAACTAAGTAAAGTTTTATTTAATTCGGTACATTAACAGCTCAAATATTAGAAAAATCATAAATATTGCTTACGCAACAGTGAAATATCCATACATTAAATATAAATAACAAAAATTCATTACTTATGCCTATGCACAGCGAATAATACAGTATCTATTAAATTCTCCGAGAATATAAACCAAGAGAATATATTCGGTAAATTACTATTTTCATTAGAATAATTTTCATCGCAATTCATTGAATAAATACTGTCTACATGTTAATAATATAAGTTTTGAATTTGACATGCGAAAGTGTATTTTTATTTTAAGAATAAACGCACTAAATGAAATTTATGTTTATCAATACAAATAATCGAAATAAAATCGGCGCTTATTCAGAAATAGTAATCGTTATTGGACGTAGGTCTGCGTAGAAACGTAAAAATAACAGATAAAAGAATTTACATTTTTACTAATAATTCTATAGTTCAACAATTTTTATAGCACATGCACCAACCGCAACACACAAGTTTATAGCATATACCCATAGTGACCTTTACGAAACAATATACGATGTACGTACATCTCTCACTTTATGAACGTCGACAAGTAAACGCTGGTTGTAGCATGAGACAAGCAGTTCGGTGACACTTGTGACCCGGTGTTCCTAACGCCAATCAATTTCAGTTGGCAAATAATCATTTTAGTTACATGATCCTCATAAACGTATATTTACTTAAGTGAAATGCGTTACCTAATTTGTCACGAAACACTAACTCAAAATGCAAACACAATATGTTATCGATTGTAGATATCATTACAAGGACACTCCAAAAGGCAACATAAAAAATTCCATCGCGACATTTCAGTAAACGGAAACACGTACAATACATATATGCATATTAGAATAGTTTCTCCGGTGGGAATTTTTAGAAGTGGTAAATTTTGCACCAGCTCAACTAAAAATACAATTTCCGTATTTCAGCTCGCTACCTCGTACACGTACTGCACGATAACAACCGTTCGTAGGGGTGCCTGTAACATACATAACTTGCATTTTTTACTTTCTTATACGAATGTATATAAGGAAGTATAATTTTTGACTATTTTTATATATATATATATATATATATATATATATATGTGTGTGTGTGTGTTTGTGTGTGTGTGGGTGTCAAATTGTTTGTTTGTGATCGCTCTAGAATAAAAAATTAGGAAACTTTAAAGTTATGACTTGTATATGGTTCAGAAATTAAAAAGAATATTCAAACCGAAAAATGCATGTTGACTCCATTTTTGCAGTTTCTGCAATAACTCGAAACGGCTGCACTAACTAGTAGCTATATTTGTAATAAAGGATATTGATATGTTGGATAACTTTGGTTTGACAAGGTTCTTCTAAAATTGTATCGGTTACAAGAAAACTGCATTAGAAAATCTTAAACTTTTTATTTCTGTTGTATGAAAATTTGTTTTTAATAAATCAATTACGCTTGTTAATTGTTTAAAAGGTAAACAAAACAGATTGTGATTTGATGTTTAACATATATTATCATAATTATAGTTAGTGATAAAATGTTTCAAAGATTAGTAAAATATTATATTAAATATTTTGTTAGGTTTATAATTTATTAGAAAACAGAATAATTGCTAATAGAATATAACGAATAATTATATTTACTTCAGTTTTTTAAATTTGTATTTTGCTTGGTTAAAAAATCAAATACTGTGGCATCTTTCGACTAAATTTGGTCGTTTACAATTGTAATTCAATAGATTACTTCTACATTTATAGGATTAAAAGAAAGAATATTTCCTAATTATAGAATATAAGAACAAAAAAGCATTTTTATATCTGTTATTATATTCTGTAAATGTAGTTATAAATAACAATTAAAATCATCTAGCTTACCATCTAGATAATTAATAAAATATAAAATATATTAAAATACGCAAGCATACATTCTTTTTTAATTTCGTCTATTAAAATAATATTATAATTTAGAAATTGTATAAATTTCACATATCTATTAGCAAGCACGTTTTCAGTGCAATTTAACAAAATATTTGTTTAATTGGAATGAAAACGTTAAACATGCGCGTATTTTATTAACTACATAAACACATTTGGCGACACTAATTAATAAAAATAAAATATGTTTATTTGCATTATACAAATAAATAAATAAATAAATAAATATATATATATATATATATATATATATATATATATATATATATATATAAACCTTGTACGTTAACATCTAATTACGCATGTTTTTTAATTAAATGTTAAATAATTCATATAATTATTGCAAAAATATAGTAAAACGTAGAACATTGAACATATCAACTACGAACCATACTCAAATCATGGAAATCTCATGAAATGGTACAGTTTTGTCATAATAACAACTTTTCATGAAAATACTTAAAATTCAATTGAATAAAATCAAAAGGGTTCTTATAAATGAAAAAAAAAAATTGTCTAAAATTTATTGTTTATAATTTTACATATTTAAAGATATGAAAGCATCTAGTGTTTATTACATCGTACGGTTGGTCACACTGTATCACTAGGTTTTGAGAATATTATGACCAATTATTTTTAATCTGGTCTCGTTTTATTTGTAGCTAGTGATTATCATATTTAGCATTGAAATTTTGAACGATATTGAGTCAAATTTAGCACAAACAGCTTAAAACAAAGTTGACATTGTTAGTTTGAAAGATAATTTAAATTGGTACACTGGCTTTCCAAGGTGCTTATTGGTCACATTAAACAGAAGTTTACCGTGCTCGTGTAGGTTTGGTGGAGGTAGATTAAGTATTCTCTTTCTAACGTCACTAAGATGATGAGCATTACGAAATTTTAATTCCTAATTATCAAGAAACGATAGGGTCGAAATAATTTTCTTAACATCGGTGATCTCGTAATAATATGCTTTTTTAACAGAATTTACCAAATTTTACTACATACATTTCATGGAGCAAGTCACGAATCAAATACTAAATATATAAAGTATAATAAAAATTATTGTTTCTGTTTTCTAAACGAGTATATTTTCTGAAAACTCAGATGTAATATCAATTAGATAGCCAATAAAAGTTTGTCTTTTTATTAATAAAGTATTATAAGAATAACGCAGGTCGCAACCTCCCCTTCAAAATGGCTCAACGTATATTTCAGCCATTCTCATGGTATTCTTTATGATGAAAAGTGAGACAAAAAATAATGATTTTACCTTGTGACATTTTTCGTGTGAGTGCGATGTCTTTTGTTTCCTGGTTGATATAAAATTTATTACGTTTTACGTGAGGCATTATGTGGGAGCGTTGGCGTACATATTGGAGGTGTTATTGCATTAGCAACGTATGTGGTTATATAAGGATTGCGACATTGAAAGAAATATAGTGCGTAGAACAAGTTTGATAAAAACGACTAAATTTGGTCATTTTCAGTAAATGTCAAATTAAAAAATCAACTCATATGAATTGTGCAAATAGACTGAAATAGTAGCGGCATACTCGGTTTAAATTGATCATGATTGAAAAATAATTGAGCAAATATTAATACGTGTGCAAGCGAAATGAAAGAGATTGTATGATGAATTTAAATGAAGCACTTCATGTATGTAACAATAGAGTTAAATGAAAAAAATATAGAAGCATCATACATACATACATATATACCTACATACATATTATCATTGCTATTCCCATCATTGGGAAACCCCTTTACATTTTGACAATCTTTTGCCATTCAACTCTTACACACATCTTTATTTAAATTTATTAAATTCTTCATACACGCTCTTGTATTGCGCGTGCTTGTGTGTGTGTGTGTGTGTGTGTGTGTGTGTGTGTGTGTGTGTGTGTGTGTGTGTGTGTGTGTGTGTGTGTGTATGAGTGTATTAAGGGTTATATATATATATATATATATATATATATAATTCCAAAAATATTGTAACAATATTTGTGTAAATATAGGGTCCTAGTTTTAGAGAAATATTTTGTCAAAACTGGACTATATTCTTGAATAAAACAAATGTACATATGTATGTAGAGCGGAACCCAATGAATAAGACGGAGGACACAGATGGACTGTCTCCGTCGGAAACGGTTCTTCTGGGCCTGTATTGCGTGGTGCTCGTGGTCGGTGTGCTTGCCAACGCGTGTCTCGCACTAACCGTATGCGGTCAGCACAGTGGTAGTGGTGCGCGTAACAAAAGCCCAAGCACGTTACTACTTGGCCTATGCATCGCCGATCTGCTCGTTTGTTGTCTCAGTGCTCCGCTAACCGTTTGCTTTGCGGTTCTCGCCACACGACCATGGCCGTTTGCTATCACTTGGTGCAAGTTGGCTTTCTTCCTCCAGGTATTATCACTCACAAAAGCACATACACTCATTTCATCAGGAGAAAGGGACTCGAATATCGATTATGTTCTTCTTTTTTATATCGAATACTCCTACCATTTAATTGAATATTCTTCAAAAAAAAAATAAAAATTATACAATCAAACTCTTACTAACAATTGAATTAGTTCTCTTATTTTTCTCTAATAGCCTGTTGTAGCAATTGATTTTTAGCAACTGCAATAGAGTAAGAGTTTCCCAAGTGTGCTACTGATTTACACAAGGTCTTCGGATTTTGTTCAAAATTCATATTTAGGTAGATCTAATGAATAAAAATTAGGTTCTGAAAATATTTTGGAAAAAAATATTTAATTTTTGAGTTATAAGCTATTGAATATTTTTGAGTTAATCAATTAAATAATTAATATCTCAGATATTAGTTGATAGAAATTTATGAAATTTTGATAAAATGTAGCTAATTGATAGACCTATCTAAATATATTTTAAAAAAATTAATTTACGTTTAATTTATATATGAAAAATTAAGTTTTTAATAAACAAATAAATTTTTCTTCATGTTCTCCATGTGATACATGAATTTTAATTTATTCACAAGATTGTAAAAGTCTTTTTCTTCAAAATGGAAAAATAAAATTTACGGGGCCGGAATTGGTAACCGAGTTATAGTAACTCTCGCGAGTCACTAACGTCTAGGCGCAAGGAAACTACCGCGCGCGCTGTATATGTTATTCAAGTGTTTGGGGTTCAAAGGATTGTGATATAAGCAAATATGATATGTTTATTGAAATCAACAAATAAATTAATAATTTCAATTTAATAATTAGGTACTTTATACACTTATTTGTTATAATTAAGACTGTTTTTATATAGTTTTGTATATACCATTATGGCAGGCAGAAAACATTATGCATGCCATTTCATTGTCATTGAACAGAATGAACGAGTGGTATTGCCGCGTATCATTAGTAGTTATTGTGGTTTTGTAACGTTTCTTTAATGACGAAATGTGCGAAATGTGTTCTTCCTGATTACAAAAATCGAAACAAATTTTGTGGAAAAATGCTTTCGCCCAGTCATATAGTAGTTGCGGTGTTGTGATGTGGTTCTCATTCACACGTTGCAAACTTGCTCTATATGGTTGCCGTTTAACCGTGCCTCCAATGCCATCGCAAGCACCTTTCCCGTGCGAGGTAGCAAAAAAATGCCTCTCCGCCATAACATTGAAGTTGCTTTTATGATTCAATAAATTAATAAAATTAAACTTATTTTTATATTGCGACGCTGCGCCGTCAGAAAAATATATGATTTTTTTTAACCTCTTCCTGTCCAAAATGTCCTATTAGATAAGCGATAAGCTTAGAATTAAATAAATGGACTGCTGATGCATCGTTAATAAATGTATAAAGTACCTAATTATTAAATTGCATTTATTAATTTATTTGTTGATTTCAGTAAACATATCATATTTGCTTATATCACATCCTTTGAACCCCAAACACTTGAATAACATATACAGCGCGCGCGGTAGTTTCCTTGCGCCTAGACGTTAGTGACTCGCGAAAGTTACTATAACTCGGTTACTAATTCCGGCCCCGTAAATTTTATTTTTTCATTTTGAAGAAGAAGACTTTTACAATCTTGTGGATCAATTAAAATTCATGTATCACATGGAGAACATGAAAAAAAAAATTAATTTGTTTATTAAAAACTTAATTTTTCATCTATAAATTAAACGTAAATTAATTTTTTTAAATATATTTAGATAGGTCTATCTATTAGCTACATTTTACCAAAATGTCATAAATTTCTATCAACTAATATCTGAGATATTCATTATTTAATTGATTAACTCAAAAATATTCAATAGCTTATAACTCAAAAATTAAATATTTTTTTTCCAAAATATTTTCAGAACCTAATTTTTATTCATTAGATCTACCTAAATATGAATTTTGAACAAAATCCGAAAACCTTGTGTAAAGCACACTTGGGAAACTCTTACTCAATAGTATTTTTATTGCCGCACTGGAATCAAATACTTAAAAAGTTATGTTAGCCAATGTTTTCAAAGGGACGGGAAATATTGTTAAAAAAATTGTTATTCGTAATTATTTCATTATGCACGGAGAAGTATTAAATTGTTACACTTATTTTTTTTTTTTTACTTTATATGATTAAATATAATACTAAATCTCATAAATGTATTATCTATAAACATTAATGCAGTAACGTAAGATCATGCTAAATGATTTAAGAGTCGCTATGCATAGATGTTGCCGTCTTAAAAGGAACGCGTTTCGATAGAGATATATTTTTGTTAATAAGACAAAACATGTAAAGTTAAAGGTGCGTAAACATTTATTTATATTGGTAAACGTTTAAAGTAAAGTTTTCAAAGTGGTGTTTTCCGTTGAGAAATAATTGAAAGTATATATATATATATATATATATATATATATATATATATATTATATTTCTGCAAGAACCACAGTGTGCAGTATAACTTTCGTCAGTACGGTTAAATTCTAATAAACAGTTTCATAGCGTTTAAATAGCATCAAATTTAACATTCAATCATATATAATTCAATATTAGAATCGGAAACGGTTCAATGATACAATAAGCTTCTAATATTGGATAGTGAGATTCCGCAATGAGTGCTATCAACATAGACCGGCTTTCGTTGAGCAGGGATTAGTGTAAGCATCCTTCGTTCAAATGCTTTAGAGGGTGAACGTTATATTGATTTACATATAAACAAAATTAAATTTTGTAGTAAAAATAGGCAAAATATGTTTTAAAAATGCACCTTTCGTATTTCTTGCGTTTTTTGGTGGAGGAATTCGAGTCTAAGTTTATTCTCGCAAATTAAGCATATTTTTATTGTATATGATATTTTATTTAATCATCTTAAGAAAATTTTTAAATCTGAAATTTCGAGATTAAATTTAATTGAGAATTGTGTCGTCATGATATATGTTAATTTTACATCAAGATCAGAGTATTTTTTGTACACAATAATATAAATTAATTATTATATAGTAGTACATAGAATATTTTAGCCTTCAAATGTCATTGCATGTAAACATATTTCTTTTAATTAATTAATTATTAAATAAGTTGGCTATACACAGAAAATTTTCAAATGCATTCAAGTTCAAATATTTCATTAAAAACACAAAATAGGTGCTCTTTCCGTAGAAACCAGACGTAGTAACCTAGCGACACTACCGTTAGATACGTCGTTCTTTTAATTACAAAATTCTTCATTTAATCAATTCTCTTATTATATAATACAATATAAAAGTTTCCTTCAGTGGTTCATGTAACTAAAAAAAAAAATTATTCGATTTAAACCATTTTTAATCTTGCCGGGAGGATTTTTTTTGCTACGAATCACTTCCAGTGGTTATTCATTTGGTTCTCGTAAACTATATCTATTATAGGTGTTTTTAAATTTCGCAATATTGCGAATTAAATAATAAACGCTAAATTATATACAGTGGACTATTTTTATAAAAATAAAACACTATTATATAATCGAAACTTATTTGTACATTATATACCGTACCGGTAAAAATACGGTTTGAAGTAGATCGAATGGTGACAAAAAAGAATAATTGGTACATTGTTTATCTGTCGGTTCTAAAGCCTATTAGTATTGCAAAAATATATGCACACCGGAAATAATAAAAATTATTTTCGGCAATGCAATCATAATGTGCAATGATATATTTAAATATGAATTCCACTGTTTAAATTCGTTCGTGTATACAGTGAAAATATTAAAATATTCAAATCGAGAACGTTATAAAAAGCCAATATTTAATTTTGTTCTTCAACATACGCAAAAGTAGAAAAATATCTACTCTACATTATGAACTAATTTCAAGTAATTAAGTAATGGAGGCCTTCATTTAGTAATTAATGGTACAATTCTGCTTTGTATTTAAGGCAGAAGTAATTGAAAATAATTTTAAAAACTATCATTTCTTTAAGGGGACATAACACTTTCAAATTAATTTTTTTTTTCAAAGGTCAATTTTTTTTTGTATACGATGACATATTTTAATGACACTTTGAACATATGTTTTATTGGTCTCATAGTATACAAAAAATTATTTTTTTGCCACACGTCGTCTGCACGCCGTGTTTTTTAGTGTTTTTTTTAAAAACATTGTAGCAGACGAAGTGGGACCAAACAAAATTTAAAAACTATGAGACCAATAAAACATATGTTCAAAGTTTCATTAAGATATGTCTTCGTATTCAATAAAAAATTGACCTTTGAAAAAAAATTTATTTTTTAATTTAAGTTGCTATGTCCCCTTAATGAAATACTTTTCAGTAAAGCTTATTGCAGTCGATAAATTTAGTAATAGATTTTTTTTACAATTCAATTAAAATAGTTGAAACACCTTCACATTTCTGCAGATTCTCTTTACGTAAGTAGAAACTTGCTCGTATGTCTATTCTATATTTCTTTATAGCTTACAAATTTTTATAGAGTTATATGAGTAAATCTTATGGAACTTTCACTGAGTTAATGGCGAGGAAGATTTACGTACAATTTTATTCTATAATTTAGTTTTACTATCGGGAATATAATTTTCATTTAAAAGTTTAAAACAAATATTATTTACAGTTAAATATTTTTTCCAGAAACTACTCAGAGACATAAATTTGCATTTTACTTGAAAATTTATTTTATATATATTATTTATAATATAATAACCGAACGGTATATTTAAACATCTTTTGTGGTGTTTGAATTAAAATTAACAACTATCACCCCTCGACACAGTTAATCATACCACTTTAATAAAATCAATTTTTTTATAAATATTACTATAACAATTATTATAGTACCAGTAAAGTACAGAGACTAACGGTTGCAACATATTATACCATACAGCAAAGATGAACCCTTAACACCAAACGCATTTTCAATAAATCTACGCTAGAATTAATTGTAACCGTATTTTTTTACTGAAGAATATTTTGAAATATATATATATATATATATATATATATATATATAATATATATGTAATTACAGAAATGAGATCATGTGCTTAAGGTGATTCTATAGCTTATAAAAGTGCCATTATTCGCAACAAACGTTAATTCTAATACAGAGCCGTCCGAGGAACGTATTTTTATCAGGACCACTAGAAGCTCATCGATGCTTTTAGGCTTTATATTTCACATTTTCAATTGTGTTTTAAAGGATTAACTATTGAACGAATTTTTGACGTTACAGTACTTCAGAATTAAAATACGTAATTTTTTCCAAACACATATATTTTGCAAATTAATAAATGTAACTATTGAGATATGAGAGAGATTGATTTGTGAGAAATACAGTCGTATCAATTTTATTATAACACATATGAATATTTTTTTCTTCAATATTAGCTTTGTTGTTTGATATTGCTTTTTATTTGACAATTTGTATTTACGCTATTAAATATCGTCGTTTATTGTGTTAGTGAAGATTTCTTTGTAATTTTAATAAAAAATAGTGTAAGTTTGTGGAAGCTTTAATACGTCAATTGTTAGTGTTATAATTTGAAATAATATAGCATTTCGAATTATTTAAAAGTGCTTAATGTATTTTGTAAAATATTACGGATACTATGGTTAAACAACCGCCAAAAATTATGAACCTTTAGTTAAGACTTACATATGGTCCAGAAATGGGAAAGAATATTGAAACAAAAAATTCATGTTTATAATTTATGCAATAACTCCAAAACTCCTACACAAACATTTATAAGTAGTTACATTTGTAATGGAGGTTATTGACAATTTGCAAAACTTTTCTTTAACAAGGTTCTTCTAGAGTAAAGGAGGTTATTGACAATTTGCAAAACTTTTGTTTAACAAGGTTCTTCTAGAAATGTACCGGTTGCAAGGAAAGCTCTAAAATTCATAAGTTAAAATTGTTTGTATTATAATTTAAATTAATAAATTAACATTTCGAATGATTTTAAAGTGCATAATATATTGTGAAAAATATTGCGGACACTATGGGTACACAACCGGCAAAAAATTTCTTTCTGTCGCAAGCAATATTGTGAATAGTCTTTGCATTATTTGATGAATAAAAAAAACTCGCAAGTAAATACCCTGCTGCCATCCACTGGTGAAATACCCTTGACTGTGTAAGCTTAACAACAACTAACAAAAAAATGAAACTGGGTATACAATGAATTTTTTTCTAAAGTTTATACTACGTTTCTCTAGGGTCTGATGAACAAAAAAAATTATCGAGTGAATATTTTCATTAGAACTTAAAATTACCTGTAGGACAAATCAGGAAGTTTAATTAGAAATGATTTTGTTATTTATATTATTTTCTTTATTGGCAAATTGTTGTATGAATATAAAGTTGCTTGATCTATTCACTTTATAAAAAAATAGGTTCATAGAAATAAAAAGTTGCGAATAACGCTAAATCATATTTATTGATGTTTTGAAGATTTTCGCTCATAAATTTTATTCTTAAATATTTGACATTGAGCAAAATTCAGAGGATGCCACTAGGAATTGAACCCAGAAACTTCAGGGCATCCGATGAATTTTTCTCAATGTCAATTATTTAATTTGCGTCGTGTAATTATACATATAAGAGTATTTGACTTTCTACTTCATTGTACATAGTTGCTTTAATAAATATTCTCCTTTTATTATATTTCCTCCGACCAATTTTTTTTAAATCCGAAGCATCACCCCTAACTTCAACATTGATAAATTCGAAACCTCATTATCATAATATCTTGAGTGTATCCACCCAATATTTGTTAATATAAAAAAAAACGACGTATCCGATATTCGAGCTCTTCCTCCTTATCCTTATATGGTTCAGTTGAACGATGAGGTGACTGATAGATATGTCCTAACAGGCACTGCCAGTGGCAGCCAGCACTCTGTCTCTGATGCTTGTATCTATCGACCGATATGTCACAGTAAAGTATCCAAGCCCAGTTGGTCAATTCCAACACAAACGTCATCTTCTGGTCGCTGGCACCGTATTCATATGGCTCATAAGTATCTTGATCACGTGTCCATTGCTCGTCATACGCCGCATCCCACCAAGAGCTGGAGGACGATGTGTTGAAATATGGAGTTCGTTAGAGTGGCGTAGTTGTTTTATATATGGCCGACTTGTGTTGGTGCACGTTATACCCTGTATCATTGTAATCGCTTGCCATATAGGTGTTCGGAGTAAGCTAACGGCACTCTCATTGACTGCTCGGGCTGCCCATGGAGAACTTCCATTACCCGTACCACTTTTAAGAAGACCTGCTCATGTAATTATTGTCGCTGGGATCGCTCACAATACCGATGGGAAGGTAAGTTGTACTATTTATTTTCTATTTATATTAATATATAAATAAATGAATACGCGTTTTCTCTTAATTCGTTAACGATACAAAACTATATATTTTTAAATATATTGCTTACTATAAAAAAGTTTCAATAATTTGGTAAGCACTAAAATAAAATCAACCCTGCTTGGCCAACAACAAAAAAAAAATAATAAGCCTTCCAATATATAAATAAAACTTTATTATAAAACTATTTATATGAAAATAGTTAGCTCTACTGACGATATTGACGTATAGTCACCAGTTAACAAAACTTTTGAAGATGCATTAACCTTTAGAGGACCGGGATGACGCCTTGAAGCGTCAAGCCCCGACCCGCCAAAGACTTGGTCTCAGTTTAGTCTTTTGTGCATGACCCAAAATATTGAATTTAGTTCAAAAAGGCAGCCATATTGGATCCGCCATTTTGAATTTTGAAAGTTTGATTGCAGAATCGTATTCAGCAACCCCAAAAACCTATATGGAAACATTTTTGAGGCTTGATCAATCTTCTAAACCCGCCAAAGACTTGGTCTTAGTTTAGTCTTTTTTGCATGACCCAAACTCACTTTTTAATAGAAAAACTGGGCTTTTGAAATTTCTCAAATCCCGGTCCTCAAAAGGTTAAAATTGAGATTAACTCATATATACAAAAATTTATTACAGGTACACAATATTATGTTTTAAAATATAATTTATAACTAAAAAATGCATGTTCATGCTATGTGGGTTTTCCTAAATAAAATGTGAGTTAGTTATCTACTATAACTCGAGAATAAGTGGTAAGTATATGTTTATGCCATGGTTGTTTCATGATGGCATAAAACGTTTTCCGTCCTCTATAGGTCAGCATATAATGCAAATTCATAATCTGTATTTCATGAAAAGCTGCTTCTGTCTCATCACAGAATTTAACCTCGTATTAAATATAAGGCTTAGTTAAATTCAATCTTAATCCAGCCAAAATTAATATTTATGCGGGCGTTTCATAATACAATTTTTTAAATGAACAACTGGATTTAATGTGACGACAATATCTAAATAGGGTTGATATCTTTCAAATACAATTTTGTTTTTCATAAATGGTTTTTGAAATATTACACTATTGTGTATTTTATTAAGATTTTATAAAGTTGCTTATTGACAACTATCCTAGTGACAAAACAAAATATAATAATTGATATTTTCTACAGTATGCTCTCATTTACTCATTTATAGCACCGCGTTCTCACATATTTTAATTGTAATTTGTTAACAAATTATACGGATTATTAGGGGGAAAAAATGCGATAATTACGAATAAATTAGCATCTATTTGTAATGTAGAGATACGCAATTATTTAATTTTTCCATAATCATTGTTTTGGAATTTGGATATTAAATACATTCGTTTTCAATCAATATAACGATGATTGTAGTGATGAAAATTGAAAATGAACTAAATTTTAGTTAATAAATGAACAAATTTGCATTAAAATATCAAAAGATTAATTTTGAGTCTGCAAAGAACTGTATTTACGATGTGTTTTGACTATTAAATATTATGTGAGATCTTTAAATATCGTTTTGTGCACCTGACTTACTTTAGTAAAAATACAATTATATAGATATAGAAAATTGAATACATCGGTTGAGGAGAATAAAAGGCAAATTGTATAATCACTTTAATACAAATGCAGATCTGAATATCTGATTCATATGTTTACTTTAATACTAAATATATACATATAATCAAATTTATTTTATATTGAATTGATATTATATGAACGAAAGAGACTAGATATAATTGCAAATATTTAATAAGTTTAATTAGGGCAAACTTTATCTACAGTTAAAATAACAAGATTGAAATGCCAGAAAGTAATAATTATTTATCTGTAAAATATAACTATAACTACGTCATGGTCTAGTTTTTCAAAAAATACTAGTATAATCAATCGAAAAACAAAATTGAATATTGCCAGTTTATCAACTAATACACCCGATTAGTTAGTAGCTCTTACTGTAATTGTTTGATTTGGTATTTTGTGTACTATATACATTTTAGACATTCTTCATATTGTTGTCGTAGATATTAAACTATGTAAAGTTAAACAGAAGAACAGAATTGAGGACGGATAAGCATCACGAATTATACGACGAAACAGATCAAAATAATGACAATCTTACTGTCACTAGCTAAATAAAAGTATTTGAACCATATTCCTTAAATTATTGTTAGACAGTGAAGTTATCTTATTTAAAATTTATTAATATTATTTAACGTTTTGAAGACATATAATAGTTTCAGAATTACGTAAATTTACATATGAAAATTGGAATGAATTTCATGCCTATTATAATCTATGATATAAAAGTCGGATATTTCATTCAACCTTTAAAGTTACGCAAGATAGAATAATGTATTTGGTTTCCAATTGCCTGACGCAGGTATAAAAATATGATATTTTTCCATTATTATGGAAATTCGTCATTCATTAGAATCGCCCACAAATAAATCCTTTTGGTTAATCTCTGTCATGTGTCCAAACCTTTTCATCTTCCTGGCACTTACTACGTATAGCCGTATATGTACGTTTTTGCTATCACAAAAAAAAATTTTCATTTCACATTATGTTTTTTGTCAATAGAAATAAAAAGTACAAACGAGAAACAGTTTTTACGTATTTATGTATATGCTATATAGGTTCACTAAAGGTTAATATAGTTTTAATGTAGGTATTTGTCGTTTGTAATTTTTTTGAGGAACATATAAAAAATTTAGAAGCATATTTATTAATAATTTTAATGAAAATTTGCATAATTATTAATTCACATACATACAAATATCATGCCTATTCCCAGCAATGGGCAGAAAACTCTTTACATTCTTTCACATCTTGACGATCTTTAGCAATTTAACTCTACTCTTATATACTTATTTCGCTTCTTTCAAAGTCATCTCTCTTGTATTCTGCTTGCTTACGATTTTTCTTTCACGCAATTCATTCTCAATCATAATTATCTAATTATTCCGAAGTCGGCTTCGCATCTCACATCATTCATCTCGCCTACGTAAATCTTTTTTGCCAATCTTTCATTCGACATTCTTTCAATATAACCATACCATCTCATTTGACTCAGACCAATTATACGTGCGATATTTTTTACAATATCGTACTGCTCATACACCCACGTATTTCAGTTTCTGTCTCTCTTACATACACCACAAATACCAATCAAAAAGCTCGTCACACACTTTTTATGCTTGGTTTGCCAAACCCAACATTCACTACCATACATCAAATTAAAATAATTAATTAATGTTTGACTAAACTTATTAAGAATCATCATTTCGTATGCATCTGCATTTAATGACAAAAGAACGATATTTTTAAACATCTACATTAATTGTAAATTAATTTTGTTTTAAAGCATTACGAAAATGAATTCACGTAATTTGACACAAATGAAATCTGAAAGCCAAACATATTTTAATTTGTTCAGTTGCAATAACTGAACCAATAAAGTGCATTCTCGTTCTTCAGGCATCATAAAAGCACGTGAATTCATCTCCGCGTAAATCCAGCTTACGACAAATTGGTTTTCCTAACAACTTTTGTTCGAATCTTTATGCCATTTTGAATTATAAACTTTCATTTCCAAACAAAAGTCGAGTAAAACTAGGAAAATAATTAAATTATTTTAATTTTATGTGTTACTAGTTGATTGCTTTTTTGTGCAAAACTTTAAATATTAAATATTCACAAACTTCTTTAACTTATGATCATCAAAATAGTTTATTATGTGATGTTAATAATATCACATAAAATGCAGCTATAAAACAATATAAAAAAAACCAGGAAATAATCCTGTTCTCGTCATAGTTTTCACAAAAACGATTCGACTAAATGAAAAACAATATCCCATACAAATAGTTAGCCTTGCTAATTATGTATTTTTTTCCCAAATACTCCTGCTTTAAAAATGTTACAATTTTTCCTACTCAGCAAATTATTTGTTCTCGTTTTTGCAAGAAATGTTTAATATGCAAACGAGCAAATGATAGTACGCAATTGACATCGTATCATTGTGTTTTTCATTCAGTCGAACCGACTATCCCTCATCCCAACCGTTTGTGATACTATTATCTTACCTTTCTCGGCAAATCCCTACGAAAGAATACACGTGAATCTCTTTTTTTTCAAGTTACTGCAATTTTAGTATTTAATGCGGATTTGTATTTTTCATCGCATGCATGTAATTCTGGCATATTAACTATTATTAATTAAATTTATTATTCTTATTAAAAATGTATGTAAAGTATGAGTATTTATATATTTATTGTATAACATGATACAGAGTTTTATCGAAATATATACATGTTTAAAAATAAAACAACATATGTAAAAATATCGATCTAGTCTATTTCAGATCTTAAGTTGTTTTGGAAAAAAAAATGTGTGCAAAGGTGTTTAATGTCGTTTCCAAATTCATTGCTGCACAGTGAATCATTAAAGAGTGTTTGCTCTCTGAAAAGCTTCTTCAAAAAGATTGGATATATAACCTATCGAATTACGTATCTGTTTGTATAGGTGATGACATACCAACCCGATATCGATGGATCATCAGACGCAGGCCAGATTCGACTCGTCGAAAAGGTGAGAAACTACAACAACTCTAAACGTTTATCCAAGAAAAGAAAGAGATATGCTCGAACACGCCGCGCCACCAAGTCCGAGCAAGAAATTCGCGATGTAAATCGCAAGCTCAGGCCACAGCAGAAACCAACAAATGATGCGCCACCGTCTCGTCCTGTCGGCAGCACGTTGCAGTCGCGACGTCGACTTGCCAATGCGTTGGTATCGGCGGCGGCAATATTCGCCGGGTGTTGGTTGCCTCACGTGGTGTGCACTGTGTTTGTCGAATTATGCTCGTTACCGTCCGCTCAATTGAAGCACATGATGCAATTCAGTTTGTTGTTGGGGCACGCACATTCGGCGATAAATCCGGTGATATACTGGGCACTAAACCATCAGTCGTTGCACAGTTCTTGTTTGCGCGTATCATTGCTTGGCCATTTGAGGTTTCCAACCGCGTACAAAAACGCCTCCTCGACGAACGAAGCCGCGTTGGGCCCTTTCCATCCACGGTATACGAAACAACCGAATGCGCCTATCGTGCGACGGCAATCTTCTTGCTATTTGTATTAGAGAAATCTTCCATACAGCACACTTCGCCAATAGATTTCATACTGACGTCATGATATTGACGCTTTAGAAAAAGTTCTTTAATTAGTCAGTGTTGACATGGCAACATAATCTTTTTCGAAATTGTATAACCGTTCACCATATACAGAAGACCTATTCTAATTCATTGGGAGTATACACACTTAGGAGAAAATTATTACCATAACTAAGAATATGGTTGTCTCATTTATTTACTAATAAAAGTCGGTAGTGGCAACTTATTTTTAATTAATGATACAATATTTTTGTAACTTCACGGAGTTACTAAAAAATAATTGCCGCAACAGACTTCATTAGTGAAAAATAAGACAACCAAATTATTAGTTATGGTAATCGTTTTTTTATGAGTGTTTATACAATTTTAACAAAATAAACTATACTACGTTAGTTTATCTTTGAAATTGAATTAGAATAGAATTTCCACTTAAATAATGAATCTATCATAAAATATAACTAGTCGGATATTTAAATGATTTATTTCATGTCACCACTGGTAAATTATAATTCATGTCTTCTGGATGTCATTAAAATCATTCCATACCACCAAATATACATTTGATACCTTTTCTATCATGTATAACTCTATTCCTCGTGATCTAAACTTGCATAATATATTTTTGACGAAATTAATCTTAAGCTTAAGTTATTTGAGGGGCTGGCGTCATCCTTCTGAAATTAACTTGATGTATGCGCAATAAAAGTAAAATGATAAATATAAATATAACGTTAGCGCCCACAACTTTAAAGTCATTTACGCATTTTGCTGGAAACCGTTTAAAGTCCGACATAGCTGTTCGTTCGTATTTTACATTGATCTTAAATTGTGTTCGTCCAGCACTCCAATATATTTATGTGGCAATATTAAATCCTCGTTTAAAGGAGAACTAGTTTAATGTTGACATATATTCAATTATGATATTCGTATCCTAAAAATATGTTTCCCTTATCTCCTTTAAATTAACAACTGCGCTTGTGGTGTTCTAAGTAAATTCTAGACACATCCTCCATGGTCGATCGTTCCATTTCAGTAACATAAATACGTTTAAAAATAATTTAAACTATTATTGATATTTGAAACAGTACATCTTTTATTATAAAATATCTGCCATGCATTTCAATACCTCTAGTAGTTTCACTCTCATATAAGATCACAGGTCATACGGTCGCACTATTCTCTGTTAATAAGTGATTCTATCAATATTTTCAACCTCAATCTAAAATTAGTTGACTAAATCTAACATAAAGTTTTCTATTCTGAATTATTGAACTGAAGCAAATATGAGGGTAAATGAAAATATCCAAATATCTCAAATCATAAAGTTTGGAAAAGTATAAAATGTCGAAAATAATTTATATGACAATCGTTATAAATACGTAGAATTTTTTGATGTATTGCTATTTAGGCCACGTACTCAAATTATATAACTATCTATTAGATGTGTTTATAACTAGGTACTATTAACTGTAACATCACATTTTCCGTTGGTAAATGATGTAATGTTTCATGAAACGTGATATCGAAATTTGAATTGTTATGCTTTAGTAATGGAAGAACGGAGTTGGTTGTAGTAAGGGTAGGTTATAGAAGTAGTTTATTGCGTAACTTTAAAAAGCGTGGCATAAAAAGTGCAAAGATAAGCTCGTTTACACTGCATTTTTATTGTAATTAAATGCAAATTACATAAATAAGTGAACTTTAATCATTTTTAATGATATTAAGTTACTATTTTCATACTAACAATTCTATTTTATTACACTCATGTTCTGCTAGCATGTTAGATACAGCCAATTATGATAATGTTATAGCGAACTACAATCAAGGGTAATTGTTATACCGTACATTCCAAATAAAAATGGCACTAAAATAAGAGATCATTTGAATTCTTGATAAAATACATTGGCTATTGTTGCCATTACTTTTTCGCTGTTGTCCTAGTCGAATAGATAAGATATGTCTTTATTCTCGCATTAAACAGCATTTCCCATTAGTTAACACAGAAAACAAAGCAATCCGCATATCTCAAATTTCACATTGTTCAATTTTTATTTATATCTTTCTTTCTGCTTCTCTCATCCATTTTTAATCACATCCTGCCTCGCCTAGCAACATCTTTTCTTTTTTTTTCCATCGCAGTACCTTTTCCTCAAATATTCGAGTGTTTCCACTGAGTTGACAACATCTTTCTTCTTGCGTTCGTCAGTATTGGTTTTCCATTTCCTCATTCCCGCACTTGAGCCTCACTATTAACTTACTTCTCCCTATTCCTATTGTTTCCTTAACGTATCTCTAAGTACCTGTATTTTAATACCACTCCGTGTACGTTTCTCTCTATACATCTACACCTTTTGTCCCTTTCTGTTAGAAATTCAGAATCTAAAATCTTTGTTTCAATTTATGTGTGTGCAAATTGTAGATTTATTTTCAACTCGTAAAATGTTACTCCTTTAATCAAATATATTTTGATTGATATGCTATGTATGTGAGGATGGCGTGATAATTGACCGTAATAATAAAATAACAGTAATAACTAGTAAAAATAATGCAAAGCTATTCTAGAACAAATTATATATTCATTCATTTTTTTTAATCACACACTATTTGCTTTACAAATGTATATACATTTTTCTTTGCATTCGACATTCAAATATATAATTTGCATTTTTTAATACTTATGTAATAAACTCCTAGAATTAAAAGTGACACCTTTCAAAAGATTGATCAAGGTCCAGAAAGGGACTAATCTACGAATGCAGCTAGACTAATATTGATATTGTAATGCTCTCTGAATATTCAAAGCGAAAAAGTAATTTTGCTAGTATTCTAGTACCATGGATTTTACTGTGTAACAAAGCGAATAGAGAAATGCTCAATGTACGTATACGTACATAAACTGATTTTATTACAAATTCTAGGATAAACTTGAAACAACCAACTCCAATCTTCTCCTTTGTGCGGTAGACTTCTAGACACGTAATTTGCAACAACGTTAATAGAATGTTGCTCTATATTCAATTCACATGCACTACTTTGTGTGTGCGAAGGTATGAAATTGACAGATAATGTAGCTTCTATTTATTTACAGACATTTCAAACGAAAATTTTTTTTATCATCCTAATAGATGTGGTGCAATGTATTAAAAATACATCCAAGCAAAATCTAATACTTACATGTTTATTGAGTTTGTTTTCCATAAATACGATATTTTAATTCATTATTCTCATATTCTGGCTCAAATATACGAATTTGTTTGGAATGCACAGTTTATAATTTTGAATTTACATTGAAATATTCAACATACTATTCGTAATTAATTGATATGGTATGTATTATCAATTATTTGGATATGTGTACCGGTAATCAATGCAACGTATCATATAAACCCATTACATTCGTATATGCTTGTTTACTATACGAATTTTCAATATTAATTGCTTTAGCAAACGATTGCAACACGTTGTTCGTCTATCCGGTATGATCAAAAACTTATATTGGTAGTGTTTGTGGATGATTATAATTTCATTTATCTCTTTCAACGGTAGAAGTAATCGCGGTAGTCAGTCAAATATTGAACATTACTTAATGGTAATTGTTTGGCGTATTTTTCAGCATACAATTGTTAAGATAAAAATTTTCTTTTTGGCCGGATTTCCGTCATTTATTATGTTTTATGATTCTAAATTTGGTGTGTAAATTGAATGGCGAAAGATTGTTAAATAAAGGGTTTTCTGCTCTTCATTGATATGCAAGACGATATGTTCAATTAATGATGAATAGTTCTCTATAAATTGTGGGCGCTTCGCTGTATTAAATAACTAATTAATTTAACACCCAGAAGATATTGTGCTGTGCTATATGGGATCTGACGTTTCGTAACAACTCTATGCTATTTTATATATATAGATATAATTGTCTGTGATCATCTCTTCGGAGTGCCTATAACTATAACAAAAGAAATAAAAACTATATGAACCACACGGTACGCGTGCTGTAAACCTCAGGGCACACTATTAGTATTCTTATTCTTCTTTGTCCGATATATGCATGCACCCAACAAAAACTAAACACACACACACACATCGTATCAGATATGGGCCAATTATGCAAAAATATATAATAATTAGGTTTTATACATTAAGACGCAAAAATAAAGGAAAACAGTGTGTTTATGTGGTATTAGATTCTTGCAGAGTAAGCAATGAACCACGATTTGACTTATGTAATTTAATTTGGAGATATTGAATTAAAAGCGAAATTTTCGAAAAAAATATTTTCACATTTATACCCCATTGATACAAAACAAATTGTAGATTGATTCCTTTGTATCACAAATTCAATTAATTATTGTAGTTTTAAAGTGGCAAACGTAAAATAGTACTTTACTAATATCGTTTTTTTAAGCTACTTAGTTAATTTTTGAGAAATAGCAATTAATCATCCAGTTGTGGATTATTTTAATTGCAGAAGTTAACTATAACAAATAGAAACATAGGCAAA
Source organism: Nebria salina (assembly GCA_944039245.1). Classification (NCBI taxonomy): domain Eukaryota; kingdom Metazoa; phylum Arthropoda; class Insecta; order Coleoptera; family Carabidae; genus Nebria; species Nebria salina. The sequence continues at coordinate 6,716,641 of OX063288.1, forward strand.
TATCTATTTTACTGCACTAATTTTGTAGTTTATAGAAGTATATATGTATTTGTTCAATTTTAAAAGACAGAGTAAATTCTATCGATTTTTATCATAGTTCAATCAAGAAAAATATTATAAACGTACCTTCAAGTATGAATGTACATTGACGACATTTACACACTTAAACTCAAATTTTAAAAGTCAAATATGGCCAGTATTTCACATTACTTGAACTATTTGACTCTAAATTACACCTTAGGCTTGACTCATTTTGCGTTGCAACGTTCAAGTTTATTTACAAATCGAAATTACAATTCGCGATTCAAATCAAGAACTTCATAGATACTACCAAGGGAAGGACTTACAGATTGGCGCAAACAGTGCCTTATAAAAGGGCGTTTTATTAGGTTTAGGATACGAACAAAAGATACCTTAAGAGTAATGATTGTGTGACATTGGCTGTCCGGCAGAAGATGTTGTGCCGACAGATCTTATCATAAACTTTAACTGTTCATTTATCAAAAATTACAAACAATAGTATATGAACCACGTTAATATGTTAAATTTAAACGTTTTATAAAAAGATCAACTATATTATCATAGAACATTTAAAATAGTATATTAATGTAGAAATAAACGATAAATGAAACTAGCTACTTTTTGTTTAAATAGCCTCATGCGTTAGTTTTTAATTTTTATCACCATAGCGTCACAAATTCAATTTACAAATTATGTTTTTGTACTATAAGTAATAATTCTAGCATTTACAATTTAGATTACTGTAACTATTTTTTTGTTAATGTTATTTATATCTAAATTAGTTAAATATACTCTTTTCCGTCTTTTATTTTTTATTCGGGAATTATTTCAAGGGTAGAATGTTTTTTTTTTGTCACTAATCCATTATCAAATTATGTTGTTTTTCTTCAGACATGTGGAAAGAAGACATAAACATACATATAGGTATTTTTAAAAAAATGGCAGCCGTAATTATCGTTGAAACATTTAAAAACTAAATTAAGTTATTATCGTAATTTAGTATATTCCAGTATTATAATTGTCATTTCGGTTTGTAAATAAATGTTTATTATAAATAAAATTTTGCATTAACTATCAGAGCTTAATAGGTTAATTAAAAATTATTAATTACTGCATAAATTATTTACAAAACTAAATATAAGTAAATCCATCATTTTATATTATTTATTATACATAAATCACTTTTCAGAAATTACTATACTTTGGCGCAGATTTTAAGGTCAAATTATAGAGATTTTCTGAATTTTTTTCGATACGAGTAAATGTAACCATTATTATCAATTGCTCTTATTATATATATTTAGAGTTTATAATTATATTTAGAAAAAAATATATAATTCTGTAATTGAATTGATATTAATATATTACTGGCCAACTCTGTATTATAATCGGACTTTATAGTTTCGTGCTCGTACACATTTTCAGCCTTCTCATCATTTAGATGTTCTATCATACAAATAGACTGTAAAATTCTGTCTGCGAAACATGTGCAATTGTGAATATTAATATAAATAAAAAACATACACAAGCTTGTATGTATATATGTATATTTATTGTTAATTGAATAAAGAAGACTATAACATAATGAAGCATATCAAACACATACATTTTATTTCTTGTCTATCCTATTCCTCTTTGTTCGTAATAAATAGGAACGTGACCAATTTCGACAAGACTACGAACGTGGATTAAATAAATGTTATTGCATACATTGAATCTAAAGTTTAAATTAACCCACCTTCACGATACACATACATATATATTTCGTATATTGTTTTATAGTGAAATTAAATTTACATACATGAACAATGATTTAATAATTATAAACTACTTAAAATCAATTTTACTTTCGCATTATTGCCAGTCAATATTGAAAATCTGCCATACATATATTTTGAGGACGTTGACAATTCTTTTATGATAAATATATTATTTAATGCCACTTATATAATCATACCTAAATAAGGTTGATTTAATTCCCTTATGAAAAGTTTTTGAAATATTACACTATTTATCTAAACTTTTATTTATTTTAAGGCATAAATGTTAAGAGATGTACATTGACAGTCATCCTAATATATCGAGTATTTCCCGTTTTCATGCTCATTGGTCACGTAAACCACAAACTGAGCTCGATCAGTTCAATCGTAGCAACACTAGCATTTCTTTAGGATACATTTGACGTATTACTTGAGTTGTCACGAGCTTTGCGACAATGATGAAATTTATTTTCAAATTCTACTGAATGACAGTAAATATCAACTACATTGCAATATACGATCTCATGTAATTCGAGAATACGTATAATCATTCACTTCAAATTAATTTTCGAATTTTAAGAATATAATTATTACAATTAAAATGATCGAATTACTGTTCTTCCAGCTTAATTTAGAAGATTTTTAACACTGACTTTCAATTACGCAAATTTTACGCATTTATGTAATTTTTTTGGTAAACAACAGCTTTCACAAACGTTCATAAAATCGTTCTGAATGCATAAAGGCAAGAAATTTAATTTGCTTATAAATATATTAATGTACATTGCATGCTTTAGAAAATGCTTTCGATTTGTTAGAAGGAATACTTGTAATACGCCCGATTGCAAAGATTTAAATTTATGTAAAATTTAACTATAAAACACTAAACAATTTTATTTTGTTGTAATCCATAAATTCTGTTTTAATCCATAAATAATTTAACAATATTTAAAGAAAAAGGTATTCCAAGGTGCAACTCGTGTTTTACATAATAGTTCTAAAAGGATCCCAATACAAAACATTCAGATAAATTGTATACGTCTACTTGTAGGTACTAAAATAGCAATACGTGGTACAAAGAAGCCTTGCTAAAGCCAAATAATGCATAAAATTTTCTTGCTAATAGTCACGTTAATGGAAATGTAGGTGTATAACTTCTTTGAAAAATCAATGGAAACAGTACTTTTCGGTATTGTTGACCTTTAGGAAGTGTAAGCAATATGAAACAGCAATACACTTACAAACAGTACTCGTAACATGTTTTCACCATTTGATCTGATCGATATTTTTGGCAGATCACTACTGACAACTTTAGCAATTATTAGGATGCTCGGTACATAAGTTACGTGTGTCGATAAATATGGTAAGTAAATGGATGTGCATGTCTTTTTTAGCGTTTAAGGCGACTATAAATATTTTTATTAAATATTTTTAAGTAAATGTCAATACAATTTTGACTGAATACATGATTTACTAAGGAGTATATAGTTCTTTAGCATTGGGAATGAAGCGTTTACTATTTTACCAATTTAGTTATAAATATAATTAATTTACTGCATTATCGAGAATTAATAATTATACAATATACATATATAAATTGTAATAACATCACCCTACAACTACGCCACTGATGTGAGCCCGACAATGAGTAAAAATAGAATATTAACCAAACAGAATCCACATACAGTATCATTTTTTTTATAATATTATGTGTGTTTCATACTACAATTTAAATCTATATCGTATCACACAAAATAATTTAAAATTTGTATTTTAATGACTTCGACATTTAAACCAAGATTAAATTAATTAAATTTTTTTGAAAGAGTTATTTTGAAAACCAAGCTAAATATTGAGAAAGTAGAGATCATAAAGGATAAGCAACAAGAAATAAAAGCAAAAATACTATGAAGTACAAGTTTCACATACTAAATAAATGATTTACAATTAGGAAGCGATGTTATTCAACTCAAATTTTGCTAATTAATAATTGAAACTGGAAAATGTTAAGAACATATACATGTATGATATGTTACTTAATATGAGTAATATTTATTCAAAGGCGGTTCATTATTGTACCTAAATGATAAAATACAAAGTTATATTCATATACACAATATGTATTTCTAATTTCTCATGTACAGAATGAGAATGGCCGTTCATATTTAGTATCCGATTTCATAGATACGTTCATAAAATATGTTTCCAAGAAGACGAATGATAGAGAATAACTTTAGAGCGTAATTCCGACAATGCATTCTCATCGTAGTCAATTTCTTATGACCAACAGTGTATACCGAAGTATCAATATGAATACAAAAATTTAGTTTGGAGTTTTATTGATCATATGTTAATATGAGAAGATATAATTTTAAAGTTTTTGTGTGTTTTGCGATATTGTTATATGCGTATATGAAATGTAGAAAGAAAATCTGGCGCACGGGTGATTACGTGATCAAACTCCATGTATGACAGTTTTCCATCACCGTCTACATCCGCTTCCTCTACAACCTTTTCGATAATCTGAACCATTTCCTCGGGATTTAGCTCTTGACGTGTCAACAAACGTAGTGTTTGATCGAGATCATCCGGACCAATATGTTGATCACCATCAAAATCTTAGCACAGACAATGATTGATTAGAACAATATACAAACAAGACAACAAGATAAAAATTGTGCAAAAGCTATACTGCATTTTCTGGACTATATCCTTCGCATGGATTGATTCATGTGCATTTCAAATCATAATTATTATATACAAAAACCAAAAAAGTAATAATTGAAATACAATAGAATTGTTTATATATTTTTATGAATAACTCTTGTAATATTATACTTTAGATTTTTAATTATTTGCAATACAAATTTTTATAGTTGCTCGTTATCTAGTTTTTACATTATATGGTTGACGATATTTCGTCATAAAGTGATTATTTAAAATTTTCTACACAGTCTGGTAACATTAACCAGAAACAGAACTCATTTGTAGCACTATATTCTCATTTGTTTGGTGAGGATATATTTCATTCATTAGTTGTGATCTCATGAGTATGCGAGAGTTGTGAAATTTTAATTGAAAATAATTTAAAAACGATACGATTTCAAAGTGGACAAATGCAATAAATACGAATAAAATTCCAGTTTAATTGTAATATATTACTTTACATTCCTTTTAATGACAGTAGGTATAAATCCTATTCAAGACTACTTGACAAAAAACGATCTATACGTAGCCAGAGAATATTTACTTAATATTACGAAGATATTTAATGTATTTTACGTTTTTCTTTCTGAAATAAATCACGGTGTCATCATATAACCAAATGTAAAGACCTTATTACTTTTCTATTAATTATACACAAATATAATTACTTTATGCGAAAAGTTTAGTCTTAATTAGTCGATTTCAATTTTTTTTTTCATTCGAGGATAAATGTAATTTTACTATAATTTCATAAATATAGGCAAGGACGTATGTGTTGAGTTTTATATTGTAATTAATAAGTACATTCCACATAAATTATTAATATAAAATGTAATTACGATGATATTTAATGCAAATATATTAACAGAAACGTAAAGAGATGAATTTAAACTGTAAAATTTTGAATATAATACTATAGATTATGTAGGCGTTCTTTATTGACCTAACCGGGTTAAATTACATTAGATGCAACATCATTTTAACGTGATGCATAATTCGTATAATGAAATTTATTTAATTCTAAAGCAAGAGACAAATATGGACTAATAATTACTAACATATCTGAACAAGGTTACTCATTTGAAATAACCACAATTATTAAAGGTAGTATATAAATTCATTATTATATGAGTAAAATACTATCACACGTAACATGGAAACTACAAAGCACAGAAACGTAAACACTTTGAATATTAAGTGCTATATACAAACACATTGCTACCTCAAAGACAATTTATGAAGTACATTTATTTTATATATATATATATATATATATATATATATATATATATATATATATATATATATATATATATATATATATATATATATATTTAAATTACCTACGTAAGATAGAGATTTTACGCAGGAAATTTAAAAGCTTAGTAACAATTTGCCTCTGAAACAATAACCCCGGCCACCCCTACCGAAAAAAGAAACAAGTAATCGATGGTAAAAAGAACCAAAAATAAGTTGTGTAATAAAAGTATTACGTATTCGAATAAATAGATTGTAAATACACGTTAATAAAGATAAAAATAAATATAGTGGTATTTTATAGCCGCAACATAAATCGAAAAATAAGCAGAAATAAAAAAGAGAATATGTATGTACGTCAAATATCGAACCGTAAATCTTAAATGCGTAGAAAACTTTTATGTCCCTCGGCGCCTGTTCACTGAATACAGATAACAGATCCAGGAAATCCTCAAAGGACAAGTTACCGTCACCATCTCGAGAGAATACTTCACAGATCCTGTGTCGGAACGGGTTCTCCTAGAATCAGTTACACGCACGTGATAGTTATTGCCATTTAAATGTCGTGCCACGGTGTAACCGTTATTTTTGTAGGAGCTCTTAATAATGGAAACGAGCCACGCAAATCAGTACATTAATAAAGTTGGTCGAAAATTGTTATCACATAAGAATTTTAATATCAAAAATGTATCTTAATAAACTAATTAATAATATTTTCTAATTTATTAAAACGTAATTATTTACTCAAGTTTAATTACTTTAACGGCGCACATTTTTTTGCGTTTAAACTTGATACCGTTTTTTACACAGAGAAACACATCAAATATTTGTTGCAGTTGTGTTGAGTAATTGACATTATCGGTGTTCACCTTACCCGGAGTTCTGGCAACCGTTCAATGGCATGTCGGGGCACTTGGACGGAAACCGATTCTGCTTCCGTCATCCGTTTAGGAACTATATCCGGACACACTTCCCTGAACTTCTTATGCACCCTAGTTTAATCGAACATACTTCTCTTATCGGTTTTATTTTTTTAATATATCGTAAACAAAACACACTCAACGAATAAAAAGCATTTTACGATGAAAATATCGAACTGCTGCGTTGCAAGCAAAGAACATCGTTCTCGAGCCAAAGCCTCTCAAACACAATATCAATATTTGAACAATACTTCATAGCAAAATATTGAATAATATTTTATTTTGTGAATATAGGTACAGGCGACTTGGAACAACACGAACAGTAATATGCTAAGAAGAAAGGGTGAATGGCACTATGATAGAAAAAGACGAGAGTATAAACAGTAAGTACATTGCATGGTGAGGGTGGTAAGTCTTCTTCGCACACCAAGGTTGCGATTCAGCCTATTCCGAAACGCCTTATAATACAACCAATTCTTTGTCATTATCGGATATCTGTACTCAATAGGTGACCTATTTTTGGAGTGGTGCATATACTATTTTTGTAATAAACTATAGGTATTGTATATGGGTAAAATTTAGAATTTGAAACTGAATGGCGAAAGATTGTCAAGATGTGCATAAATATAAAGGGTTTTCACCTCATGTTATGGGAATAGGTGTGATTTATGTATATATACATATAAAGATTGATTCATGTAAAATAAACTTTGCTCATAAAATATATAATATATATTTAGAGCAAACGTTGACATATCTGCATGTGAAATCGAAAATAGACAAATAAAGATTTCTCACCTGTTGCTCGCTTAAACAGCGACTGTGTATTTCGATGAATTCGTTTTATATGGTAATTTGGTAATACATATTTTGCTAAATTTAAACAAGACAAAAAATATTCTTTGCATGTCATATTTTATTTCTAAAAAATAACATTGGATCGTGGTTTGCTCAAAAGATTTCAAATATAAAGATTTACCCTGTTGGATACCGTAAAATATGTGTAATGCAATTTCTTGTTGAATTGTATACAATATTTTAGAATTTAAAAAATAACGTATATTACAATATTATTAATTGCAATTATTTAAAATCGAACATTACAGGTTGTAGGCCTGAAAAGTGGGTCAACTTTGGGATTTTTTTATGAAAAAACTAAAATCTGTAGAGTCATGCAGTTTTGCGGGTTGAATTCATCTATTCTTCCTTTATTATTGACCATTTATTCAACAATATGTTATCACAAACATGGCCGCATCGGCGGCCATCCTTGCACCGCGCACGCGAAACTTGTGCCAACTCCGCTGAGCGCTCGGGAAGTACCTGTGTATAAGTGGCCGTAGGAGCAGTAAAACTTTCCGTATCGCATACCCCTTTCGGCCACTGATTCTACATGAATGTAGCTTAGAAAAAATGCAAAAATCGATTTTTTTCAAAGTTGTAACCTGTAATGTCCCCTTAAAACGAGAATGCTATATGGCCTTTTCTTTCATCTTTTACGATGGCCAATTATAGTTATAAATAAATTAGAAATATTTTGATTAAGATATTTATAAATAAAAATTGTAAAATGTGTGCTACAGTTAACGTTAAACTTTACTATTGAGGGACACAGGAAGATGTTCATGAGCGAAATCAACAATTGATTGTAAATTGCACAGACTGCTCAACAGTACATAGGCGTGCATAATATTTGCATGCTAAATGGAGTTAGGTGAGTATTGATTATTCAAGTTAAGTTAGCAAGTTCTGAAGGGCCTCCGGAGTGCATGATCATTATAGTTTAGTAATAGTTAGGTAAGGAAATTGGTAAGAGGATATGTCGCCTACATCATCGTAGTGTAAATAGTAGACGTTTATGTGCACTTTCTATGTCATAAAAATGATTACAATAATCCAAGCGCGTAAGATATCATTTAATTTTTTTTTAAATTAACTTAATTGATCAATTTCTTCAGTTTATACAGAATTTAATTTTATTCCAACAAAGTTTAAGGTCCGCTTAAAGTTAAGTGCTAGAAGTGTATGTGGCCATTAGTTGAGCCGTTATTACGAAAATTATGGAGTAAAATTTTAGTATTTTTAATTATTGTTAAATAGCTAATTTATTCGCTGTCTTTTAAATGTAGCGGAAGAAATTAATAGTTTCCTACTACGGATCGAAACAGATTAATTTTTTCTTATAATAAATAAATAATTCTAATAAAAATTATAATAATTTTTGCATAGCAAAATATTATTGTAATTAAGCTGGGGTATTAAAAGTCGTGCAATAAAAGCTGACAAGAATAAACTATTACAAGATACATACATATAAAAGATCAAAAGCCACTTAAACCTAATTTTAAAAAGACAATATTTATATTTTATATATAAAAACAAAACACACTATCAACTGATCAATAAGCAGAAGCAAAACAATAAATCCCATTGAAAGACCGCAAAAGATGAAATAGCACGTACCGTAAAATTTCTTTCCTGGTAAAAAATGTGCAATCCTAATATGCGGAAAAAAGAAATGGATAGAATATTGGTTATTGATGTGTAACTGATGGCAAAATGCCACGTGTTGATCGTTCAATACGATATTAAGCTGTTGCGGTTTTCGTTTAGAAGGCAAAATACAGTAGTGGCGGCTGCTTCATCATTTTCGTTTTTCATACACATTTTTATCCGCAGCTTACTAGCATCAGGTAAAAATAATACCGAACTTAAAGAGATTTAAGCACAATTTTAATCTAAACGCGAGAACTTGTAATTCGCTTATGTTCATAAGTTTTTCATAATATAAGATTAAAAACTGTTGATTGTTGGTGTAATCATGTGATGTAAATTAAATAACTTTTTAAACTTATAAAGTTTCAAAAATACAAAGAAGAGGATAATGGGGGAATATCGAAGACCTAAACAAGGATGAATGCGGACACCAGCGTTTAAGGAAAGTAACAAATGGATCTTTTTAAAAATATTTTTTACTGTTTTGACCTTAGCTATGGATTATTATGGGAAAATTATGAAAAGTTGCAGTTTTGTTACGTTTAATACTACCGAGAGAAACGCTTGAAATTGAGCTTAGTAAATTAAAATATATTTAGCTATTATAGCATGAAGCTATTCATATTTTAATATCATTAGCTACTTAACATTGTTAAAAGCTTAAATTACGGTTTATGTGTACACATACGGGAAAATCAGGGTGTCTTTAAACCAATCAAACAGGTGGTTTTGTATATATGAGTTGGCGAATTACGATATTTCACACAGCAAAATTAGAAGTCATATAAATAATTTCGAAAAATCATCACGTATGAAAGTACTTTTTTACTATTTTAAGAAATCTAGTGTAATTAAGATCTTCCTATTAAAAATAAACATTCAATTTGAAATATAATACGTGGCTTCGATGTCAAATTTAACACAGACATCCGTGTGGATCTAATGGTGCACGGCATCGCGTAAATATTTTTTAGTGTACATGAAATCCCGGCGACGTTTCATGATTTTTGATTGTGAAACTACATTATAATAGTTTGTATTGGATTCTCATTATTTATAGTTATTTTTTCTCGTACTTTTTGATCCGTATTATGCACAAATACGTCATGCAATGGAAATATCTGCGAAAATATTTATATTTTTCCCGGAAACCGATGACAGTATTCGCTTCAATAATACGAAATACCTTAGGCAGAAATACAGTATATTAATGAATAGCAATAAAAAAATAAACAAATATATATATATATATATATATATATATATATATATATATATATATTCTGCCTAAGGTATATATATATATATATATATATATATATATATATATATATATATATATATATATATATATTTGTTTATTTTTTTATTGCTATTCATTAATATACTGTATTTCTGCCTAAGGTATATATATATATATATATATATATATATATATATATATATATATATATATATATATATATATATATATATATATATATATATATATGGTAAGGTTGCTCAAGTCGTACCAGTGCTTAAATCGTACCACTTGAGTTCTGGACGAACTGTGCAGACAACCGCGCATACAACCAAAAAGAAATATATATCTGAGTCAACCAAATGTTTTAAGTGTCATTTTCTGCTATAAAAGTGGTTTGTTATAAATCCTCGCATCAAGTTCGTTTATTTCAATTTTTTTATAATTTTCTGCATATGTTTGGAAGTTAATATTGCAAGTTATTTATTGATAAAATTATGTTACTTATTAAATATAAATTCAGAAGAATATATATAATCGTTTGGTCGAAACGAGATTGTATTGATTTTATTCAATTTTTGATTATGTTTATTTTTAATGTTAACTTGTGCCGTGTCTTAAGTCGTACCCATATGAGATTCCTATATCGTACTGTAATGAAAATGTAAAAAATGCGACAAATAAAAAATACAGTAATTAATAAAAAGGAATGGTATTAAAAATTAAAAAGATGAAAAGTAATTGGTTTTGTTTTATTTGTGGAGTAGATCGAGAGGAAACATGATACATTGCTTGAAATGAAAATTATGTGCTCACGATTTATGCGCTGGAGTTGATAAAAGGACAAAAAAAAAATATATGTGATGTTTGATTATGTATCTAATAAACTAATTCATTTGTTCATTCATTTGTTGCTTAATTTAATCCTTAGGTACGACTTAGACTATCGGTGATACGACTTAGGAAACCGGTTTCTTTAGTCGTACCGATGTAACTTTTTAAAGATTTAGGTTATTTTACGTGAAATAATATAGATTTTTTATTTTCTTTATAATAAATAACTACAATATTAGTGCAGGTAGTGAACAACACATTTTATTTTTATTTATTTGATAAATCCTAGGTTTTATACGCTTTCTCTCTTAAGGGGTACGACTTGAGCAACCTTACCCTATATATATAAATAAATACGAATTTATTGGATCCTAATAATTCTGCGATAAATGAAAAAGCACTTAAGTAGGTACATCAATAAATGTAGGCTTGTTTTGAAAAAGATTTCATTTATTTTGTTTTTGTATAAAATCTAATCTAAAGAAGCAAAGGAATAATTAAATTAATGTCTTCTCAATAATATCCTTATGAATTATTCATTACCACTAAATTATATTTGCCTAGTTATATTTCATTTACACATGTAACTCTTAATACAATTACGAAACAGAAACAGTTGCTTATTTCTATTAATCTACTAATGGTTATTAAATTTTATCCTAGTAAATTCGCTATCAAAATAATTTTATTCTATATCTACAATAGTATCAAAATAATTTTATTCTATCTAACAACCATCACAAGTTGCATTTGCTTAGGTGTTATTTATCAATAATGAGGGAAATAAACAATAAGAAAATAAATCTCTACGTTAGATATACAAGGTCTCCGGAAGAACTATTTTCACAAGATATCAAGCACATATTCACCAAAAATGGAGCTATTAAGTTGTTGTAGTGATTTAGTAGTTTTATGGGTATTTTCTAGTATTTCAAGTTTCACGCTGAACTTTATTTATAATTCCCAAACCAGTTTTTTTAAAGATGAAGTCACAGACTTGAATGCAATAGTGTACATAAAATATAGTATTTCTAGACTGGCTTTATTATAAAGGAAAATAATAGCAGGATAGCAGTCGTAATATTTATGTAATCTCTTAAACATTTCAGCATTATAAATGCATTCATCCGATGTAGAATTGGTCAGTATATAAAAATATCGCAGCAAACTACTTCTTATGAAAATATGTGTGACTACGAAATAAATATTATGACTACAATTTTGCTATTATTTATTTATATTTATTAAAATAATATACTATTCCCACCGTAAAGTAGTATCGATCAGCATATAGAATTATATAAAAATATCACAGCTTATCATATTATGACAATGAATATATGAAGAAAGCAGCGGATAAAAATGTATATGTTTTCGAGACGCAATGCTAAAATATTGCTTTTTGCAGTAAACAAAGCCAACCAAAAGTGTACTTGACCATACCTGATAATTCTCCAACTGTTGCTCGGTGAATGTTACTAGCTTGTTACCCATGACGTTTGCTTGCAACTCGCAATGTCTAAGTATGACATAGAACTGGATTATGGTAGCCGTTGTCCAGGTGGTCAATTTATGCCCAACCTATGAACGGGGTTGTCCTGGTAACGCTGACGGCTAAGGTGCGGCAATCCACATAGCATCTACTACTCAGTATACTCAGCTAGGTTAAACTGACTATCGATTTTCTATTTATCAACTCATCAGCAACCAAATCATCATCATCGTCATCATCAACAACATCATCCAATCATCCTTCCTATATTCTGTTTGACATACTCAGAGAAACCGGAGCATTGCAATTATTTTAGCGTAATATTATATTTGGGACGCATGCGCCATTTATACGAAGGAGTATTTCATTTTCACAAACAACCAATTTTCTTGATCTTCCTTTAGTTAAGCAATCTCAAAGCAACATCAATTAAGTATCACGTTTACAGATAGCTACTTGTATCTCTAAGTCATAAATATATATATATATATATATATATATATATATATATATATATATATATATATATATATATATATATATATATATATATATATATATATATATATATATATATATATATATATATATATATATATATATATATATATATATATATGCTACATCTCAAATAACAATGAAACAAATGATCACATGTTTAAATGAACGTAATAATAGTGTATTAAGGAAACAAAAAAACAATCAAAGTTAGTTTAAAGTAGTTGCAATGAAGAATGTATGCTTCTTTTTAGTTCACCATAAGTAGTACAGAAAGCTGAAGTGTTTGTCAGCATATTCTGTCAATAGCATTCTTGACCTTAAAATAATTCTTTCATAAACATTCATTTCACATCCCCTTGATTCTGTAAATATGTCATATACTAACATGTTAGTTGCTCGCTTGCTATTCGCAAGACTAAATTTTATCGCCTCTTATCCAGTCCATTCGCTTTTTAAATCCAAACAGTACTTAAAGAGATATTTTGCTCCCAAAAAAGTAGGATTTAAAAATGCATTTATTTTTTAATTTTAATTCTGCCAAAAAAAACTACGTAATATTGCTATTTTTGTGATGTATAATAAAGTTTATTTGGGGTTTAAGTAAAGCAATAATAATTAATAAAATAAATCAAAAGACAACTAAACGCAATTTTGTTTTATCGTATATTTCATATAGTGAGTTATTGAGCTCTGAGTTTGCTTGTTTTAAAATAATGTTGATCTGAAAATAATCTATCGGAAATTTTATATAAAAAAAGCTGACGTGTCTGTCATTGGACTTTCTTATACGCATGTTAATTAGTTAGTTAGAATTAAAAAAAACTCATGCACTGATATCTTAAATAAATTTTTAAGAAATTTTAATTTTGATTAACATAACAAAAATATCGTTCGCTAAATATATCCGCAATTGTATACAAATGAAAAAAAAACAGCAAAAATACACGACCCATTCAATATAAGTATATGTTAGTTAGTCGTGTAATAGCGTTTGAATTTTTGATGGTAGCCACCTTTAGTGCGAAGGTAGCACTACAATATTAAATGCTGCATTACGTTATTCGTCAGTGTATACTTGTCTGTGGATCAGCGCCAGACATGCCGTGGCGAGTAGATCAACTACTGCCGGGGGACAATTATATAGACATTACCTCCGCTCGTAGACGTGAGAAGTATTGAATCTAATATTGAAAATAACTTAATTTTTGTTGTAACCGATACCTTTTCTGAAAATACTTTTCAAATAAAAGATACGCGAAATTTGAATATCTTAATTTTCATTCTTACTAATTTTGCTGTAAGTACTATCACTTTTGAGTTAAAGCATCATATTGAAAAAAACACTCCTTTTTTTCAAATAAAAGTTATGCGCAATATTACTATCTTTTATTTTCATTCAAAAAAATTTTCTGTAAAAACTACCGTTTTTGAGTTATAGCAGAAGATGCAAAAAATGACTAGAGTAAACATGCATTTCCTGTTGGAATATTCTTTTCAAAAATAGGAGGTTTTCCTGTCAGGCATATACAAATCTTAAGTTTGAAGTTTCATGATTGTATCTTTTACCGTTTAGGCTGTAGAGCGCACACATACACACAGACAGACTCACCCGCATACACACACACACACAGAGACAGACGTCATTCCAAAAATAGTTGGAATCGATTCAGGGAAGGTCAAAACGTGTATTTCCGTTAAAATCTCGAGTTCGAAATTTTTCATGATTACAATACTTACTTATACTTCGTATAAGAAAGTAAAAACGATAATTTTGATATAAGCTAAAATAATTTTGAAAATGTTTTTATTTGTGAGTAACAAATACAACATTCACAGCATTGTTTTAATCTGTATACAAATATAAATTAAAACGAATAATCCAAAAACGCTTCATATGCCACATTTATATTTGCCAATTTCAAATCAAAGCATGAAATGGTTAAATTTAAGCTTAAATTATACCAACTCGAACGTCAAACCCGATTACAAAGCAGGGTTAACCATTTAAAGTAACCACATTTACCACGGCTAACCCATTTGCCGATCGAATGGAAGGGTTAGTCAATTATCTAGCTGGGTTATAGTTGTGGCTGGTCCAATAAAATACGCTTTATGACATACTAATGCAATTCAAAGCGCATTCGCCATGTTTACGTGTTATTGCTCTCTTATAAAATGAGTTTTGGAAAGAAACACAATCAGTAGATGTATAGATTTCATAGAAATGCGTTTTAAATTAAATTTATTGAAAAAATAATTAATACTCTTCACGGAAATTAGATAGAAAAGAGTATAATTTAGGCATTGGAACAGAAATATCCGTTTTAAACATCTGTGAATCCATATTAATCATTTTCGTAATGACACCTGTCTATGTGTCTACCGGATTGAACATAAAAATATTAAGAAATACATTTTTGCAAAAATATATAAGTAAATCGGAAGTGCTTGTTTACTCGTGACGGATGATGTCTAACAGTTTCTCCAAGAGTTTCCTCAATTAAATTTGTAAGAAAATCGAATTGGTATTGTGTAATTAATTGTATAGATAAAGAAGAATCCATTGAATTAATTATTTATATTGATAAATTTTGAAATACTGGGGAATTACTCAAACATTTTTCATTTTGTAAAATTCTATTCCATCAAGGAGAACCACAATAATAGTGATCCTTTTTGATTATATTGAATTTTTACATTTATGTTTTAGTATCTTTGTAAAGATATAGTGTGTTGAAAAAAGTCAAGTATAGGACACTGCAGACCACTTGAATATTAATATATACATTGTTCTTATTTGAACTATTCTTTTGTTTGATTATGAAAATTAAAAAAAAAAACATGCTAAACAAAACGTTTACTTTTTACGCAACCATTTCGTATTATTTGTATATATGCTAGTTCATTCGATGGCTTCGTCAGACCAAGTATGTTAATCGATTTTCTGCGAAACCACTGAATTGATAAGTTGGTACACTCAAAATATGAATAGTCCACGGGAATTTGATACGTTTTTATTATTCTGAAAGACTCTTTTTAAATAATAACTATTTAAACAAGAGTAATTTTATTGATTTTATGCACTCAACACTCTTTAAACTTACATACCAGTACTTCTTGGTCAAAAAATTCAGATGTTTATTTTATCAAAATGTTAACACAAAGAAATTACAAGTAGTAAAATATGTGAGTGTTTACCACTGTCAATGTGTCACCCGACATATGGGCCATTCTCAATATGCAGGGAGAAAATATTGTCCAAATATACCTTTCATATTATACATTAATACAGTTTATTTACAAGAAAATATGAAATATCATAATTATTACGATAATTGTTTTTAAGTAGTTAAGCAAATATTCTCTGAGTGGGCCAAATTAATTTAACATAACGATATTTAAAAACTATTATTTTCGACTATTTTATATACAAATTTCAATATGTCCCATTACAATATTATGTTTAAATGAGTTTAAAATTTCTTCGACTTTAACCGCAATTATGGAAATATAATTGGATCGAAGTTCAATTACCTGTGATTCATTCATTGTTTGTGAACTCATAAAATTTTATAATTAAAATCGTGTTCGTTTGGTACATAATTCATGTAATTCAAGTGTTTTCATAAATGATGCAATTTGAATTGTGTACATTTGCATAAAATATTTAATATAAATCATTAGTTTCGGAGTTTGCTACACTCATAGAAATTTGTAGCTATCGATATATGACGAAGCGAAAGAAGTGTATATGGATAGAGTTGAATTGCGAAATATTGTAAAGATGTGAAAGTATGTAAAGATGTGAAAGAATGTAAAGGGTTTTCTGCCACCCTATTTGGGATTAGGCGTGATGATATATATATTAAAAAAAATTTAGTGTCTTACGTTGGACTTTCTTATACACAGTATACGTGAACAAATGTATAAAATTAAAGGAAACATTATTATTCATTTTACAATTTTAAATAATGTCAATGTTATTGTATCATAAATAATTTCATTATTAATGAAAATTACAAATGCTAACTAATTATTCACATTGTCAATTATCATAAATAATTAATTCATTTGTTTTATATTTGTTCTACACGAGTAAATACATACAGTAACTGTGCCAACGGATATGAAAATTAATACATTTCAAACAAACTTTTTTTGGAAATAGTACAGTTTCTGAGGAAATAAACATAAATTGCTAGAAATATTATTATATTTCATTTTAAATCTTATCAATTTTTATTTAATCGGAACCATTTACATTTAATGAAAAATAAGACCAAACTAACTTTTTTTTTATTGTAATTCGACGTGCTCTATTTTTCTCAATAATTTTATATTATTTATGCAATTCAAAAGCTAGAACAAATAATATATATTCATAAGCACGTAGAATTAATTTTTGTTCGTTTTCATTAGTCGATGTCATGAAAAAATTGTAAGTAGTACAATAAATAAAAACATCTTATATGGAAACAGTATGTTGAATTTATTCCTTTATAAAATAAAAAAATAAATTATATGAATAAAATCAGAGATATAAACCAACTTACATGTATGTAGATCCAACAAAAACACATATAGCGTATAACTTTTGGCATATTTGTTTTGTAGATATGACTTGTATTTTATTATAAACCTACATGTGTTACATGCTATATATTATTTCCGCATATTTTTTGTTTTGCGCATTCGTAGAAAAGCAATGGGTACAGGCATCACATTATTTTTTATTTATATTTTTTTTTCTGTGGAAAAATAAATTTTCTCTCTATTTCAGTATATATTATAGGTTACACAGTATTGCAACAAATTACGCGCTCGAATTCCAGTACATGCATGGTTAGTTTTTGACGATGTATTAATCAAACAATACGTAATTCGGTATTCGTATTTAAAATTATTGTTAGTTTGTTTAGTTTGCAATGAGAGTATATGCTCGGTATAATTTATTGGTAAAAAAATCAAATTAAAATACATATATCTGCATATTATTCAATATTTTTATAATAGTTAAAATACTGTCGTTCATTAATAATTATGAACTAACGCATGAAGGATTTACTCCCATATAAAATTTTATTCTCCAACGTGCCCGTAAATGTGTACACATCAAAAATAATATTAATAATAAATATAATGATATAAACCTCGTAAAAATTTATTTGATAAGTTAATATTCTTTTAAATAGTAATACATTTTAATGTATCTATTTCCTCACTCTTGTATTATATGCTCATAGATTGGGAAAATATCACTATTTGTTTATCGCATACTGTTCGATCAGTTGACTTGTGTTGAATTTCGATTTGGTAATCTAAAATTGGCTTGAGATGTTTGAGTTCGAAGAATAGAACTAATTTCGACCCCACTACTTTCCTTGACTGAGCAGTAAAGCAGCATTCCTGACAGCATGACGCATCCCCTTAAGTTTGCCACGCTTCGCTTACTTTACTTCATAAGATTAATTGCATTATTGTTTGGAAGATTGACCCACTTCACGGACTTCTGTATATGTAAACGCTAGCAAATACCCATCAGAAATGAAATTACTGTAAATTCTAATTAATATGCGCTTTACATCTAGTGTTATTTTAAATCCTTTAATTTTAATCAAAAATAAGTGAAAGCTGTACAGTGAATTACGTGATACGTATACGGTAATCCGAAAAATAATTTATCTTTTCTAAAGAATCGAATGAATACAAATGCTCTCTATATAGTATTACGCGATATCTTAAGTAATTCACCTTTTCAAAGGAAATAATCCCGATAAACTAGAGCACTGAGGTGATTTTCTACATATATAAAGCGTTTGAACTACCATTGATCAAATAAATAAACGGGCATATAATCTTAATCCAATCCTTTTATCTTCATTGAAACAAATTAGAAAACAAAAATATATGGTTTTATTGTATTTCTACTAATTTGCACCACATTTATTTTAACTTTTGGCTAAAGAATATGGGCAATATTTTTGAATAATAATTGCGAGTATTGATAAATTCAATACGGTGAACTATTCAAATGTTAGTTTTATTTGCAAATAATTTTATTCGTTTACGATTAGTTTTTTAATTTATTCATTTTAGCACTAGAACATTTGATATGGGATAGTAATTTTATTTAAAAGCTCTCTGATATATTTTCTACGATATTTATCGAAAGCTACGTATTTATTTACGTAAATCGACCGTAATAAATTATACATTCGTGCATAATTTTAGTGGCCGTAAAGTAAACAACAAAATTATCGCTTCCTTAGATAACAAGTAATAGAAGTATGATCGTTCAATACACTTCCAATGTACTGCTGCTAGCTCATAAAATAAATAATTAATAGCGTCCATATTTCATTGAATGTATTTGGTTTAAATAAAATATAAAAATATTCTTTTCTATTTGCTACATTTACGGTCAATAAAATATTTTGATAATGTATGCGTCTATATTATTATAATAAATTATATTATTACTAAACAGAAATCCGGTGTCACTCGGAAGTAAAAAAAAAATTGATTAGTGAAATGATCATTACAAAAGATAAATTTGACTTTTGAAATTTACTTTCTTTATACCGTAGTTATAGAGAATGTAAAAAAAAACATAAATATATCCTGCATAAGCGCCAATTCATACACCGTAATACCGTTTTTAGATAGCACAAGCACTAAAATAATATTCTGTAGGAGTGAACCAAGTAATGGCATAATTTCATGTTCGTAATTTTATTTTAATTTATAACCACAAGTAATTTTTTTTACTTTCTTATACGAATTAATAAAAGTATTGTAATCATGAACAAAATTGATCTCAAGATTTTAACAGAAATATACTTTTTCACCTTCCCTGAATCGATTCTGACTATTTTTGATAAGATTTGTATATGCGAGGCAAGAAAATCTCTTATTTTTGAAAAAAAATTCAAACCGGAAGTAGATTTTTATTCCAGCTATTTTTATTGGTTTCCGCAATAACTCAAATACGGTACAGCATATACAGCAAAAATAGAATAAAATATAAGTTTTTTTTCAAAAAAAATTGAAAATGGCTATTGATAATTCTTATCTTATTAATTTTTACATAATTAGTATCATCTGCGCCTGTCTATTGTTTAGCAGAAGAACAAAATAGACTGAAATAATTTGGATATTGACATTTAATATTTATTGTACGCAATATTTTTAGTAAAAAACTGTTTCAAAGCTTAGTAAAATACTATAAATTCGTATAATAATATAAATATGTTATTATCAAACCGAAATACGTACCAACACGGATATTTTAACCTTACAGACTTGATAATACGAATGTTTAGATGTTTTGCGCTTAGGGATCGTAAAGTCGCGATCCCTCAGGAGTTTTACTGATCAAGTTTACGACATTGCTAGTACATAATTGAGAAATGTTCTTATCAGAAATTCTGCACGTATCGAATGTTAAGGTTACTCGACATGCATATGTTTTGTATGTCTACTGTATCTGTAGTATTTATATAAAAAATTGTTAAATTAACTAAAAATTTCATTCTCATTTTTCAGTAATATAGCCAATTATATTCTCATTGCAATTGCTAAAAATATTGTTGTAATTATTAAAAATTGGTTATTGCAACAGGCTTTATTAATAAAAATGTAACAACTAAATTCCTATTTGTGGTAAGAAATTTATTTTCTGTGTATCCTAAATTTTAATTTATTGATATCTAAGCCTATCCTAAATAATGAATCCGGTGAGCACTGAATAGAAGATAATCGATGTGTATTAGAAATATTTGGTAGATCAGTAAATTTATTATTTGATTAACTGATTTCTGTCCATGTAAACGCTATCGAATAATAATGTCTCGCAAACATTCCTAAAGCCCCTAAAACCTTACAACCAGCAGACACTCTTCTTTCAATCTCACAATCATACTTTCCATCGATAGAGAATAAACAACTTAGATAAACAAACTGTTTTACTTCCATACCCTTTGATGTATTTATTTGATTATTCAGTTCAAAATACATATCCCTTCTAATTGCACTTATATTATGTATCATTCTACTCAGTTGCTTTTCTAAATCACCAAAAACCTCAGCATCATCTACATAAGCTAAAGCAGGAATAGGCACACCACCATAATTAATTCCACCATATCATGTAATCGTACATACATCCATGTACATATTAAATACCTAGATCGATGTCATGCAACCCTACTTCACACCAATATCAAATCATTTACACAATCTAAAATCAACTATTACTGCCGCGTTACTACTAACATATAACACTTGTATGGCATTTAACACAAATGCATTCTCACAATATTCTTTCAAAATGTATCATAAACTCTCTCGTCAAATCGAGAAAGCCACAAAATAACTTTTAATTATTATCAAGTGACTTGTCAATAAACAGACGAAAATAAAACACCCTGTTTCATGTAAAATACCACTTTATATATCATGGAATTTCATTCGTCAATTACAAATTAGGGAAACTTATAACTTACCTACAGCAATTAACTAACTTAAGGCTCTGCAGTTATTGCATAATTAGTAACGTTCTTATCTTCATTCGTCTTAACAACAGTATTAGTCTTGCCTATTAAAATCAACTCAGTTGCCGGATATTTATTTATACGCAACTTTTTTTTTAGTAACGATTCGCTCGTTTATATTTTACTTTTTTTAACCGGGAAATGTTAAGTTAGTGCCGGTAGTTCATTTTATAAAACCTAATATTAATAGAACGGGATACCAAAATTGAAAAGATATTCCTGATTGGCAGATATATAATAGACAGTTTCCTAACAATAACTCGAGTTTGTAATCTGTTAAAATGATTTCCACTTAATTGCATTTAAGAAACTAAATAATGAGTTTTTTCGAAGTCTTAATAATACAATTGTAGCAAAAAAGTCATAAGTGACGTAATTGATAGGGTCCAAAATTGGAATAAAGGCATTTACATTTTTCATTTCTAATAATTTATTAGCTATACCAATTTGTTATACATGGTAACTAACTATAACATTCAGTGAAACAATTTCGTACTTTACAAAGGCATATAAAAACTATTTCAAAACATTGTCAACAATTTTGTAGCATTTTTTGGTATAACTCCAGTTCAGAACATCCTCATTTACATGCAGATTTGTATGTATTAGTATTTGTTTGTGGGAAGTTGTCGAGAAACTTCTATAATCATACTGGCAATTGGACCAGACATTAGCCCTGTAACTGCTAATTTCGGCGCAATTCAAGTGTATTTATCTCTATGGTATATCAATGAGGACCCTTATCTGTACTGGCACTAAATTATCCAAAACGATCTAACAGGACACCAAAATTAACAAGTTGAACCATGTTCACATTATGAATTTAATGATGTCATTTACTAAATTCTATTTTCATATGTTCTTTTGGAATAACGTCTATGTGTGTATTCTTATATTTCTTATTTAGGTTGCAGTTACGCAAGTAAGTAAATTTATATTTCGCAAATTATATCAACGTTTAAAAAAATATATAAACTACAGAAAAACACATACATTTAATTTCTGTAAGCATCGGTATTACCTAATGCTCGAAAGGCGCAGATATTGCATACAGCTTTTCTTATTATTTAAATGATAAATATCTGATGTTAAATATATAACGAATCTAACAATCATATAATTATATTATTTATTATAAAATAAGCAATGCTCTCAATTTTCTTAACGTGTATGATACTAACTGGTATTTTTATTTCATCAAATTTTAGTTTGTCTCAGTTCACTTCAGATCATTTTAAATCACTGTCATTCTTTATATTGAAACTAAGCTAAACTAATCGACGTTTTCCTTACAAACAAAAACGATCGTTACTGAACTGTTCTGAATTTAACTGTCATAAATGATCCAATCCCGAATGGATTCCGAAAGAAAAGCTGGAGCGTATTTGTAAAATTTAAAATAAGAAGTGTGGTAATTTGACATTTGTATTTTAAACTCAGGATTGTTTTCTTTTACAAAGAGAATTGAACATTCATACAAAAAATATAATTATTAGAAATATTATATATATTTTGAATTGTTTATTGGTTTTTTATACATTTAAAAGTATCATTTACTTTTTACAAACCTTCATTCATTTTTATGTCTATTATTAATAAATTTTACGAAAATATAAACTCTGATATCTGATCGTTTATCACTAAACATTGTTTTGGGCAGTGAGAGATTTAACAGTGTCAGAAGAGATTATTTACTCAATGATAAATGAAACACGGAGTTTTAGATGAGATTCAACTTTGAATTAATCTAGGTGTTGAAAGAAAAATGTATCAAGAGATGACATAGTCTTTTCCCTGCTGAAGAAGTAAAATCTTTGGAACAAAACCATTGAGGAAATAAACAAAGTATAGAACCGAACTAGTTATAAACAAGATAAAAAGATTATATTGCCATCAATTTAGATAATTATAAGCTCACTTCCATTAAGGGGAATTTCCGGTTCAATTGACCTAAACTTTGGATTTTTTTTCCAGGGAACTGGTAAGAGTTAGAGACCTGGGTTTTTTGTCAAATCTTTATTCATTCTTGCTCTACAACTGGGAATTTTTTCAAGTCCAAAAATCCAAAATGGCGTCCAATATGGCGGCTGCCCGGCGGGTACTTCCCAAAACTGTGAGCAGCCTAGAGGTCGCAAATCGTCACCTAGAAAGAAAATCGGCTCAGTTTCTTGAAGAGTATAGTTCAGAGAATGGAATGAACTAGAATCACAAAATTTGACAAAATGGCGGGCATTTGAAAAAAAAGTCGTTTGTTTCAGTCGATTTTTTGACTTTGACAGGCTGTGAAAAATCGAAAATTGCACATTTCTCCTTGAGTCTAGTTCATTCCATGAAGAAAAGTGTTTTCAATAAGGGAAGCAAAGAACGAAGTCAATTGGTTGAACCGTTCAAAAGCTAGAGTGCTCGCAGTTTTGAAAAATGTAGTTTCGAGAAAAACGCGTTTAAAGTTTGCGAAACATTTTTTCTGTGTAATTCAAAGTATTCGGCGGAAAATTCGCAAACAATAGTCAATATCTAGGTTTTCCGGGTCGCTGAATACGAATCTGAGGTCAAATTTGAAAAATTCAAAATGGCGGATCCAATATGGCGGACCAAAAAACTCATACTCATCAAAATTTATGAAATTCGATATTCAAGGGTTTTTGGGGTCGCTGAATACGAATCTGTGGTCAGATTTGGAATTGTTAACTTACATTTAATCAGCAATTCCAGCGCCATAAAAGCTTACTTCATCCTCGTAATCCTCCATTTCCGCATTGCACTGACTGGCGGTGATGGCTGCTCTCGCACCGCTACTAATTCGTCGAATATTATATCGAAATATCCTTTTACCCACATATTCTAGACAAGTTTAGCTTTGATTTCATGCAAAAAAAAAACAATCGATTTTTTGAAAATATTGAACCGGAAATCCCCCTTAATGTCATCGTAATTGATCCATATTTTTGTTGCTAATACCTTGAAAGCGTTAACACTAAAGATAAAATGTACTTGAATCAATTATGAATTTACAAGCGTTTCTGTGTGTTCAACCAACCCTATAATTTGATTTGTCAATACCGATATTGATACTCCATGTGAACTTGATAATCATGTATGTAACAAAGACAGAAAAAAGAATACGAGATATTCGGTACGCGTTCGAACCTTGTCGTCGCATTGAAACATATTTCATGGATAATTTAATATTGCTATATCGAAGCAACAGGTGAAACGATTACACACGTCAATGCTCAGAAAGCTTTAGTAGCGATCTTTTATCATACAAATGCGAAATATTAATAAAACCTGCGGATTCCTTTCATTTTATTAAAATGTTATATAGAAATAAGTCATTTTTAATTTCGAATAAGAAATTTTATCGTCCTTCTTTCATAATACTATTTATATCAAAAGATTTTTAATTAGAAAACAACAACTAAAATATATTAAATTATAAACAAGTTTTCGTGATTATGTTGCAGAAGTTTAAGTTTCTCTATTCTAAGGATGCATGATTATGTCGGTACTTCTTTGACGTTTGGAAGTGAATGTTGGGTTCAGCAAAACAGGCACAAAAAGCATGTAATTTCTGCGGAAATAAAATTTTAAGAGGTATAAATACGAATAAATATGGTAAGTATAATAGGTAAGAGACAAATGAGATGGTACGAAACAATGTCGAATGAAACATTGATGAATATGATTTTTGTGGTTGAATGAATAAATATGATTAAGAATGAATTGCGTGAAAATTTTTATAAATTTAATTGAAGTATATTAAGATACAGTAAAAGATTGTCAAGATGTGAATGAACGTAAAGAGGTTTCTGCCCCCTATTTCATGGGAATAGACAAGATGTTATGAATGTATGTTATGTGTAAAAAACTCAAATAAATAAAAGACGTCGATGAACCTATAGTAATCTTGATGAAATCAAAAACATAACATATAAAAAGAACATTCAAACAACAAATTTAAATTGATTCTCCAATTTGAAATTGGAAGTTACCAAAAATCGTATGAACGAAAAACAAATTTGAATTTATTTTCCCAATCTGAGATTGGAAACTGAATAAGCACCACTTTTATTGCGGTATAAGAATGATTGATTTAAAAACTATCTGAAGAGAGCTCAGATTAAGCAAATATGCTGCTAAATCATGCCGTACATATTTTCTCCCTAAAATACAAAATTTATCCTATGCATTCCATTGGTGTCATGAATTAGTTTACGTCTTGCATTTATTGCAAATAATTAACAATGTACAATGCACTGGTCAAATAAGCAGATGCTTTTTAATAGTAATAATGATTTATCAGTGCCAGCATCTTCCTTAACAAATATCTAGTATTCTACAAATATTTACAAAAAGAACACTTACATAATTTTGTTGAGAAGCAAATGTAGACTGCACAAGCTTGAATTTGCCTGAAAAATACAAATAAAATTTTTATTAGTAGGATACACTATAAAAGACGACGTTTCGATAAAACTGTGATCATCAAGGCAAAATAAAAACAGTTGAACCATTCTAGTCCACATTGATCCGCTGCCGCCGCGAAAAAGGCGTGCCACTCTTCAGATTGTACCATAAACTTCATATATATACTCATTTTACCACACCAAGTCGCGTCAAATTTTATGCGAAGAAACTATATATATATATATATATATATATATATATATATATATATATATATATATATATATATATATATATATATATATATATATATATATATATATATATAAATATATATATATATATATATATATAAATATATATATATATATATATATATATATATATATATATATATATATATATATATATATATTTATATATATATATATATATATATATATATATATATATATATATATATATATATATATATACGCGTAAAACTTGACGTGACTTCGCGTAGTAAAACAAGTATCATAAACGATCCATTATGCACACAAATATCTGTCATGTCTGACACTGAACTTTCTTATACGTATTTTGATTAATCATTAAATTTTTAAAAAAAATTTAAGTTTTGGAAAACACATACACACACCGACACACACATAAATACGTACACACAGATACAGACACACAAACACACACTCACACACAAAAACACACAGTCACACACATACAGCACAGACACACAGTCACACACATACAGCACATACACATACGTACACACACATACGTATACACACATACACACACATACGTATACACACATACATACACCCAAAGACACACACAGCCACACAAAAAATAGTCAGTTTTGATTCAGAGGAGGCCAAAAGATATATTAATATTCTTGTTTCAACTACAAAAATATTATTGCAGTTACTAAAAATTTGTTGTCGCAAGAGACTTTTATGAGTAATAAACCTAAATTCTTAACTTTTTTTTTAATTCTACATAATAGATAGTTTATGATACTTTTACTTTTTGGGAAACTATTATTTATTTTATTGATCGAGTATTTTACAAAATATATTCCATATATCTATCTCTAAAAATGTCATTAAAAATTAACCGGCTGTCACATGGAACCCTTTTCAGTTTAACACCCGAGCAGCTGGGACAGAAAGGGTAGTTACCCTTCTCTATTCCCTATCACCTGAGTCGAACTGTTACCTTTACAAATCCATCAACAAGCAAGCATGAAGGTAGGTAGACGCAAACAAAAACGAACACAAAAAACTTTACATTCGAGAACTTTTAAACTGACAAAATAAATGCAGATTAAAAGTTTTTAAAAAATAAGTATCCTTTTCGTTACGACTACTTAAAATGCAATATCATTAAAAGAAGCATAACAGAATAAATACCACTTTTTATGTTATTTACCACAAACAAATTAACCCCATTATTGAAAAAAATATCTCGGTAGAAGACTAAAATTGAAATACCCTTGTGTTACTGAAAAACTTTTTTTTTTATAATAATAATAATAATATAACACCTTATTTCATAATTAAACCTTTAATATATTGTCAGAATTTTAAGAAATTTAATGTTCTAATTCTAATGTGTTATTAGTGTAATGATTTGTACCTCACGTATTTACAAAAATATCCGCATTGGCTTGAACGGAAGTTTCTTATACGCAATTTGTTTAGATAAGAGGGATATTCAAAACAAATTTCAATAGCGATTTCCTTGTTACCAGTACTTTTTGAAATAAAAATTCAAACAAAACTTGTTTATAATATTAATATTCGGTTTGAATATTCTTCGCGAAAATAGGAAGTTTTCTTGCAAGGTATATACAAATCTTAAGTTTAATGTTTCATAATATTACTTTCAACCGAGTACTCAGGCACATAATAATATAAACACGGATACACACACACACATCCATACATACATACATATATGCAGACAAACAGGCAGGCAGTCAGACAGTCAGACAGGCAAACATGCAGACAGGCAGACAAAAAAACAGGCGGACAGGCAGACAGACAGGCGGACAGGCAGACAGACTGGCAGACAGTCTGACAGGCAGACAGTCTGACGTTCAGACAGTCTGACGGTCAGACAAGCGGACAGGCAGATAGACTAGCAGACAGGCAGACAGACTAGCAGACAGGCAGACAAACTAGCAGACAGGCAGACAGACAGACAGACAGACAGGCAGACAGGCAGACAGGCAGACAGGCAGACAGGCAGACAGGCAGACAGGCAGACAGGCAGACAGGCAGACAGGCAGACAGGCAGACAGGCAGACAGGCAGACAGGCAGACAGGCAGACAGGCAGACAGGCAGACAGGCAGACAGGCAGACAGGCAGACAGGCAGACAGGCAGACAGGCAGACAGGCAGACAGGCAGACAGGCAGACAGGCAGACAGGCAGACAGGCAGACAGGCAGACAGGCAGACAGGCAGACAGGCAGACAGGCAGGCGGACAGACAGTCTGACGGGCAGACAGTCTGACGGCAGACAAGCGGACAGGCAGACAAACTAGCAGACAGACTAGCAGACAAGCAGACAGACTAGCAGACAGGCAGACAGACTAGTAGACAGGCAGACAGACTAGCAGACAGGCAGACAGACTAGCAGACAGGCAGACAGACTGGCAGACAGGCAGACAAACTAGCAGACAAACTAGCAGACAGGCAGACAGACTAGTAGACAGGCAGACAGACTAGCAGACAGGCAGACAGACTAGCAGACAGACTAGCAGACAGGCAGAAAGTCTGACAAGCAGACAAGCAACAAGCAGACAGGCGGACAGGCAGACATGCAGACAGGCCAGACATTATGCCAATAATAGTCAGATTCAATTCAGAGAGAGTCAAAAGGTATATTTCATTTAATATCACGAGAATGATTTTTTTATGGTTACAATACTAATTATACTTCGAATATGAAAGTAAAAACCTAACATAGTTATGTTGCTACTAGAATAAATGCTTCACAATATAATATATACAATACAGTGCACAAGATAGTCTCAAATAAATAAACACTTTAAAGTGAAAACCTAATGTTTGTGTACTATAAAATGCAAACAACTTGTATTGCCCAGTTGCGCCATTAGCACTTGAAGAGATTCTTCACTAGTTCTAAAAATGTCGTTTATATAAAACGATGACATTCACTTGCTTTTGAAATAGCAAAGAATTTTTTTTTGTAAATTAAAACTTGCCTCAGTTCTTTAGAGAGTGTTCATATATTTGCTGTGTTACTGTTTATATATTGTTAATTTTGAAATTGAAACGAACGCTGGGTATATTTAAACATCGTTTGTTGTGTTTTTATTCAAAACAAACTATTATGAACATCACTCGGTTGATTCTTCCACTTCACTAAATTTATAATGCTGTCAATAAAAAATTACATAAATACTATCGTTATAAAGAATATAACTTTTACCATGTAATATCAGTCATGTGTTATAATTTTCCTTTTTGTTTTACTCTAATATAAGATCACTCTTTGAACAGTCCAGTTATTTTAAATTTTGGTTTAGTTAACAAATTTTAGCTAGAGGTTGAAGATGATAATGGAATCAATATAGTATATTCGTGACAGAGGCTATCAATTGCAGATTGCCCTAAACTAGTTTATCAAATAAAACTTCAACATAACGTTACTATTCAACATGACTGAACTGGTCAATCAGTAAACAAAACAAGAAATGTGATCATTTGAGCTATGAACATATATGAGAGTGATTTTACGAAACTGGAATGAACTATCAAAAGCGATGTTATTATCTACATATGTTCAAATAGAATCATCGTTTGTTTGAATATAAACCATATATAAACAGTAACAAAATAAAACAAAAACCATAACCACTCACAAACGGACAGTTGTTAGATAATTTACGAAAATAAAATATGTATAAAAACTTATCGAAGAGCAAATGAATGCTATCATCGTTTTATATGAAAAAAGAAAAGCAGTCTCAAAAAAAATAAATTATATATTTGAGAAAGAAAATTGAATGAATAATGTAAAACTATTTGAAATATGAGTATTTCAAATAAATTATTTATAGCAATAACAGTAGAGCGCATACTTTTAAATTTGATGCATATCTACGAAGGAATAGTTGCAGAAATATGTTCACAGTTCCAGTAACAAAAAAACAGTTTCTACAATGCAGTCAAATTCACTACATATTGAATAAAATATAACAATCTTATACATACGTATTATTGATTCCTTTCCACATAAATAAAGTATAGAACACTATTTGTATTCACATATTTTACAATCGTCTGTCGTAAAAAAGACAATTGTGTAATTTTAAAAAGCTCAAAACTAAACTTTTAAGTCATAAGCGGCTCATTTAAACGAAAAATTAAACTGCTTACAATATAAAATTATAAATCAAATGCAATTTATTTAAAAAAAACTCATAACAATACGTGCTTTAACAATAAATTTTTGATTATTATCAATTAGTTAATGTAAATGATTTTCCCGGTAATTTTACGCTATCGTAAAGCATATTTTTTTATTTAAAAAAAACTATTATTGTTGGCCATAGTTAACAGATTAATTCGTACATCAATCTTATTTTAATCAATGCTGTGTACTACAGTAATACATACAAATATGCTAAGTTAAGCACTTACTTTAATTATTCTTATATTTATCTAGCCACTGTACATACTCATTTATTACATGCACTTGCTTGCGACTCACGCAACTCATTTGTAATCATATTGATCCTTTTATTCTGTGGGAGACCCCACATTCTCACTTCTTTTACAAAATAATCTCATTTGACAATCGTACACTTATGTCGTCTTCTTTCAATGTTCTATCACTCCTTAAAGCACTACAAATACTCTCAAATTTCTATCGTAGTCTTTGGCTTCGATTTCCATATTCCCGTATATCAAAGCAGGCACTAAAACGCCATTGCGCATAAATAGCTTTGCATCCGTAGAAATATTCTAATTCTTACAATAATAATTTAGTTTAGTCTTACATTGCACAAAGGTTTGACAAACTTGAATAAGTTATGGTACTAATACTACGCACTAGTCTCGAAGTTTCTGTCAAAACTTTTTGTTTGACTACAAATTCATAACATACAGAAAACGTTATGCAAAACTAATCAACGAACTGTATAGAAAGTTTGTCATAAAACATACAGAAATATATAGAATAAAATATTTCGCGAATTTCTTAATACACCAAGAAAACTTGAATCTCTATATTTTGATTTTGATTCAAGCGCATACATTTCACGCGTCTCTGATTATTAAATTACATATGCAATAATGTGGATAATCTAGCTTGCTACATAAAGCAAATCAGCTTTAATCGAATTTGGTGCACAATAACAGTTCCAAACATAAGTGAAATTTCACATATTAAAGCTTAAAATTAGTTATACTTCAATTAATGTCAACATATACCACATATTTTTCTAAATACATCTATTTAAAAAAAATCATGTAAAGTCCAAAAATTGATTCATAAAATTGTATCATATGATATTGGAAGTAATAAATAATGCAATTAGAGATAACGCTCTGGAGTTCATGCCAGAAAGATTTCGGGGACGTGACGGATAACTTAAGCGTGTTTTAGAAGCTTTGTTAAAGTTTTTAAGCAATTTTTCTGGCTTGTCAAATTTAATTTCGCCATGAATTAATGACTAAATTTATTCATTTATCATAACGATTAAAAGCATACTTCACGCTTGCTGTTATGGTTTAATTTGCGGCATGCTATAATCGGGTAGTCTCTTTCACTCATGTTTGCTATACGGTTTAGTTCAAGAAAGTAATGGAGCGATATTAGTTCTATCAATATCTCAAAACCAATCATCTCTATACAATCATTAAAATATTTTAAAATGTCCAATCCCTAAAAAAATTGTTTAGAAGTAAACGAATTTTTGCATGATAGAACCCATATTTCTGGTGTTAAGGGTCGATTTGAAAAATATTTAATGCAACAAAATACTACGAACATTTTTATATTAAATATAATGAAAAAGTTCAAGAAAACATCAAATAATAATAAAAATTCATATTAAAATCTAATAATATTAATATTACACGAGCATAAATAATTTAATTCTCACTCAGAGAAAAAGGGGACTGTTGTATTATATTTTTTATTATTTCATAAAGTTCAAAAGTATATTATAGAGAATATTTAAATTTTCAAAAGGTGTTCATATTTCATTATTAACAAAAATTGCAAACACAAATCAATCGGTACACGCATTCTCATCCATTCTTATCAATTTTGATGAGACTATACTATAGAACAACCAGAAACATAATTATCAATGTTGTTTTTATTTATATATATATATATATATATATATATATATATTATTTTAATTTAATAATGTATTATTGTTATTAATTATTTTATTAAGTATATATTACGTTTATAAATTGACATAAAATAAATGGATAGCGTCGTTCTCAAAGATCGCACGCGTCTTCGTATAGATTATTGTCGCGAACGGGAAATGCTTATTGCAAGAAGAGACGTATTCCTGCCAAGAGAACTTAATTAAACATTCGAAACCAAACCAACAATAATAAATATTTGCTATTCAAAGCATGACTCACTTGCAAACAAAATTTAAATAGCGTAGCAGTTCAAATCGACACAATGTCAATTCATTAAAAATTCCATTTTACCAAGAAAACGAGATGTTTTTGTTAACATATACCGACTTGAAGTTTATCACCTAGTACCCAAATACATCAAAATATAAATAAGCGTTTATTTTAAGAGAATGACTACTTAAATAAAATCTGATGACTACTTAAATAAAATTTGAGAGTTTAATTTAATATCTGCATACCAGTATTAAGTTTAAAATAATCAATTCTTCTTTGAAATTTATTCAGTGACTAACAAGTTTGTTAACCGTTAACAAATAAAATACTAATCGCTAATAAAAAATTAAAGCGCTACAACAACATCTTAATAATTATATTTTTATATATGAATATCAGTTAGAAAACAGTAAACAGTTTGTTTATTTATATTGTATATTATCTAGTGATGGAAAGTATAATTGCGAGATTGAGTGATAAGTATCTGCTAGTTGTAAGATTTTAGGTGCTTTATGAATGATTGGGAGAAATGTTTACATTTTTAGGATGCAATTGTGTACTTGTGACATCGTTGGTGAGTGGTAGTGAATGTACGGTTTGGCAAACCAGACATAAAGAGCATGTGTCTGCTGACTGTGAAAATGCAAATTTTAAGAAGTATTTGTGGTATACTTAAGAACGACAGGATGCGAAATATGTGGGTGTATTAGCAGTGCAATATTGTAAAAAAAAAAGTCGTACTTAGAATAGATGAGAACCAAATGAGAAGGTATGGCCATGTTAAAAGAATGTCGAAAGAAATTGACGGAAATTATTTACGTGGGTGAGATGAATGGTGTGGAAATGTGCGGTCGTCCTCGGAATAGGTGAATAAACATGATTGAGAATGAATTGCGCGAAAGAAAATTTATTAATAAGCGGAATACAATAGTGTGTATGAATTTGATTGAAGCAAAAGAAGTTTGTAATGAAAAAAATTGTCAAGATGTAAATGAATGTAAAGGATTTTACTCTACTCAATTTGATGGGAATAGGCATAATGTTTGATGTTTACATGATTTACAATTCGTATTCACAATGTAACGGTTAAGCATATGAAATATTGAGTGTTTATTAAATACCTGCGTAATGTTACGTTATTTTGATAATTTATTGAAAACAATCAATTACAACGGAAATTAAATTATTTGATTGTTTATTTGCACTTACACCTTACATTTTAGTGACGTATTTTGACTAAAATGCGAAATTCGCAAGCAAATTAAGTTAAAATTAATGAAATATCGTAATGACATTAAATATGAGCTCCATTCCGCTCAAAGCAAAATTTTAATATTTTGTTTAAATAAGGATGATACCTCTTTTAATTTGCTAGATACTACTCTTAATAAAAATCAATTATCACTGTAAAAATAAAATTTTACGATTCAATATGAAACAAATTGTTAATTTTCAATGTCGTATTATGGCATTATTTAGACACTGGCTTAGATTTACAAGGTAAGAAACAAAAACAATAAAAATTGCGAAGAGGTGCCGATTCGCTATTAAATAATAAATAAATAGATTTAATAGGGGTATAAAAACATATGTCCAGGTTAAAGTGTATCGTAAAACTTTTATTCAATTTATTTTTTCTTTCTTCGTCCTATTTGGCCATCTTAAATGTAGTGTTAAAAGATAATTTAATTGTGTTTGAAATCCTTAAATCTTAAAGGGAAATTTCATTGAACCAGACCTAGTACTTGATCGAAATGAAATTGAAGAGAGTTTATTGAGAATCAATATACCCAACAGTGGAAAACTCAAGACTCACCAGTCGAGTACTTCGATAAAGGAACTGGGAACGACAACATACATATTGATAGATTCAAGGATTTCAACTGAAATTCTAATTGGACGGTGTACCCTTAACAATCGTTTTACAACCATTGAGTTTAATGTTGAAGACGGAAAATGAACATAGGAAAGGACACGAAAAGCTCCTAAAAAAATTACGGAAAGTATTCGAAAAAAAAAAATCGGGTAATAAAGAACTGAACTGCAATTAAGCCAGTCAAAATAGAAAAAGAAACAGAACTAATTTTATAGGAAATTAAACCTTCACGAATCGATAGAATAAACCCAAATAGCACATCAAAATGTAAGTGGACGGTAAATGAAAAATTCGCACTTTAAATGCTTCGGTACAGATAAATCGCAAACGACGAAAACTATATTAAAACTACACATAAACAATTTTATAGAGTATTAATTTTTTATAAATAAAGATAAAGTGGTCACATGTCATTTCAAATATTAGAAAACATACATATAAGAGAAAAAAATAATATTGTATTTGTTATTCGTTAGGATCAACCCAACAAAAAAAAACTATCAATATTATTTTTCTGCAAATTAGTAATATTATATTATAAATTTTGATATTTTATATTTTACAAATCAAACATACGCACAACTAAACCGAACAAATGAGTTGTTCAAAACAGCTTGAAATTTAAACTCGAGGACTCACAGAACTAAAACTTGAATAAAGATTTTTATGTTAACAGAAAAAAACACAGTGTTTGCATAGAAATAACAATCAGAAATTCAGATCCAAATCCTTACAGTTACCGCAAAACTTGACTGAAGACATTTAAGTAAAATAACAAGCTGTAGCCGAAAAACAGGGAAGCAAGTATTAAGGTAGTATTTACATTTTATGAAGAGAATGAAAGATGAATTCAAGAAGAAACAATTTGTTGCAAGAATAAGTATGTAATGTCGACCTCTTTTCGAATGGTTATAAAAAACTTTTAATAACCTTCATATACAAAAAGGTATGAGTTATGATCTCTTGATGATCGGATTAGAAGAAAAAGATGTTCAAAGGCGCAAATAAACATGTCAAAATATACGCGTAAATCATTGCTAAGTTTACATAATTATACTAATTA
Organism: Nebria salina; assembly: GCA_944039245.1. Lineage (NCBI taxonomy): Eukaryota > Metazoa > Arthropoda > Insecta > Coleoptera > Carabidae > Nebria > Nebria salina. Next base: position 6,752,405 of record OX063288.1, read on the forward strand.
TTACTTGGTTTGCATGTGACAGTTAAATTGTTCGACTACTACGTAAGAGAAATATTAAAGTGTACTACAGAATATATTGTGGATCCACAAAAATGTGTAAATGTGTAAAGAAAATGATTCTGTTGCAATAAGAATAGCTTTCTAACTAATTAATTACTGCAAGAGTTGCACTGATACCGTAGAGATTAGCAAATGGATTAGAATAGTACGTATTCTAAATGTGCAGGCTTCTTTTCAAACAATAAACGTTTAAGGATCAGTATTTGAGTCGTGAACCAAAACATGCTATAATGTGACGTATGAATAAACATAACTTATAAATTGCTTATGTTTATGAACAGTAATGGCGGAACTACTAATAAACGAGGCAGCAAACATGAGTTTTACCTATGGAAACACTATAAATCAACCACTTATTTGTGGTTTTATTGCAATTGACATATGCCAACTTTTGTTGGATGAATACATGCCGATTGCATACCACGACATCGCACATATAGCTGTAGTGTGTCTCGGAAACAACAAATAAATCAAAATATATGAAATAAGTTGAGTATAACTAGCGATGTTGGTGAATCGTTCAACAACAATTCATTTTAAAAACTGATACTTCAAACGCAAAAATTGCGTGTTATATTAGTAGTTTGTATGTAAAGATTACTAGGCTTACGAAGTAATTCAATCGTATGCTCCAAAAATCCCGTTTCATCTTACAAACTGCCACGACAGCGGATTTCACAAGGATGGTCGACCGGGACTTAGATTGCTTTAGAGGTCCACAATTGCCCGTGATTATGTACTCTTTTCTTTTTCATCGTCAGTTATCGATCAAAACTTTTACATAAAATTTGTCACTTTGTCTCGAAGCATAGAAACGCACATACAATAAATGAACACAAATGCAATTTAAATTACGCGAAAGATAATCCTAATGAATTGTTGAATAATTTTATAATAATACATCTATAATTGATACTAATAAACAAGAATTTAAAAGAATACTAAACGCATTTATTAATTATTGGAGATAAATTTTATGTATAGAAAATAACGTCAATATCTTCAAACAAATGTTTTGTATTGTAATACAATAATTTGGACAAATATTAAAGATATATTAAATAAAAATTAAATGAAGTCGCTTTCTGTAACTATTATATCTAATACTTTAATGAACTATATTAATGAGCTAGATACTATTATTTGTATATTCTACAAAATAATTCTTATACAAATATCTAGAAGCGATACTTTTTGAGTATTTTTTTTTAATTTATTCGTTACGTAAGAAAGTCATCAGTTTGTTGTGTCTTTTTACAATATTTATAATAGTTAAATGATTAAAAGAAGATTATTGTATGAACTATTATTACATCTCTTCATTATGGCCAGCAAAAATAGCTCTGTTTTATTTTCTTATACGAAATAAACATGAAAAAATAATAATCGCAAAATTTAACGGAAATACACTTTTAAAACTTCTTTGAATCGAATCTAATATTTTTTAGAATGGCGTCTATTTTTATGTGTATCTGTATGTTTTAAACTAAAGAGAACCTAATTTTTTAACACTAGAAATGCATGTTTACTCTAGTAATTTTTTGTAATTTTTGCAATATCGGCTGCACTTACAGAGAAGAAAAGAAAAAAATTACTAATTTCTTATTTGTGTAAATACGTAGGTGTGGAAAAAAAATATATATTATAAATTTTATAATTATGCCTGTTAATTATTCAACAGGAAATACAAAATTGACACAAATTATTTGGGATCATATTTAACACCTATTTGTGGCTAATAGTTTATGATTAAAGTTTTAACGTATTTGCAAATTCATGAATTAAAATTGAAAAATAAATTTAATCATTTTTTATATGATTGAGTCGTTTGTGAGACAACAATGAGGAAATAAAATCAATTTCCTAGTTTTTCTTTACTGAGCAATAACTAATATTTTACGTAACCATTCTGTGAAAATTAATGTAAAATTACACTTTCAATATGTGTAATGTTACTTAATTGAAATTCAGTACTAATTTTACATTAAAATTAATGTAAATCTATTAGAGTGTGGCATCTCAGACTCATACAAATACAGACAAGATTTAAATAAATGCAATAAGAAGTCGAAAAATGATTCATAACAGTCATTTACAAAATGGATTTACGGCAATCAGACCACCACTATTCAGAAGATGCTCATATAGAATATAATTTGAAACCGTTTTATTTACATTCATCGGGTATCACAATTGATTTTAAAAGTTAAAAGTGTAAGGACGCATTCAAGGACATGCATTTATCAAACAACATTTTTTATATTAAGCCATTTTTTTATAAATATTCCTTTCAGTATATATATATATATATATATATATATATATATATATATATATATATATATATATATATACATATATATATATATATATATATATATATATATATATATATATATATATATATATATATATATATGTATGCATAGGTCCTTATCACATCTATTTTTGAACTTAAAAATCATTTTAGGAAAAAATCAATGTAAAAGATAAAATGATATTACGCAACACCCAGTGCAGTAAACAGCTATAGCAGAGAGCTCGCTTTTGAGTTTTTAAAACAGTTTATCCTTATTTTATTTTCTCAAAACAATACTTTAAACTTGTAAATATGGTTACTAGTTTCAGTTTACAGTACCTATAGGGGAACTACTTTATGGTGCTATTCTGTATAACTCTATAAGTGTTATAGGCTCTGTATCTCTATCTACCATATTCATAGTCAAGTGATTAATTTTAAACCAGGATTAAACATGATAAAAAAAAGATAATTTTATGTAGTTGCATATGAATTAAAAGAGAATGGAAATTTGATATTACTTTAGTATAGGTTTATTTTCTCTATGAATACGCGCGTATAACTTTGAAACTTCGTGTGTATATTGCTATATATTCTCTATAAAATAGTAGTAGTCTGTATCTTTTAGAGATTCTATAACATTATATGCTATAGACAAATGAAAAATTATATATTATTTTCAAGGTTACAGCACCTATAGCTATACAAAATAGCACCATAAAAGGTCTCATCTCGGTTTTAGTCTCACGTTCATGACCTGCCTGAACCGAGTCGACAATAGTTCGTTTGTTATTGTATTGTCTCACAAAATGTGAAAATGTGATAGAATATAATAAGAAATTAAAGGTAACGGAAAGATAAAATACTTTTTTACTTAAATTGTACAACCATCTTCATACATGTTTTGGCAAGAAAAATGAGCAAAAACGGGATTTAATTTAATTTCTAATTAATTTCCGATTTGTTATTTACGATATATTATTTTTTAATAAGTGGATAAATATAAGCCGAATACAAGAGCATGTACGAAGAATTTGATGAATTTGAATGTAGCGAAAGAAGTGTGTATGGAAAAAATTGAATGGCGAAAGATTGTCAAGATGTAAAAGAATGTAAAGGGTTTTCTGCCACCCCATTGATGGGATGACGATATGTATAAATATTGGTTATTATTGCGAATTTAAATAATCAATTAAACGTAAATTTCCAGAAACTTTCATCGTGAAGGTTACTTATTATAAATTTCCGGACAATTTTCAGTCGCTAATGATCAGTAAACAGAGTCAGTAAAATTTTGAAAAACCTATACTTCCGTATTGAAAACATATATATCGGTTAAAATGAAGAATTATTCGATATATTTTAAAATTATTTCAAATGTGTACAGATTCTCGTTATAGAAATAGTAATCATACATGCAGAACCATCTGTGCTCAAGCACAACAACTGTCGCCAATCATAGTACAAATGTAGATCATTACTTTTTATTTATTTATTTAAGACATACATTTAAATCTACATTTTGCAAATGACTGTATTTTAAGGGAATTATTAAAAATTCAGACATAATTCTATTAATTTAAAAATAGAAGCAGTAAATTTAAATAATAACAATATTAAATAGCATTATTGAAAATAGTAATCGATATTGTTCCATGACTAGAATCTATAAAAATATCCTAAGCAGTAAAATTTCATAGCAAAAAGGCGGTTCTTTTGCCAAACGAAACACAACACCAATGTTGCCGATGTTGCATTCCACGATTGTGTCTCACATTACAGCATCGTAAACCATTCCAGGCAGCTGGCACCATCGCCACTCATGAACGAAAACCGTGATTGCATAATAAATAATAAGAAAATGCGAAATTATAATGAGATTCGGTTCGATGTAATTACCGCATTATTCGTACAGTAAATTTCAAATGAAAGTTTTTATTTGTGGCAACGTTGTAACTGTTGTGTTCGTGCTGCGTGGCCAACACAGCATGAGCGGAATGTAGCCCTGGCTGAGAAACAGGGTTGCGTCTCAAACACGACAAAAGGAAAAAAAGATTGGAAACCATTATTCAAAACATATACTGTGAGAGTTGTTACGGCATTAAAAATAAACGAAATGATCACTATGAAAAAAGAAATGATACAAAAACGAATATATCTGTATATGTATGATATTCTTTTACACATCGAATTAAATTATGTTTATGATTCAATTACATTTATAAGTACATTTCATTATATGTTTATATAAAACATTAAATCATTAAAAAAAAAGAAATATATTTTGTAGTTATTTTGCCGCGCAAACTAATTGGCGGTTATGGGGTTAAACGCTAAATGTGCTAAAACTGCGTAGCAATTGTGTAAACATGAGATCAAAAGTGTAGAATTTTCAATAAAAAAAAAATTTAAAATAAGCTTTGTTTAGAATAAATTCATTTATGATTTTATCCCTTTGAAATATATTTGCGTATAAATCTGATTGCAAAAATGTAATAAGTTACGCATTGGGCGCATATATACAGAACAGTTGTATAAATATCTACCCAACTGCGTTAACAAAAAAAAAAACAGTTATATATCTACCATGCATCCTAAAGATGTAATAATAATAAAAACGTCTTTCTGCACAGATAAGCAACTTAGATTATATATCTGTTAAATAAAAAACGTGGTTTATTGCTAAAGTAAAACATGTTTCTATTGCAACAGTGCGAATCAGGGATAGGAAATATTAAGCTAGTTTTACGACTAGTTTGCAAACATACTATATAATACATAACGTTATTGTTATTTTGACCATGTGCTACTTCAAATAAGAAACTACTAAAACTAAGCTACTAAAAATTTTAGTAGTTTAATGAGCATTTTGTAATAAAGTAAAATTTTTACGATATAAATCAATTAAAATTAATGAAATAGTGTAGTTCGTCTAGATTTGAAATTTTATTAAAGGTCAAGGTTTCATAAAAGTAACTATTGTGCTTAGATAGTTATAAGTTTCGTCATAATCTAGATTGTCGTAATTATTAAATTATAAATCATGTTTGATTTGTTGCAAATATACTATGTATGTTTTGATTATTCAATTTAAATTTCTGATTAATAAAAATTATTTTAATTTTATGACGATATGAACAATTTAGGTATTTAACACTTTCGTGGTTTAGCATCTGCAATTGCATTTGTGGCGAACGAGCCAACTGTCCGCGAAAGTGTTAATTGTAGTAGGAAATATTTGATGATTGCTTTCAGTTGTATAGGAAATTATAACGAAAATCCATGATTAGTGACAACAAAACCTATAGTTGGTCATAATTGAAAAACACAAAAATAATTCATGTAGCAATATTATTTTAATATATTTCTTTGCTCGATAGTAACATTACAATTGAAAGTCGGTGAAAAGACAAAACTAATAAAAATGTTTGTCGCTCAGTATACATACAAAATTAAAATAATAATTCGTGGTAATTAATACAAAAACAAAATTAAATAATTTTCATTTATCTATGGTAAGAGGTTTTACGGTTTTATACCGGAAACTATATGTAATTTTATGTATCTCGTGAGATACAAAAACTGCTTAAGGGTCAAGACAACAAACTCAGTAAAACACAAATTAAACTAATATCTGACATAAAAATATTTAGTAATTTATGCAATTATAAACGGTTGCTCATTTAATTGCCGCCAAATTTGGAGACTGAACATACTACTTATACTTTATTTAGGTCACAAATAATGTATCGTGTAAAAAAGAATCTGATTGATATATGCCAATGTAGGTACACAATTCATACTTAAATAACATGTAAATATTTAGTAATATCGTTAAATATTAATAAAGAACACGGTTTTTAAAAATAACTTTACTTAGGAAATATTGTGGAATTTTTTTTGTACAAGTTACACTCAAAACTAATATCGAGGCTACTGTTTTTACTATATACCCGGTTGAACCTAATTTTATGACTGTTTATATGTTTATATGTATATATACAAATTATTATTATTTTATAATCTAAAAATACTATATAATATAAATCTATAACCTCACAAATCGTTTTTTTAATATTGTTATTCGCATTTTGAAATATACGCGAAATGAATGTAAATATAATAGAACCGGTTCCGTAGATTTGGCTTTAACTCGTTTCGCATGTATGTATGTATGTATAAAATTGGTGGTATTAAAATAATAAAATTCTTACCTTATCGAGAGGATTTAGAATTTCTCTGGCACAGTATAGCGAAGTGATGACTTTGGTGTGCATAACTTCTTTCGATAAAAATAAGATAATTTTTTCACATAATTTTTATCACTAACCTCCGATATCGTGCCCCTATTTCGATATCTGTAAAGAAAGGCGTTATTAATAAAATTGAAAAAAAAGCACACAAATCCAAATAAGGATATGGGTAAAAAGGGTAACTAACCTGATAAAAATATCCACACATACCTATATGAGTGGCCACAGAAAAAGTTTTCGAACGCGAATAGTATTGGCGAAGTTTTGTCTGCGTAGTTGGGGTACAAGTTTTGCATTAGCACGATTAGCACTTCACATGTGACTACGTAAGCAAAATTCTCGTGTCTTTTGAAGGCCACAACCATAATTATAATTTATAAGAATTACTAGACTACCATTCACGTGTTTTGACGGAATGGATGTACATACATACACATATTATGCTGAAGGTCAATACTAACAGATAGCATATTTCTCGTCATATTTTACTATATACATATGTATATATATATATATAATAATATTACTAAATAAAAAATAAATAAGCTTATGTTTATCTAACGAATTCGTAGTATCAACGACACTACACTGCATAAAAACTACTAGTTTGAACCGTTTTTTTTTATATTAATTTCGAACAGAAAACAAAACTGTTGTGCCGAAGTAGCAGCGCATTATATTCACATGCACGAAAATAAATTGTTTTCCTAACTGATTTACATAAATGCAGAGCTGTATTCAGCTAAAATTACCACTTACATTTTTTGTAACCAATATTTTATTTATAGCTTATATTAATATAACAATATATCTAAGTTACTTCACCTGGGGTTACTTGAAACATATCATAGTTGAGCTCGCAATAATTTTTATTATTTTACTAATTAGGAAAATAAGACTATTTCTTACCAGGTATATACAAATCTTAAGTTTAAACCATTAAGGCAGTAGAGCGCCACACACACACACACACACACACACACACACACACACACACACACACACACACACACACACACACACTCATAGATAGACGTCATTCCAAAAATAGTCAGAATCGGGGAAGGTCAAAAATCGAATTTTCTGATTAAAATACTTATAACTTACTAAGTAATGTAAATTGTGTTCAAAATACACAAAGTTATCTAAATATTGTCGCAAATTTCATATATTATTTTCTCGTTAACATCTTATTTAGTTTTTATGATTTTTTTTTTAATAATTATACTTTGAGCTGTAGCAACGTGATGAATAAAATAATTCTTATATATATATATATATATATATATATATATATATATATATATATATATATATATATTTATATATATATATATATAAATATATATATATATATATAAATATATATAAATATATATATATATATATATATATATATATATATATATATATATATATATATATATATATATATATATATATATATATATATACAAACGCTCTTTTTTGAAGAATTGTATTCGCTAGGATGTATTGTAAATTGCAATATATATATATATATATATATATATATATATATATATATATATATATATATATATATATATATATATATATAAATATATATATATATATATATATATATATATATATACAAACGCTCTTTTTTGAAGAATTGTATTCGCTAAGATGTATTGTAAATTGCAATATTAAAATATCTGCTGCGCCACGCAGAGCAAGATAAATAAGCGAATGAATAATGTCAGTAGCTATTTTCTAGTAACTGGTACACTTTATGAATAAAATGTTCGAACAAAAATTGTGCAAAAATATTAATGTCTTTCATATTAGCTGTAAGTGTAGCCGTTTCGGAGTTATTGCTAAAACTACGAAACAAAAAAATTTGTTTAAAGTTAACATGCACATCCGGTTTGAATATTATTTTCAAAAATAAGAAATTTTCTTGTGAGCCATATACAAATCTTAAGTATAATATTTCATGATTATAGCACGCACAAATGTGTACATATGTGCATGTGTGTGTCTGCTGGAGAACACACACACACACAGAGACAGAGAGAAAAATGCAAACAGACAGACAACCGAGAGGGAATTGAAAAAAAAAACAAGTAAGACATGAGATATATAGGGAAATACAAATTTTAAAATTTACGCCTGAATTTAGGCAATTTCGTGCACAAATTTAACTCAATGTTAGATAAACCCTAATCGCTTACCTCGTCACGATCCACCACTAGATGCTCCCTTCCGCTTCAAACCGTAGTAACTAGTCTATTAAAAAAAAAACTTTGATTAAAATTATTCTAGTTCTTTGAAAAATATCAATACATGGCACGATCAACTCTCTAAGTGTGTTTTAAATGTCATTGCTAAATGCGCGGTACAAATTGCTTTTTTTGTAATCAATGCATTCTAATCTTTATTGATTGGCAATGACCAATCAATCAGTACTATACAATCGTTAAGTTTAAACTTTAGGCTATAGAGCACACAAACATACACACACACATACACACACACATACACACACACACACATATACACACAACCACACACACACAAGAACAACCACGCACGCACACACACACACACAACCACGCACGCACAACTAAACACACACACACAGACACATAGCCATGCGTAAACACGCAGGCACACACACACAGACAGAAAAATAGTAGACTTCGTATAAGTAAACATGTAGTTTCTACATAGGTGTTTTTTTTAATATCACAGATGATTTATGTGTGTGTATTGTTAAATTTCATATATCTATATTAAACTATAATTAATAATATATCTACAGGTGTTCTAAATAGTACTAGAGAACGAATTGCAATCATTTATTTGTTTTCGTAAATAACTTTCATTACTAATGTCAATAAGAATTGTTTATAACAACATAATTGTATCTTATTTAATTAAATGTTTATAATATATAATAGAGGCATATCTAATTACGTTATTCGATTAACTTCGAATATTAAATGATTCCGATGTCATTTGGCATCGAAAAAGTCGACAGAAACGTAACGTGAGCCAACATAAATCTCATTATATAAGAATAGTGCTGTGTTGTTAATTTGAATACGGTAAATTAATGGAAATTTGATGAGCCGTTATTAATTTTAATATCCGGACGCTTTTGTTTTATTTGGAAACAAAGGCTTGAGCAACCCTTAAAACAAATGATGTAAATAAACGCACCTGCTTGTGTGCCATGCGCACAAGGAACCTGGAGTGTGGAAGCGTTAAAATGGAGTCAGTTATGACTTATTGTTTATGTGGAGAAACTTATAAAAAAGGGCAATTTATGGTTCAATGTGAGCACTGTAAGGACTGGTTCCATGGGAGGTGAGTTAACCATCATTTAAATATCGAAAATCCTTTGTGTAAACAAGTTCGCTAAAATTATAACCTCCAACTGTCAACGCTCAGTTTGTTTTATATATACAAATACCATTTGAAACGTTTGCCTTGTTATTTTCGGTGGTATTACAACCCAAAACTGTTATTCACTTGCTCATATTGCTACTTTTCAGTTGCGTGGATGTAAAAGAGTATAATGCCATCGAATTAGACAAATATCATTGTCCGCGTTGTGTACCTGTTTGTGGCCCAACCGTTGGTGAGTACACATTTTCTTGATTGCAATTGATGATTTCTTGTCTATTGAGTCAAAATCTTACTAAAAACATTAACAAACATGTCATTATCTTGACTTATAAACTCCTCACATAATTATTTATCCAGTTTACACCTACTTTGATACTCATTCGATTCATATCCATAATTTATCCATCAAAAATTGTCTTTCCAATATCCAAAACTTCGTTTTCAATATTTGTTCCTAACCTAAATAACTCTTTTGTAAACATAACGAATTAGCTTTTTCTTTTATTGTTTATATTTCGCATGCGTACTAAGCTATAAGTAATCTCTATTTATTGTTAATAAGACTTTTTATCTTTCTGAAATTTTTACTTTTTGTTTTCAAAATTTGAAATTTTAAACTTGCAATTTTTTTTTAAATCATTGATACTTTTTCTCGATTGAGAAGAGATTTTTTTATGGTTTTAGTCTCTTTAAGGTGATACGGAACCTTTTTCGTTATTTGTGTTATTATTATACCTAACTTAACCTCAATTTCTTATACTACGAAATAGTACGAGATTCAAATATTCAATTTTTGTGGTAGTTGTATAAGATTCTGTGATATGTTTATGTATTCCAATCATTCTAGACATGATTTTGTAATAGAAATGTTTAATCCAATTGGATTTAAATTTAATCTCGTTTGTGAAAATAAATCAGTTATTATTTTATTTATTTTCTAACTATTTCGAAATCAATATTATTCATGATAATATTGATGGTTCCCGAATATTTTGAATTAGAATTTGAAATGGTTACTCGAATAAATGAGTCATTTAGAATTTTAGTTCTGATTTATTATTTATTTTTATTACATAACTCTTACTTTAAAATAAAAAACGTAAATTTGGTCACCAATTGATATTATTCTTTATGTATTATTAAAAATGAATAAAATTTTGCATTTTCTTGAATGATAAATGATGTATTTGTATGTTATATTCTAGTGAAGCCGTATAAAAATTGGCACCGCCATGACTTTTGGGACCCGAACGCTTTGGGGAAATCAGTCCAAACTGGAACGGGTGTCTTCATTCGGGAATTGTGCGCACGGCATTTTTCTAGTGAGGGTGAAGTTGTTGTTCACATGCGAGGCCAACAGTTAACAGAGAACTTTTTGAATCAAAACGGATTCAACAATCCGATTGTGGTCGACGGCAAAGATGGCTTAGACATCTCAATACCACCTGATAATTTTAGTTTATACGACGTCGAATCATATGTTGGTGGTGATCGATACATCGATGTGATCGATGTCATGCGCCAATCAGACTTCAAAATGACGTTACGTGATTTCGTCGAGTATTTCAATAGCCCGAATCGCATGCGAATTTTTAACTGTGTTAGTTTAGAATTTTCGGGTACTAGGTAATTACACTCTTTGAATTTAATGTCACCAAAAATCTTACGAATAACGTTATACGATTAAGCAGTATTCATATAGCGCGTATAAACAAATCAAAATTACATATATACTAATAATTATAATAATTACATACGCTTGTCGCCGTTGTTTTTGTTTCAATTATTTTTATTGAGATTTGTGAACAATAAAAGCTGATTTTTTTCCCCCTGAAATGAATACTGTGGTGTTATAATCTGTTTGTTTTGGAATTTAGCTTGTCTAGATTGGTAGATGCACCGTATATCGCCCGTAGACTTGATTGGGTAAATACAGTATGGCCGCGAGATTTACCCGAGAATACCCATGCGAAACCTCGTGTACAGAAATACTGTCTTATGAGCGTAAAAGATTCATATACAGATTTTCACGTTGATTTCGGTGGTACAAGCGTCTGGTACCACGTTCTAAGGGGTGAAAAAATCTTTTATTTCATTGAACCAACGACAGCCAATTTGACATTGTACCAACAGTGGATGACGTCTAGTACGCAAAATGAGACATTTTTTGGTGATCAGGTAACGATGTTTTTTATTATTATCCTACTAAAATTCCAAAATAATATAACTCAAAATTTAAAACCAAATTTTATTCGTTTAGTGAATAAAAAACTGATGTCGCGTTGTTGAATTTTGATTTGGTCAACTAATTTTAATTAGAGATAGTTGGTTAAAAATATTAATAGAACTAATTTCACCCTCTATTTTCCTTGACAGAGACATCCGATTACAGCATGTCCTAAATTTGCATTTCACAGTTTTGACTTAATATATAAATGTTTAAATTGTGATGAAGCTAATAAATGTAAAATTTAAACATTTTCAGGTGGATAGATGCTATAAATGCATTTTGCGCCAAGGCCAAACGATGCTAATTCCGACTGGTTGGATACATGCAGTGTTAACAACAGCGGATTCGCTCGTTTTCGGAGGGAATTTTTTGCACAGTTTAAACATACCGATGCAGCTACAAGTGTATGAAATCGAAAAGAAAATTAAAACCGCTGAGCGATTTAAATTTCCATCGTTTGAGGCAATCAATTGGTATGCAGCAAAAAAAATTATGAGTCAATTGAAAGAAGTGAATGGCGATGATAAAAAGTGCCCTAGTTCTTTACTAACTGGGGGAAAAGCACTACTTGCTGTCCTAAAACAATGGAATACAGACAAAGACGTATGTATCATTTTATGTACTTAACTAATATATATTGTTTAAGTAATTGTGGCTCATTATTATCTACTACAAATTATCATTCATTGTTAAATAGTCCCATTAAATTTCTAAAATATATTGTGCTATCGAGAAATATTCAAATTGGATAATACTAATATATTTTTTATTGTCGTTTCATTGTTTTATTGAAAATATTGAGTTTTGATAACAATCAATTTTCATTAAATTAAACTTATAATCTTGCTATATTCTGCCCGCATAATTTATAAAAATAGACATGTTCATATTAATATCTTTTTTAATACTATTACAAATATTGCGCCATTTAATAGAGTGTATCACTAAAATATTATTAAAAATTATTCGCAAAGCCACTAAAAATCCAAACAAATTACCACTTAATAATATATAAATTAAAATTGTTGCGCATATTTTCATTCCTATTAAAATAATACAAAACTCTGAAATGGCAAATTACGGTAACAAGAAAGTCGCCACTTAATTTTGTCTTTTTGAGTATTTTTAATTACAATATTTCGCTTCAGAGTAAAAGAAAATTAAAATATGATTGTTAGTTATTGTACTTTATACACGACCTATATCCTAAAAAAAAAAATCTCATGCAGTTTTGATTATTTTTTTAATGTAGAAAATGGAATATCAAATATTTGATATCGGTGGAAGACAGGAAATGTTATCGTTGTTCGTGTAATAACGCTCATTTAAATGTAGCAAATAAATAAATTTTACTGCAATGAAACAGTTGACAACTGAGCTATAAAGGATTATTTTTAAATTATGAAAAAGTTTGTCACTAAAGAAAGCGAGATTTGATAGATAAATCCATGAAGAAATAATAAATACCAGAGGAGAAAGCATAATTGTAAGTGTTTCTACAGTTTACATGATTTCGTTTACTAATTTCTTAAAGATAAAAAATAGCATGAGAAACTGCTGATTTTAACAATATTCAATTTATTACACATAATAAAGAAAATTGTGCGATTAATCATAAGCTGGCATCATAATTCTACGCTATGCTTTCTCCTTCTCTTTTATAATCTTTGAATCATAAGAAAATTTTGAAATTCAACCATATTTCGTAACAATTAATAAATTGACAAAGAGAAAAATACATGGATATCAAATCTATTGAATTACTATTATTTTTTAAAAAAATGTAAATGTGATTATGCGAAATAATTTGACGTTATCCTAAATTCGACCAATAATGCTTAAACACGTTTCATAAGTCGAATTTTCAAATGCACATTTTGCACATAATTATGGGCGTTAGTATAGAAAAATGTATGGTTAAATTTTGAACACGTTGGTTAGAAATGGAATTTATTTTAGTATAATATGAGTAATCGTGAGCAAATACCAGACATAATAAACAGTCATAAACTACTAAAAGATCTTGGCAAAGAAGTAAGGCATTCCGAACGTTTTATCAACTCGTTAAATCCACCGAAACCCGAACGAGAATCGAAACGGAAACGAAAGAAACCCATCAATAAAGATTTCGTCGATTTTTCCATGCCGCAAAAATCTTATGAACTGGTAAGTTTGCTTTCCTCATTAATATACAATATTATTAAAAACAGCCGTATTATTACCGTAACTTTTTGATTAATTTGTACAAAAATGAAATTTAGTGAAATCTTATTTGTAAATATTACCGGTTACTTATAATGTGTAAGTTATGATATTGGTTCGGTTAGTCACTCATCCATCTCATGGAATAAACAAGATATGTTATTAAATGTATAGCTTGAACCAACAATTAAATCAGCGGTGAAAACAGCTGCTAAACCAACAACCAAACCAGCAACCAAACTAGCTACCAAACTTGCTGCCAAACAAGCTGCTAAACCCGCCGCCAAACAAACAGGCAAACAAAACAGCAAACCACTAGCGAAACAAAATACAAAACAAGTAGTAAAACCAAAGGTTGTTTGTCTTTCACCGGTACCTTTCGATTTCGGACAAATTCCAGACCCACCCCAACATATCAGTCCACCGCCATGTATCCCTAATTCTAACAAAATAGCAAGATTACCATCATATTCGTACAATACACTTATGCCACCGCCAAATGCAATGAATTCCCAGGGTGAGCCTAGCTTATCGGATACCACGATATGTTCACTATCCGGTACGCTCGCCGAGCGCACTTGGAACGAATATGCTGTTGATCCAAATGAACGATGGGTCGTTACGAATGTAACTGCGAATGGCAGTGATCGACCTGGCGCTATTTTGAAATTTACATTAGGGTAAGATATTTTGAACATATATTATGAATTGTATACATTAAAAAAGCACTAATATTTAAATTGAAGACTGCAAATAACATTTTAATTAAAACAATAAAATATATATTTTTGGCATAGATCTAAAGAAGCTCAAGCACAAGCGGAAGCCGAATCTGAAGCTGGAGCGGTTTCAGTATCAGAATGCTTTAACTATGAATTTACTGCCTCGAAAACAACACCTCAGAGTATCTTCGATTTTAATGAAGATCCCGATCATCGAGAAGACGACTTTGCATTGAAAATCGACGAAAGTCCAAAAAAACGACGTGTCGCACAATCAAAAATTAAAACAATTGGTAGGTGTCATTATTTTTCTACGAAAACCATATTTTTTATATAATATGTAAAGTTATGCATCTTTGGTCATGTCGATGACGTAATATGGATGTTTAATACTTTTTACACAGTATGTTAATGATTAACCATGCTTTCCAGTACGTTCTTGAATCGCGTTAACCAAGAAATGAGCTCGATTAATTCATATTTGGCACGAAATTTTAATTATAATTAATATACATTTCGATTTAGAAAAGACACAACAAATATGATAAATACTAATTAAATTCCACTTTAGATATGTATAAATTTATATTCCATTAATTATTCAAATTTATTTGATGTAAATATAATTCTATGCTTGTTACCTTCCATTTGTATAAAGAAATATCTTTGAAATATATGAAGTGTATTATTATTAAACTCATTTTTGAAGTACATAATGGCGTCATCATTTGCAAGAAAGTAAAATATAACTGTTGCATACACATATGAGGAGTTACAATACTTGTTGAAGTACGTCAAGTTTGTAAAGATAAAATGGAATCGAAGATGAATATGTGAAAACTGCTGCGTCATTTCATGGATGATGCGTTTTATTTATGGCATTGCGTTATGTAACTTCGTGTTTTTTGTTTTATTAAGCGGCAACTCAGCCGAAGTTAGAACCTCAATCATTTTTACTACCTCCAGAGATTGAACTCGATTTGAATTCAGATGTACCAAAGAATGGTATTGAGTCTCTCTTGAAAGCATCAGTACTTACAAACAAATTAATCGAGTAAGTTAGCGAATCTTAAACTAAAAACGTTTGTAAATAATATATGTATTTTTAGCTCCGGTCGAGCGTCACCTTCAACGCGAGAAGCAATCGCTGGTATGCTATCAATTGGACAAACATATAGTATGCCAGTCAGTTCATTTGCAACAACTAACTCAAAAACTGCCCGGAAACGAAAAGCAGCCTCACCGCCAAAAGATCATTTCGAGGAAAACATTCGGAATGTTCATCAAGACGACGAATACAGTAAGTTAATTTTATAATAAATACCACTTCTACCGAACCTTTTTTTTTATATTTGCAAATATTAACAAAATATATTTATTTTATTATTATGGAAATTATTTAAATAATTTTTTCTTGGGGAACTTAATTAACAACTGCATTGTGACAAACGTAGAAAATCTTAAAAATATTTTCCATTCTTGAATTATTGAAGAAGATATTTAACTTGAATTTAAATTTTAAATATGTATTATTACGAATGAAGTTGTACTAAATCGACAATACTTAAATCAAATTGATTCTCATAAAAGGAATTCAATAAATAATATATGTAATTATTTATCAGTTTATCCATCGTTGGATAACTCTGATGAAGAAGATTGTCACATATTCAAGCCACGCGGTCGGTCCAAAGTTGATGAAGCATGGAATCCAAAAGCACGAGTTGGTCCGCTACTACCGAAAATGAACCGTCCCGCCCGAGAGGGTACCAAAAAACAAGCTGTTGAAAAAGTTTTAGAAGCTGCGGCAGCAAAACGAGCATCAGAACCTATCGTACAAGAACCTGTACGTATATTTATCTGTTCTATAAAAAAAAATTGTTTTGTTTTTACGTAACATAATATGAAAAATCAGAGATAGTTTATATTTTGCATTGTTAATTGTAATTACCAAAAATGCATTACTAGAAAAAATGGTTCACTGGCTTTGTTTCATAATATCAAGTTCTAATAGAAAAGACCGAAGAGTTTTGGTTGCTAATTTTTTTTCGCAATTAAAGTATTATATGTTTATTAAATTATGAATATATTTGCTATTTTTTTACAAGTGAGTATTTATGCCGGGTTTATACAGAAAAAATTAACGCTACATTTAACATTAGCGCTACATTTAAGGCTAAGAAAAAGATAAACACCATGCTAACCAATGTTGCCGTTTATACAGAATTTAAGACTACATTTCTTTTTAACGCTAAGCTAACAAGTTGGCCAACTTTTATCTTTCTTACTAAGAGAGATGAACAAAACCTCGTTCTTTCTTTGCCTAAGATCAGTTCAGTTTGAAAAACGCATCTGCGCAAGCGTGACCGGGTGCACATGTGTTGTCAAGTACAACATGACAGTACAGTTTGTAGCTCTTTTTGCATTCGCATTTGTTTACCTGCTATATTGTTGTTTATTATTGTTATTTTAACATAATGGACGGTGAATTGATTGATAGTGTCGAAAAATACGCTATATTGATATGATAAGCGAAGTGTAGGCTTCCGCAATAAAACTAGTAAAAAAAATACATGGAGAAGTGTTTCCGAAGTCATGGGGCTAAAAGGTATGTGATATGCAACTATATTTTAAAATTGGACGATGTTGTAATTTTAAATATATTCTAGTTCCAGAGTGTGAATCCCGGTGGGTGACTTTGCGGTCTCACTAAGCGACTGAGAGGAATAAACTGTTCGAGTCATCTGCAGATGCAAGCATCGAAGGTGCATGTCTATCGTTGGCAGAAACTATAGTGCCAAAAGGACCGAAGAGGACCCCGACATATTTGGGAAAAGCGTTGGCGTATTAATGAAAAATGTGTCGCCAACCGCGAAGAAACGTAGGCAAAAGAAGAATATGCATATAGTTTTTGGGTTGGACAGCGAGTAGATTATATAAATATATTAGTTAAATACTTTTTATTATATTGTTTTATTTAAAAATACTTCCTGTTTCTTTTCCTATTTTCCGCAAACACAATTCACATTTGTTATATACGAGTTTGGCAGGTACTGAGGTTAACATAAGTTGAAATAACTTCTAAATCAAATATAATAATGTATTGAACCGAAATAATATAACTAAAATACAAAATCATTTTAATTTAATAGTCTTTCGGCATAGAACCTTTTTCGATAAGAGATTTTTGCCATGGCACTGAACCAAAATAACTAGCCAAATGTTCTCTGTAATCATGTTCCGAATCCATTTTTATTTAAAAGAAATGAAAACTACTATATGTATCGCAAAAGGAAAATTGTTTTCGCAAATCATAAAAATATAGCCTCAAAAAACAAGTTGACACTTGCAAATGTCAAACACGGAAACCAGTATGCGCATGCGTTAATTTTGTTAGCTTAGGCTGTATAAACGCCAGTTTTTCTTGTTAGTAAAATGCAGCGTTAAATGTAGCGCTAATGTTAAATGTAGCGTTAATTTTTCTGTATAAACCCACCATTAGACTTTAATATATGCAGTACTGTTAATAATATTTAAATAATTTTAGTGTTTATTGCAACATGTTAGTAACGTTGCAAGTTTAATTATTTGTGCGATATTTACATGATTTTATTAAATACTTTCAGCAACAAAAGCGTACATATAAGAAAAAGAAAGTGAAGCCAACGAAACAGACATCAATCACAACAAAAGAGCCCTCGTACAGTTCGGCGGTATCGTCTTCATCGAGTCAATCGCTTAGTTCCACAGGTACGTATAATACTAACGCAAATAAAGTAACGAAAACGAAAGATTTTAACGTCATGATCGATGTTCATTGTACAGCCATTAGTAAGCAGAAGAAGGGTATGAAAACGGCAAAACAGCGGTTGGGTAAAATTTTAAAAATACATAAGATGATCCATTGAACCATTCTTCACAATTTTTGTTGAAAAATACTTTATAAATAATGTCCATCTATCCAGATGATTCTCATTATATTGATTCGTTTAAAATTATATTTTGACATTTTTTATTCACTTATGTCTCATTTTTATGGTGAAATATTTTAATTTATTGTTTGTCATATTATTTTAAAATTCCCAAGTCAAGCATCGAAGCTTTTGGCGAATGATTTTATCTTATTGCATAAATTTGAATATATGTTTACATTTTAAATTACTTCGTCGTGCCTTTTTAAACTAAAACTTAAGTTTAATAAATTTAAAATTAAAAAAAAAATACATTCACACTTAAAAAAAATCATTCATATTTTAAATGTGCTCACCGCAGCTTTAAATTATTGTAAACAATGATTAAATTATTTCACTGAAAATGTTTAAACATGGCGAAAATGTAGCGAATTTAATTCTAAACGAAAAATTGTCGTTAGGCAGCATGCTCCAATTATGTTTTTTTAATATATAGATTTTTTTTATATTATATATAAGTTTTATTAATATATAACGTAATTTTAATTTAGTTTATAACACTTCTTTTAGTGTGTTCTAAAACGTGATACCAAAGAAAATTTATTTTAATTTTAATAGTGCAATTCTTGAGCACTCTGATATTATTTTTCATAGTTTTTTTTTTTACTATCAGTATTCATGCTTTTATTTTTAAACATTTTTCTTCGTAACGTTTTATTTGTAAATACATTTAAATTTCTTTTAGTTTTACATCATAATAATTTAAATATTATTTTAAGTTTATAATAATAATGTAAGTAGATTTATTTTTATGTATGATTGGTTATATGAACGGTGTGGGCAATGAAAGAAAAGTCACATTTTAAAACTAGATTTTAACTTCGACAGTAGGTTAGAAATAGTGAAATTAAAACACGAAAACTTATCGAAATCTGGTGCTATTAGACAAATTGACGTTTTAAATTAAGCAGGGTCGCATAAACTTCGAGTTTTTAATTAAAGAATCTATTTTTTTAAATTTCATTTACTTACGATTTTATTCAAATAATCAATTAGTATTATTTTTTATCTTATCGGTTAAAGCGTAAAAGACATTTTCATAACTAAACAATATTAATTTTGAGATAACTTAATTTTAAAAAATAGTTCTTTTAGAAACTTGATGTTTGTTTAAACTTATTTTCCAAATTAAGTTCATGATGCAAACGGGTATAAATGACACCTTAAAGATTTATAAGTTGTATTTTGTTTCTAATGTGATTTTAACTCTTCGCTCAATCTTTCATGTAAATCAATGAGAAAATGTTAGTGACTACATTTACACTAAATATTAGCAAATAATATTATCTGTTACACAAATATACGCTAGATATCACAATATTTATTCATAATCTATGTATAGTTCATTCTCACAATAATGATAGTAATTTAAGTTTGGTTACTTTGCAGAATATTTCACCAAAACCACCGAAACTTAATAAATTGTCAATGTAATAGTGTAAAAGTAGTCATCGTAATAACGTCTCAAATTTGTTGATAACTTAAACAAATTTTTTACATAGTTTTTTATTTATGTATGAAAAAAGTTTTTTTTTAGAAAAATCTTTGCATTGTTTTAAAATCACCCAATAAATTTGAGACTTTAAATTCCACTGTAACAAAACTGTGATTTTTGAAATTCACAAGTTTCAAATATTTAAATGTTATTTCATATTTGTAAATATATATATTTATCAAAAAAAAAATCATATAAGCATAAGATTGCAAGGTTTTTCATTCATTTTTTCTTTTTTAATTCATTAGGCCTTTTCATTAATTAAACAAATCTCTATCGCGTATTTTACAACATTTAGATATATACATTTTACAACAAAACTAGCCAATAACTATTATGTAAGTCACTTAGGTTGCTTGGTTTTGTAATAGTTACGTGTCTTTATCAAATTTTTGTGAAAATCTCAGCACTAGTCACTATAACAACCACAATCTAGTTATAGTGGCCAGTCTGAACTAAAACCGCATTAGAAGAAATCATTGTACATCGAATATTATTCAGGAAATCTATATTTTTGAAGAGGTCTTCTCATTGAAATCGTTTTTGTATTTTATTTTTTACATCGTGTATACTTTTTATTGTCTTGTGTCATATACATATTATTTTCTGTTTATTTCATACACATAATTGTTCGTTGTTAACAAAATTTTATAAAATATATTTAATAAAAACAGACAATTTATTCTACCATCATGTTATATTTTGTAACACTTAAAAATATTTTTAACAATTCCATTTTGATTCGTCTAACATTTTGAATGATTAAGAAGCCAAGGCTGAAACTATTTTCAAAAAAATAAAAATAAACGTAGAAGTTGAAAATACAAACCATATTGTGATTGTTAGTTATTGTACATTATTCATCATATTTAATGCATGCACGTGGCACATTTCACTAGATTCTCTAATAACGAAATTTATATGTAATTGTCAATAGAATAATTCATGGGAATAAAGTACTTTATTTTTGTATGTTAACAATAATTATTTACTATTTAATTTTTATATTTAAATCAAAGTTTCACAATAATGTTTACATTATCTAACATCGTCTACTAATATTAGCTGTGGTATTACTCTTGAGCTGTGAAGGAGAATTTCTTAATCTACACTTTCGTAAAATGATTTAAACTTCTATTTGTTTATATGAGCAAATATTTCCGTAATAAGAAATTTTAGTTATTATTTTGTAAAATTCAGATTGTTATAATATTGAACAAAAATAGTAAAATAACTCCGAAGTAATAGTAATATGTATTAATCTACGACATAAATATAATTCAAATAGTCACGAAGGTAAATTCTGATTCTATTAAGGGAGTACATAGGTTTTGAAATTAAAAAAATAGCGCTATTTTGTTATTTATTTTCCGCTTTATTGATGCACTTGTGCATTTAATTTTTTTACCGTAACAAAGGTATACATATACATCAAAGTGAAAAATCCTAATTTTTCAAGAAAAAAAACACTAAATGGCGGAAAAATTGCAAATCGCGCAGAGGTCCTAAAAAAACTGATTCCGCATCCCCAGGATATCTCGGCAGTTAATCAGCAGAAACTAACAAGCGTACGTTTTTATTAATATAGAAGGTAAAAACTAGTTCTTATGAGCCCCGAATTTTAAAATTTTGCTTTTTAACAAAATGGCGGCCTTTTTCATTTTGACCTTCAATTTTGGGGTAAGAAATTCGTCATTACAAATCAAAAAAATACTATATCTTTAAAAAGGAAAAAAAAGTCCCGCCGACAAAGACTCCTAAATATAATAAGCTTCAACAAAAAGAAAGAATAAAGCAAATTGGTTGAGTAGGTCTCGAGAAACTTAGGGGATACGATTTGAAAACATAGTTTCGAGATTTAAACGTTTAAAAGTTTTGTCACTGGCGGATTTGATCGATTGAACCACTGTGCGTCGTCATAACTTCGTCAATTATTCGAATTTTTAATTCAAGTTTTGACCGAACATTTCTTACAATATCTACTTTTGGAATATACAAAAGAACGTAAAATTTTAACTCGAAAAAGTTATGCCCTTAATATATAAAAACCGAAAATTCATCATTTTCAACATAAGTGATTTTTTAATCTATATTTACAAAAATTATAATTAATGCTACTTTAAATCGGTAACTAGTAATATGAATTTTGTAGCTTCCTATATTTTATTATTGTTTTTATAAATATAATTTACATTATTTTTTATATGTAATTACAAATCAATATACTCGAATTGTTCGATAAATCAAATAGAGCCACAAAGATAAATACAAAATTGGCATTCTAATTCTATTAATGCATAAAAACGATAAAAACCTAAGAGAATCTACTTTAATCAAGTATACTCTTGATCTTGACTATAAAACTTCCTTAAATGAAAAATATCTAGAGAATGTGCTTATTTGTTACAAATTAAAATTCCCTCGTACATATTTAAATTTAAATACAAGTTATATCAAACATTTGACACGTGTGGATACGTGTCAGTGGCGCTAGTGTCGTTAAACTTTTGACAGCTTCATAGATACACGTAAGCGGGTTGTGTTTTTGTCCAAATAAGTATTAAATACATGTGAGAATCCAGCAAAATGCTAACTAAATTCGAGACAAAGTCTGCACGAGTTAAGGGCCTCTCATTTCATCACAAACGCCCTTGGGTTTTGGCAAGGTATGTAATATTTTGAATTTAACCTTAAAATATAATACACTTTACCTGTGCATATCTCTCAAAATACATATAAATTTAATGGGGATTCAATATAGAAGTGAGTTAACACCTAAATGCTTCTTGATCAATAAATTGCTTCGGCTATAATTTAATATATATTTATGTAATATAGCAATCTTCTGCAAGAATTCGCCCAAAGTTAATATGTAACTTGAAATCAAATAATATACAAATGTTCAGATCGACTAGAAATTGACGTTCAATGATATTGGAATAAATTAACAGTGTTCACCGCTCAGTTTACTCAAGTTTAACACATTTTAGAGTAATATTGGGCAGTAACAATTTTTATTTTATATCTGAATCTCTGATAATGTTATATAGATCGCATATCTGTTAAAATAAGATTATTCTAATGCCTAAACATATTTATTTGTTATTTAAAAAGTCAGTTTGGGTAATATATTTGGCAGATGAGGTCATGTTACTTATTACTATAAGTTTGCAGTAATTTGCTTAAGGAGGTATGCCTACCTGCAAGGTAAAATAAGCGAACATTTGGGATTTTCTTTCTGTAAACTAATCAACATTTTCAAAAACTGTTTTCATCCATGTACTTAGGTTCAAAACTACATTAATCATTTTGTAAAAAAAGGTCCTGGTGGTCCATAAGCCGCTCCTTGGAGAAGACCTTTTTAAAAAAGTCTTTCACGATGACAGCTCGTGTCTCATCTGAGTTCAAAAATTCCAATTGGATTAAGCATAAGTAAAACCGGTCCGCGATCGTGTGTTTTTGAAAAAAAAATTCCACAAAATGGCAGCTTTGTAAAGTTAAAGTATCAATTTTTAGCCTTAAAATCGGTCTTTGATCGGCTGTGAAAAATCGAATTTTAATAAGAGGCGAAATCCGGTCTCAAGAAAATAGTTCTGAACATGAGAAAACAAAAATCAGACAAATCGGATGTATGGCATTTGAGAAATTGCTGTCACCGACTTTGAAAACATATTTCTGAGATAATCGCTTCAAAAGTTTTAAGTGTCATAAGTGTTACTTACATGGAATCTTTTCAATATCGCATAACTTGGTTAATTTTTATCGGATCAAATTGCAATTTTGACATAATAATGCTGAATATATATATATATATACTTGCAATTTGAAAAATAAAAAATAAATCGACTTTTTGAAAGTTTGCAGTTTCAGTATTTTGTAAAAGTAATAATACTAATTGTCAATTAACGTCAATATTTATCAAATATTACATAATTTGTAAAATTATAAAAAATATCTAGAAAACGGAATATTTTATTATTATTGTTATTTTATACCTTTTGTAACTGTGTGATGTTGAAATCATGAGGGCGAATCTTTGAAAAACCATAACTTTTAAACTAAAAATGCTACAAAAAAATCGTGGTAGACTTAGAATATTGTTTATTAAGATCATAATTGTAACTGGAATATCTGCGGGAAATAAAGGTTTCAATTTTAAAACTGTCACTCCAATCTAATCAAACTACCCTTGTATTTGTTTTTATTATTTTATTTAAAAAAATATCTATTTTTCATTTAGTTACAAATAAAACCTTATTTTATATTACCCTAATTTAACCTAAAGCAAAATCTGATTTAAACTTAATTAAAAACTATTATTAATATTATTACATTCATGCACATATTTAAAACTTTTTCGCAAATATTGCAAATAATTTGCTATTTACATTAATACATATTTATTTTACAAAATTTATCATTTACTTATTTTCTGCGACAACTTTAAATATTAGTTAAATTAAAATGAGTTTTTAATTTAGAATACCTTCAAACAAATTTGATACTTAACATCTTATAACACAAAATTTATTCAAATTACAGTTTTATATTATTGCTACCTAATTAATTAGCTAATTAAATTCATAATAAACACTTGAATGATCGGGAAGATGTGGAATAAATCCATAATTATTGGACAATTTCCGTTCTGTGTTGAGTGATTTTCACTGCATATTACATAATTTTTAAATGTCATACCTTTTATAGTAACTATTAACTTATTGTTTAGTTGCCGTACTATCCGTAGTTACTGGTAAATCTTCTGTTGTTTCATTTGAGCTTACTGTAGTTCCATTTTCTGCCACTGTTGTGTTTGCATGTGTTTCATCTAGCGCTGTTGTATTGGATTTTATAACGTTTTCTGTGGTTATATTTTCCGCTGCCGTTATTTCTGCTGATTCTAGTGCCATTGTAGTATCATCTACTATAATCAAAAATCCTTGTGTTGTCTGCACAACAGTAGTTTCTGATTTATCATTTTTTGTAGTTGATGAAACGGTCGTTGAAGTTATGGTATCGGTAGTCGCAGCATTTTCAGTGGTGGTGGTGGTGGTAATATCTACTTTTGATGTTGGCATTTCTGTTATATTTGAATCTGTAGATGCGATAATTGTTTCTGATGTCGCTTCAAGCATTTGTTCTTCTTTCAGAATTGACGACCTAAGCGCTACTATTGCTTTTTCTGATTTGTCAACGTCTGAGTCTGTTTCTTTTTCCCTTTCCAATAGTTCTGTTTCTGTCGTTGCAATCATTTCTGGGTTTGTTTCTTTGATTGCTGATACTAAATCTTCTTCTCCTGATTGTGCTATTTTTTCTACCTGTGTGTTGCCTTTTGTCATTCCTGATGATAATTCACCAACTTCTGTGCTTATTTCTTCTTTTTCTGATGACATTTCTTTTGGTTCTGATTCAGATGATTCCTCAACCTCTGAGCTGATTTCTGATGACAATTCCTTTGGTTCTGATACTTCACTGGCATCTAAGTCTATTTCAACTTTTTCTGCGTTTGTTTCTTGTTTTTCTGAATTTATTTCTTCAATTTCTGAATTTGTTTCTTCTTTTTCAACATTTCTTTCATTATCTTCCTTTTCTAATAATTCTATTGGTTCCGTTACCGATCCTTCATTCATTTCTTCCATTTCTGTGTTTGTCTCTTCATTTCCTGCGTTTGTTTCTTCTCTTTCTGAGTTTATTTCTTCTTTTTCAGAATTTATTGCTTCTTTTTCTGAGTTTATTTCTTCTTTTTCTGAGTTTATTTCTTCTTTTTCTGAGTTTATTTCTTCTTTTTCTGAGTTTGTTTCTTCTTTTTCAGAGTTTGTTTCTTCTTTTTCTGAAATTGTAACTTCTTCTTCTGAATTTGTTGCTTCTTTATCTAAGTTTATTTCTTCCTTTTCTGAAATTGTTTCTTCTGAATTTGTGTCTTTTTTTTCTGAAACTGTTTCTGCTTCTTCTGAGTTTGTTTCCTCCATTTCTGAGTTGGTCTCTTCTTTTTCTGTGTTTATTTCTTCTTTATTTGAAGTATTATTTTGGTATTTCAACATAGTTGTTTCTTCAGATTCTTGTGATTCTAACATAGGTTCTTCTTTAGATACAGCGAGTGATTCTACTGCAAGGTCTGCCATGTCATTTTCATCGATTTTCGCCTTTGATTCTTGTTTCAATTCTGATAGCGATTCTTCTTCATAATTAGCCACAGCTTCATCTACAAGTTTAAATAGATTTAGTCTTTCTTGAAATACTAACATAGATTTTTCTTGAGATTCTAGCATGGATTTTACTTCAGAATCCAATTTAGATTTCTCTTCCGATTGTAACATAGTTCCTTCTTTAGATTCTGGTAATAATTCTACTACAACTTCAAGCATTTCATTGTCTGCTTGTTTTGGCGTGACTTCTGTTACCAATTGGACAACAGGTTCTACCACAGTTTCATTTTTAATTTTTAATAATTCTACTTTCATTTCTAGCATTGCTTCCTCTTGTTCTTCTGCAGAATTGGACATAGCCTCCTCAGCAGAATCGGACATAGCCTCCTCTGCAGAATCAGACATAGCCTCCTCTGCAAAACTAGACATAGCCTCCTCTGCGTTGACAAACTCTATTGTAGATTGATGATCAGGTGCAGCAGTTGTAGTCTGTTCCAACAAAGCACGATCTTGTTTCTTTACTTCGGCAATAATATCATTAATTCGAAATCGTGTTTTTGAAATAATACTTTCTTGTGCTTCAACAGACGTTGAATCTTTATTATCGTTATTCGTAACTTCAGACGCAGTTTGATTTTGTTCCATATTTGTGGCTCCAAAACGTAATATGTTCAATAAATTTGATTGGGGTTCATTTGGAGACAATGGAGCTGTAGACGCTGGATAATTTTGGATTGGTTGTACAAATAAATTTGAATCAGTTGAATAGAAATTAACCAATCTTGGTTGCGGATTTTGGAAGAATTTCTGGAATACATCAATGGGATTATTAGTTTCTGGAAGTTTATATAAATCTTGAATCGATTTGGGTAAAACTTTTTCGTTCGCCAAAGGCATTGCTGTAGTACTTGCAAGAGAGTCGACCATATTTGAAGCAATATGTCTTGCTTGGTTGACTTCAGTTTTTACTGGACTTGGATTTGGGAACATCTGTGATCGCATTTGTTGCGATTGAGGACCAGATACGAATAAAACATGTGAAGTTGCGCCCGTGTCTGTTTGAGTACGGTAAGCGAAACCACGGTATTCGGAATTTTGTTGAGCAATATTATTTCTTCGAATTGCTGGAGCTGCTTGAGGTATTTGATTTTGACTGCCGAAAATATTGCCTCGTCTCGTTACGGCTGGTCCACGATAAGTTATATGTCTTGTTGATGCTGGCGCTTGCGGCTCATAATCGCGAAATTCTGGATGGGTTGTGTAAAATTGTTGGGCAGGTTGCTGGACGAAATTATCATATTGTGGTTGCTGGTTGGTTGCAAAGATACTTTGTTGGTATCCGGGGTTTTGATTGGTCGTGAAATAATCTTGCCTCGCTGTAATTGGTGGAGATGTTAGGAATGGTTGATGTTGCAGTGTTTGATGTCGATAGTTTGGATTTCCGTGGAATGTTGAGGTGTATGTTTGCGATGATCTTCTGTATGCTGGATATTGAAATGCGGGTGGATGGTGGGATTGAACGTAGTAAAACTGGGGAGTTACTTCTTGCAAACTGATGACAATGCAAAGCACCGTAATCTGCAAATATACAATTTTAAAGTTAATATATCATATAGCAAATTGTTTTTAAACATATTTTTAATGTAAGAAAATAACAATTTAGTTTTGGATTGGTCTTTTTTTGTAGATCAGGAAAAGTAAAATTATTTCTCCCAATGCTAAATTTTAATAAATCATTTTAATGTAAACTAAATTTGTTCAAATGGTAATTGCTAATTAAAAAATACGTCACGCTTTAATAAAGTATCCGGTTTGTTTTTAAAGCTAGTCTTCGATTGAATTGTTAAAAATGTATCATCAATCATTTAATTGGTACAATTCTGAGCAAATCTTTAATTCCATAAGCAAAATTTGTAAAATTTCAAAAAGCTATAATTCTCTAATAAGTAGATTTTTAAGAGTAATTCTTTGCTAAAAACAAGAATTAGCTCAGCTATATTTGATATATTCCACAAATTTTTGATTCGCAACTCAAACTATTTAAAACCCTTTAAATTTTTTACAAATTCTCGTTACAGATTTATAAACGTACTTAAAATGGCACCATATATTTTATTTGTATGTTTTTAAATATTCCATAAAAATATCGATTCAGAACCACGAACTTCTAGTCACTAGAATCTAGTGGCAAAAATACTTCTTTATAGTTCCTTGTTTTGCAACGTGATGGCTATACCTGTTTACTTTCATAAACATAAATATTCACATCTGTTTAATTATTTTACAACTAAACGCTCTACTAAATAATTCTACATATATTCATAGTAGTTCCAAATCATAACACCATAATCAAGAATATTCCTAATTTAATAATTTTTATTTTATATCAATTGCCATAGAGTTAAAACCGTCGTTTACCTAAATTGGCTATTTTACCCAAATATTTTAACTTTGTGAATTTAATAACGAATAATGAGGATAATTTCAAAATGTTAATTTGCTTAAAATTCAAAACATTATTTTATTTTTTTAAAACATATTGTGGAATTTTAAGCGAAGTAAAACTACAATTGAATAAATAAATACAAACAAATTATTATCTAATATTGTGTTCTTGTTGCCCTATAACAGATATGCAATATCGGAAATCAATTTCGCCAAACTAATTTTTATGTGAAAAGTTAAGGTAAAAAAAACACAAAAAATCAGTGTCTAAATTTTTCTTTGTGTTTTCTATTTGTTTTAATAATTCGCAAATAAAAAAAAAACACTAAATGATTCTAAAAATGTATTGTTATTATTATCCATGTTGAGCTATACATATAAATATATATATATCGAGATTTATACATATATAGATAATAAAACTAAGATAAATTTTATTTAAAATGACCATTGGACAGAAGGTCGAAATACCGGTATTGCTCTTAATTTTTTTTTAACTAACAATAAGTTTATAATGCTTAACTGTATATATTAAACAATAAAAACTAGTAAATTCATGTTTAATTTTAAAATGGTTGATCTTTTATAATTTTTTTGCTAATTGACGCAGTCTATTCGTGTTATATTTTAAATTAGTTTGAAAATAATTTCAGTTTTTATAAGTTATTAATTAATTGCAAAACTAAATATCAAAGTTTACGAAAACATCTGGAATGTGTATTTTCGCAGTAAACTTGCTAATGAGCTAAGAAACGTATTACTAAAATAGGGGGAAAATATTATTTTAGTTAAAATAAAAAATAACAGCCAAGTTACACTTTGTTGACCGTCAAACACGCAATGTGACATATTTTCCGATTTCGTGTTAACGTGAATTGCATATTGCTGTTGGCACGATAACTTCCCATGAGATGGCTCTGTTCCAGCACGGCATAACCATGAATGTTAGCACCCTGATTTTGTTTGGTCTACATTTTTGTGTAATTAGTTATTTCTTTATCTCGTTTTCATTTTCTCGTATAACATGCTTGTTGATGTATAATTCAAAATAAAACGAATCAAATTTGTGTATAACTATTGAATGGGAAAAAATTAAACTATACGTAAATCAAAAGTTTGTCCCATTAAAACATGATACATATTAAACTGATTTTCTAGATCAAAGTAATAATTCAGAAGTCTCAACCTTGATCTTTGTCTGCTTAATGGTCGATTTCGAAAATGTTATTTTTATAGTTTTTGACCTATGGATGGATGGAATTCCACAAACTGCATTTAATACATTCAAATTACACTCACTCGTCATTTGCTCAGTTTTTATTTCTGTTTTTATTAAAATGGAGACGGATTTGTTTCTAAGATAAAATTGTATTATTTACCAAATTAGAATGAGCCACTGTACCGTAAGTATGATTGTATCAGGCAAATGTATTTTTGTACAAAATATAAAATAGGTTGAAATATATGAGTGGTAAAAGGTATAAAATGTTTATCATATAACGCAGGGAAATATGTACTTTAAAAATATCCGTTTTGCGTGCTATAAAACGCAATATACTGAATAAATATCGACTCGAAAAATTTGCATATAAATTAACAGCGCACAAATACTTTTATTACACTTGGCATTTATTTACGAACCCAACATAACATTTTTTCAACTAATTAGAGTAGTTGTTCCCAAAATTGATATTATCATTAGTTTTAAATGCAAATATCTACGAATAATTTTACATTTATTTATGCGTGGCGTATTTTTACATATATCCTCGAATCGATCAATAGGCTTGTTCTTTCAAGCAAAACATTTTTATTCATTGTTCATTTTTGGGAGAATTGTAAAAATTATCCTTATTAATATATATTTAATATGAAATTTTAATCATTTCTAATTTTTATTCCTTATCATTAATTTCGAATGTAATTGGTTACTTTTCGGTACATTGATTACTTTCATTTCAACCATTTATTATTATTATTTAATAAGATATAAGTTATTTTTTACTCAAAGTTTTAAACATGAGCCAATGCTTATAAAATGTAAGCTTTATTTATGAAAATTATCGTACGACTATAAGTACATTTGTGTTTAAAGTTTTTCAAAATATCTAAATGATTAAATCAATTTTTACGAAGAACATTCTGTAATTGTAACCAACATAATCGGTTACAAGAATTACCAGAAATACGGTACGTGGTTATTCTTTATTTTATATTTCACCACGTAACTGTGAAATTTATAAAAATAAAAATATATATAGATATTTTGAGATAAATGCGAAACTAAATTGAACATTGTGGAAAAATTACGTTTTTGTCTCATATTTATCTATAGATGATTTGAATCAAGAATGTTTATTTTTTTCGCGATTAAAACCACAAAATAATGATGACCAGAACATGTAATTGATGATTACGTAATCACAAATATATACTAGTTACGTGGTTACTAATTACAATTATGAAACGTGCTTTTAATAATTGGACATGCTAATTTGAGATGTGATTTAAAAACGATAACTGCATATGTATGATTACTTGCATTATAGACAAAAAGATCATGACTGGTAACATGTATCACGTAGCAACAGTATGTGCGGATCTGGATCACAAAACTGGATTTTCGAGCAACATCATAATAGGTGTAGATTATTTATTTATTTATTAATCCCGAAGATTAAGTGCCCTTGATTGCGTAAAAAAGTTGTACAAGTTCTACTTTCGTGTTTTCGTGGAACAAAATGTCAAGAATAATGTTTTCAAGGTTCTGCCATGCGTCGCGTCGCGTCTCAGCACAGCACAGCTCTGCTCTGCTCAGAATGTGTTATTATTGTTTTATCTGATGGGGTGGTATTACCGGTCTTTGCAAAAGGTTTTTGGATCACATGCGTCAAGTCATACAACACTCACTGCGGTCGCACCCAACCAAATCAACTGGTTTCGCATATTATTTTTGTTTCGCGTAACAACTTGTTCGTGGCTCGTTGTTTTTCTTTTTACGACTGTCTGAAATTTCTTTATTTTTCTCGTAATTGATTGGCGCGCAACGTAACGACTTGAATTACAAAATTGCCCGCTGTCTCATGCTCTTTGTTTATATCTTTAGGTTTTTTAAAAAACACATTCACAATTCTTTAAGCTGCATTTTATACTTTATAAGACCAACACATTTCAAAACAATAATGCAACACTATTTTATATAATCTTTTTAATCCTTTCGTAGCAACCTCACAGAAAACACATTGAAAATATTCAATTATACCAAGCTTGTTTGTTTACATTTCCTCTTAAATTTATTTTTAAAAAGATTTTAATTTGAATCACCCTTTTTTATTTGATATGCAAAAGCAACTACATTTATTTGATTGGTAAATAAAAAAATCGTGTTCTTTTTAAGGGAAAACTAAAATAAGTACCTAAATCAACCATTTTACGTAAATATGTTGCGAAAAACCAATATTAACAACTATTAGAGGAAACCTTTCAATATTGACGCAATGCCCCAAAAATGTCTAAATGTATTATTTAAGTTATAAAAGTAAATTATATCCAGATTTATTAACACTCAATTAATAACATTTTTATTTGATAGGATATGCCAATCTAATATAAATCAACTATTCATTATTTGCCGATAATTAGTAAAATTAGTTTTAGCCCCGTTCGTCATTTTAACAATTTACTAGTGCGATTTGTTTAATTTTATAATTCTAATAATAAAAATATATTTTCCACCAAGAAATGTTGTTCAGTAGTTGATTAATTAATCAAGCGTAATTGATAGGGAAAAGAGACCAGTAAATGAGATAAGTTATGTTATATAATTTTGAAATAAAAATGTATCTTTTATATTTTGGATTTAATATGATCACTGAGATATTGAATATTGAAAAAAAAAAATTATATGTTGTAAACGTAATTGTCATTTTAATGTGGCATGTTAAATGTCTAAACATTTATTGTTTTCGGAAAATTTCTGATCAGACATATTCAAATACGTAATTTTCAAATTTAGAAGAGTTTTCAGCTTTATTTTATTACATATTTTGCAAAATATTAAAATATTTACAACTAGTTTAAAATACATATTAAAAAAAATTGTGATTTTTTAATAGTTTGAGTCATCATTTCTAGCTCTAACTAGTAGTGTAAAAAAATGCAGGTAAGTGAAAGCAAAATAATATTTCATTAAAAAATTTGTACCATCTTTAACACAATTAAATTTTTTGTTGAGTGAATAAATGAACACTTTCAATAAAAAGGTAAATTTTAAATCATGTTATTTAAATCTAATATGGATATTTATTAATTAAAATGAATTATTTTATTATTTCTATTCTCCCTATTTAACAAAATCACAATTTTTTGAAGTCTGATATATATTATTAAACAATTGCTCAGCACATTATTTATAATTGTTTATTTAGCAAAAAAAGGCACTGATAAAAAAGGTAAATGAATTAAAATAAAAAGTTCAATATTGTATTATTAATAGTCAAAATTAATATCCTTGATACTTCACTATATCGCTTTTTATTACTAAAAATTAAAATAGCTGTGAACATCGTAAATTTTAGTAAAATTTGGAACTTAAACTCTCATAAACACATTGTTTTAAATATGATGCACGTAGGGAGATTTGGTACAGATTCTTCACTTACAATATTAATTAACGGATTCATGGTGTAGTGCACTGTATCAAAAAAAAAAACTGTAACAGGTTCACAAACAAAACAAATTTGAACTGATTTAATTGTGTGTATCATATGCGTTTTTATACCCTGCGCTCATGAGGTCTCCCTCTTCTCGGCGTTGATCTGTCAAATTCGATGTCTCCTCCGATTTCCGAATACGAACCAGATTCACACTATGTACATACACATGTATCAAACCGATTCTCTGTAAGCGTATGCGTATCTGCTCTATTTTATCATAATTGATGGATTTTAGGTGTGATTGTAATCATATTATTATATATTTGAATAATGTTTTTCATTTGGATAAGCAGACCATATATGAATTATATAATATGTATTGTCAGATTCATCATTCAAATGATAATTTTCGATAGAAATTTTAAATAATTCATTTGAATATTAACTATCATATATAATAATAAACTAACCCATTTATTACAAATGTTACGTTACGCAAAGACATAGATAATCAAATGCAATACATTTTTTAAATTGCGCTCGTTTCTTCGTATGACATTTTCAGGTAAATTTCAAAAAAATTGAATAATGCACATTTAAATTAAATTAATATATTGTCACATTTCTCTTTATTTATCTTATTCATTGTCGCCGCAAATTGGGTACCGAAATACCTATTCGTTCGAAATTAAATTTCGTCAAAAAGTAATTATTGCACAATAAAAAAAACCTATAAAATAGCCCTTTCGTCGTAATTTTTTCAACTAAAGGAACTTATATAGAACATATTATTATTATTTCTATCTCTAAATTGTCATAAATAGAAATATATAATATTATAAAGAAATTATAAAGAAATACGTGTTTTAAGAAGCTTACACTAATTCCTAATTTTAATTTCTGAACTTTTAAATATTTTATTTTAAATGATTATTTTTTTATGGCATTTAACTCGGGATTATTTGCGTTTTTAGATTTTTAAATAACATTTTCGATGTTTTTCCAGTCTAATCGCGTTCGAATTGATACGCAAGTGATGTGTTTAATTGTAATAGGAAAATTAAGCAAATTTCATTGTTATTTATTCGAAAAAATATCAATTTTAATGATAATTGGCACTAACCATCATTAACATATTCAAGACTAGTTCATACATTTTTTTCTATATATATGTACTCGCTTTTAATGAACGCTAAGGATGAATGATCATATAGAAATTCAATATATGTATTCAAATTTCAAATATTATTTACACATACATACGTACGCATCACGCCTAATCCCATCCAATGGGGTGGCATATATGAATTAAGGGACTCTCAAAACGAATATTTTTTATTAAATAAGTTCGAAAGAAAATTTATTGGACGTTAAAAATACATGATTACATATATTATTTCTTATTATTTATTTTAAAATATATTTGTCGAGTTTCGGTGTATGTGGATCATGACAGGTTTGTTCCAACTAATGTTAGAATAGGTTTGAAGATGTACGACGCATGCGCATTCGTTCCAACGGAACACTATTTTCATAATGCGCATGCTTCGTACAGTTTCAAATCGATTCTAAGATTAGTTGGAACAAACCTAATATTATATAAACTTAAACAATTGTTCACTGAATTCAATCACATGGATAACTATAGTAATGAATCTGGAAATAAACGTATTTCGCACGTGTCAGTCTGCGAAAATCCTTCGAAACAAAAATTATTATAAATATTAATACCCATCATTTTGAGTCTCATTATTTACTGTATTATCATTTTTGAAATATTCGTACTGATACCCATAACAAATTAAATGCCAGTAAGAATCAACAATTTGTCCAAAATCGCTTTGTCCCTGAAAGATTAATGAGAATATGTAGGTTTCGGTGGTATGAGATAAATAAAGACCTTTGAATACAGCATTGACAAATAATCTGTTTTTCCCGTATTCCTCATATTGTACAAAAAAACGAAAAAGCATAATTAAACCAAATAAAAATGAAGCCGGGTATTTCGTGTGTAAAATATACAATTTTTTTTCGGATTGTCGAACGTATACGTTTCCATGTCATTACTCCTCCGAGCAAGTATTCAAGTATTCTGCGGCTACGACCTTGTCATTTCCGTCTGACATGAGCACCATATCTGTCGGAGGCGCGCCGTTTTCTAGCTATTATTTATTATGCTTATATGCATAAATTCAACCGCATTATTTTATCAAAAAATAACCGTATGTGATCACTATAAATATGGCTTATAAATATAAAAAAATTACATCATTAGCTTTTTTACTTTATTATACGAACTAATAAGTATTTTAATCATTAAAAAGTTCAAAATTTAGATTTTATCAGAAAAATCTATGAATTCGCGCGTAAGAGTACAACCAAACAATGAAAAACATAAATAATCGGATTAAAATGCGAACAAGAGCTTCCAACTTATAAAATATATTTACAGACAGTAAAATTATATTTTACGCCAAAATATTTCATTTGGAAAAAACGTATGACGAGATTGATAAATAAAGTTAGAATTTTAGAGTTATTTGACTCTTTTGGGCAAGTCAGTACCTTTATTGTGTTTTAAGAAATGATGAATAGCTTTCTTGAATATGTTAGCTTGACATTTATGCCATTTCGGGTTTTCCCAAACCTTACGAAGTTATTTCTTAATTGCGAAGTAAATGTAATGAGTGTTTCGTGTATTGGAATTTCTGTTGTGTTGCGTATGTATTAGAATATTTTACGTCGTCGTAAAATACATGATATTAAAAAGCATTTTCTTTTTATCCAGTATTCTTACGCGGCAACCCCTTATTATTATATTTTACAGCGCACCTTGCCTTATCGATATGACTCAGGTTACATGCAACATGACCTGTACTATTTTTCTAACACGTAAACTAAAGCCAAGAAAAAATAATTGTTAAGAAAAAATAAAATAAATAATCCGTGCATACTAAAACGTTGAACAATCATTGTGCACTTAACACGATATATTAATTTTTTAAACAAAAGATTATTTTTCCATTGTACTTATTATTTATTTATTAGAAAAATAATATAGGTCGCGTAGCAACATTTTTATATAGGTAGAAATTCTTATCGAAATGTTCTCTTATTCTACTTGACCTAAGAAATTTATTTTATTTGAACATACAATTGCATAAAACGAGTGCAATTTTCTGTAAATCTGTACTACAATAGATTATACAAACTTCCTAATTGAGATTCATATTTGGTCACTGGATTCTATGTTTAAAAACGAATTAATTTTCGCATAACACGAGTTCATTTTAGACAGAAATAAAAAATAAAATAAAAATACAGTTATCAGGTTAAATGTTTGCGAAATAAGAATTGCTTTATACTTGTGTGTTTTAATTTTAAAAATGCATATTTCCGAATCTACACGGCCAACAAATAAAAGAAGCATGCAGTGGCTTCGGCAATGTCTTCTTTGACATGGCGAATTGCTGTATAAATACAGAATAATTGTAATATAATTAAAATGATCAAAGTTCAATTTTCTTTATATTAATTAAAAAAAAACACCTTTATTTCACAAATTTATTTAGATATAATATAGATGTACATTTCGACCACTAAGTGGTCATCATAATTATACATTAAATATTTTAAACTAGAGGCTTGATTTTTATTATTATTATTTATTTTCAGTTATAACATACTTTAGCAATATCAAAACAATTTTACGTAGATTTTTTCGGAACAATCAATATATCAATATAAGCCGTACTTTTTTTAGGCGGCCCTATAACTCTTGATGTACAAAATAGGGTTTAAAATACGAACAGATTCAATTGGGCACATATACAATATGTATAACAAATATGGTTGAAATCGATTCTGTAC
Organism: Nebria salina; assembly: GCA_944039245.1. Lineage (NCBI taxonomy): Eukaryota > Metazoa > Arthropoda > Insecta > Coleoptera > Carabidae > Nebria > Nebria salina. Next base: position 6,790,131 of record OX063288.1, read on the forward strand.
CTTCAGAGGAGAAAAGAACAATATTATTACGACATGACAATTAACTAACATGCGAACTAAAATGCGGTAAAATTATGTAAACTTTCAAAACAATCTTTTTGAAGAACACATTTTTTTTTATTACAATTATTAGTTTTTCAAAAGTATTATATCTTACGGACGATTCTCTGCCTACACTGAAAAAAATTTGTAACCGTAGAGACTACAATTTTATAGAATTGTTAACAGAAGATAATTTCGCAACTTGGCCACAGGAAACTGTAAGCGTAGTGATTAGATATAACTCGAATACGCTAAGCTTCTATTACAGAGACTCATAATATGTAAAAATAATATCGGTAATGTCGGTATCAAACCTTTTCTAGACCTTATCTTGCCTAAACATTTGTAACCCCAATGCTAGGAAATTCGAAGGCTCAGCATACAGAAACGAATTGACCCATTGCGTCAGGATTTTCAAACCCTTACGTTTCTATTTTAAAGACATGGAGAGTTATCAAATCGTTACGTTATGGTTTTAGAATCATTATCACATTAAAATCATGACTCATTGGTTTTAATATTAGTGAATACAAGAAGACTCTAAAATTTGTAACAACCGCGCTTCGAAATTTTTTTCAGTGTACATATATAAAGCATTTAAATCAAATTCCTCCAAATACCCATATCTAAGCACCAAATACATTTAGTGGGAAATCCCACCGTATAGCAGTTATGATTAACGATTTATAATTCCAAATACATTTAATAAAGAATTAAACTTTAAATTGTTGGAAATAAATATATAAAATTTTAATCAGAATTATCAAAATGTACTACAAAAAATGTCGATTTTTATTACAATAATAAACAAAACAATAAAAAGTCAAATTCTGCTTCCTATAATGTTACAACCTTGTAGTAGGTATCTCTTAAAATTGTGAACTGAAATGAAAACAATTTTTTTTATTAGAATTCATTCTAAAAACAATATTACATATACTCCGACATCATTTCTTCTTTATGATTAGACTAAAGGAATTTAGTTCGAATATTTACATTTTTTTTTTCAATTCTTAAACTAAATAATTTAACATTTTTTTTATAATTATATGACACGGACATTAAGTTGAATTAAAAAATCAATAAATATAATGGAAAACCCACAAAAACATCACAGATTAAACACGTATTTCAGGTTATAGACACTCGTTAAGGTTTGCAGAAAAAAAAAAATTAGAACATAATATTATAATCAATTTAAAAACCTTGATGATGAAAATATAAACGTCATTCCAACAGAAAATTTCCTATATTTTATTTTATCACCAACGTGTAGGTATGCGATGAAAATACAAATTGAATTTTTTATTTTTTTATTGATTTTATATTTCAGTTTAGAATTATTTAAATTACATGCATCATATCAAAAATTAAGTTAAGTATATGGCTGTTACAATGATCTACATCTAGAAATTAGGCTTACATCTTTAATTTTTATTCGCGATTTCAGCTAAGAATCACCCAAAGAAGGACTGACATACCTGACCTTATCATAGGTTTTAGCTGTTTATGCATTTGTTTTTTATTTATCAATATATTAATTTAATTAAATTACAAAACACAGTACATAAAACACATTTTATTTTGCAAAAATTGAATACATATGTAAAATAGCAAATATAAATAAACGGTTCTTATTTAATTTTGTCATTTTGGTTTTGTGACAATTTGTATTTTTGAACGTAAATGTAAATCCTATTATAGGAAGAAATAAAACAATAGAAACCTGTTGATACATATTAATTTTTTATTCTTTAAAGCTTTCGTTCTGGAAAATGTTACACTTACAAAGAAATTGGTTTCGGTATATGTTTACGTTGTTTTTAGCAGCTGAACATTTCGTGATTTCACGTAAATTTCCAGCTGGATCAATAGCTTTATTGCTAGGGTTTAAAACGTAAAAGTCAACAGTCAACCATTTATTTCTAGAACTATGTCATCCTTTAAATGTGATCGTATTACATGTATATTGATCATTTACTCCTACCTAAAATATATGCTTATTCAAAAGCGAAACAAGTTATGTTGTCTTAAGTAGCATACATTTTATTTTTATGACGTCTTTCACTATATTTATAGATTACAATAAGAAACATTTAAATAATTTTGCTAATGTATCTAATAAATATTAATACAGCTAATAATTATTTCTTCTCCATTTTTACAGTTGTAACCTTGTTATTTAGGTTTTTTTGCATTACAAACGAGTCATTTGTTTCCAAAATTAATGTTTTTTACAGTTTTAGTAATCGCAAAAAACTGGACTTATCATATATAGTTATAGTTTTAATTATTCTAAAGACCAAAGTATGAATTTTTTTTATTTTTTATTTTATTACATTAGAAATGTTTGCTGGGAATATAAAGATGTTTAGGGATGCGAAGATTCAATGACGTATAAGTTCCTAGGTTTATATATGCGTGTGAAGGTAGGGACTGGAGAACGATGTAGATAGGAAAATAACTGTTTTATACATATGTGGTGCTACGAAAAGACAAAAAGGAATAAATGGATGTTTGGGGAGTGCGACATTGAAAGAAAATTCGTGTATAGACAGTCAAATGAGATGATTTAGACAAGTTTAAATAAAGTTTGATTAAAATGATTTATATGTGAGTGAGAACACGAAGTCATTTCTGAAATAAATGGATGAATTGAGTAAAAGGCAAGTCGTAAACAAACGGAATAAAAGAACAGCTTGTGTATGAATGAATGATAAATGATTGAAACAGATTCAAGTAAATAACGTATTTTTCTAAATACTTAATCTAGTTTTATAAAAATTCGGGCATTTTTTAGGGAGCATTGAGTAAAGTATGAAACCAAATAACAGCAGTAATGCATAGGAACCTATTTCACTATTATAAAAATACTGGTTCCTCCATAAAAATTAGGCCAGATTGACCTAATTCTCTCCTCGTATTACTATTTACCGCATCACCCAAATTACCCGAAGGCGTTGCTTTAATTTGTAATTATCAAGACGACAGTGAAAGTTAAAAAATACGACAAAACAAAATCATACAATACACCCACTGCAGTTTGTAATTCGCTTGCAACACAAAACCAAATCAAATTTATTTTCCATTTATGCATACAAAACATACACTCACATACATTCATTCATACAAATATATACACATACAATTCACACATGCATACATACATACATGAAATTCGTACGTACGTACATACATACACTCGCACGCAAATACACACACACACACAATTAACAGGCACAGTTGATAAGATTTAAGTAATAAAGTTACATATACATAACTTTGGAACATAAATAAATTTTCAACAGCGATTTTCTTGTAACCGATGCACTTCTTGAAAAAAAAAACCACAATAAAAGTTGTACAAAATATGAATATCTCTAATGTTTGCAACTGTTTTTTAGCTAATGCAAAACTCGCAAGAAATGACTCGAGTAAACATGCACTTCCGATTTTAATATTCTTGTCAAAAATTGAAGTTGTATATACATGCATATATAAATAAATACATACATACACATAAATATAGCCAGATAGAAATATGCATGCATACAAACATACATATATACTACTTATTACATATTATATAATTCATACTCTTATACTACATACTGCATTCTATATATGCATACTGCATTATACTTACTGCTATATATTTCATGAAACATACTACATACGACTTACTTCATACTACGTGCGACATACTAAATTTTACATACTACTTACTACATTCTGCATTTTACATTGCATACTGCATTCAACATGCTACATACTATTTATTTATTTAACAATACACTGTCCAACAGTCGAAGCTCAATTAGAGCACAGAAGCAGAACATGGTACATACATACTATAATACAAAATAACTTATATAATTTTAAAATATTATTCACCCTCAATTAAAAAGAGGTTGGCATTAAAATACTACATTAAGAAAATTTAAATTAGAAAAATAAAATCACTCAGAGGATGTTTTACAAATATTTTTGTAAAACATCACCAAGTGATTTTATTTTTAATATTAATTTCCTTAATTATTAAAATGTTTAACTGAGTGCCAACAGCGTCATCAACCGAAATTATTAAAATACTACATATCAATATATGTTCTAAATTACATACAAATGTTAAAAATGCAAATGTAAACTCATCAAAAAGAGGTCGACATTGCTCAATTGTTAGTCTTCGGCTGTAGATAATGTGCATTGCGTAGGTTCGTATATAAATCTGCCTTGTTGTTTTGCTCGGTTACCTTTACAATTTAACCGCAACACATATGCATATCTTTTCCCGATGTTACACATTTGGGCGTAGCCTAACCTCGCTCTCGTAAAGGTTACCGAGCTGGACATCGTACTCTTAAAACTCAATCCAAATTCAAAACGAAATTCTCATGTGTGCGCGCGTGTATATTTATATATATATATATATATATATATATATATATATATATATATATATATATATATATATATATATATATATATATATATATATGCGTCTGTGTGTGTATGTTCGTCGCATAAAAGGTGATCAGTCAAATACCTCCGCGTGCTCTTATATACTTAAATTGATTTTTTTTTTTTCTTTATTCAATCTTAACTTACCTCAAACTGATTTATTAAATAATAAATCATGTTTTTAATACCACGCTATCATATAATAACAATAACTTTTGATTCTTGATTTGATCATCTCTTCGAAATTTCACTATTAATAATAAATTGTTGTTCATTGTATTGTTACATAAATATTTTAGTAAACGTAATAAGATGAATGAATATATAGTCTAATCTGTCGCGATATCCGTATAAATTGTTACGTAATATTTAACAATACAAAATCTTCTACAATTTTCTAGTTATTCGCTCAATTTCTTCTCTAAGGATACTCAATTAATTTTAAGCCAATTTGGTGTAAATATAATGTGAATGTCCAATTAGATCTGCTCTCAATTCAAATCCGATAATCTGTATACTTCAATTTACATAAATATAACTAGTCCTAATATTCATACATACATACATACATACATACAAACAGACAGACATATGCATATATACATATCATCATGCCTATTCCCATCAATGGGGTGGCAGAAAACCCTTTACATTATTTAACATCTTGACAATTTTTCATCATTCAACTTACACACTTCTTTCTCTTTCCGTTTTCTTACAACATTTCTTTCACGCAATTCGTGCTCAATCAAAACCTTCTTTCGTTCAATTTGTTATTTTCTCTTGCATTTACTCTATCTTGCATACCACAACATTTAGATTGGTTAGAAGATAATAATATTCAAATTAGGAAAATTGGGAATATATACTCATAGCTCGCCTTCAGCAAGGAGATTTGGGTTTGGCGAATTTCTGTATAAATAAACAATATATATATATGCTATAATTATAATGATCAAAGTAACAATCAAACCTATAATGATATAGTTATTAATCTTTATTTATATATTAGGCATTATAAAAAGTTTATTCGGCGAACAGTTCAGTATTTCTGTATAAATATACAATATATATATATATACTATAACCATCTATATCACGGACACCTTTGACAATTATCGATTGAAAAGGATTTTATCTACAGTAGTTTAATACAATAATATATTGCAATTTTATGTAGATTTTTTTTTTTTGAGTTTATAAAAAAACTTCTTTTGTCAATATTTAAAGTCGTAGCATTTTTTGGGCTCCAATATCTCCGGAAATAGATCTCCTAATAGATTTAAAATGCGACCGGCACGAATTTTATACCCTTAGATCTTGTGTTCTAAATATGACGTCAATCCGTTTAGTATCTTCAAGGGAGAAGGATCGACTAATTTGGTCTTACGAGCAATTGATGAGCGACGACTAACATACAAGTATATGATATATATCTTTTTGGATTCAGGGCAATAAAAGTCGCACTTTTTATTAAAGAAATATTGCAGTCAGAGATACTTACAAACTCACTACGGACGGAGGAATAATAATTTGTTATTGATTGATTATTTTTGTAAACACTATCATGAGTCAACTTAAACCTGAACATTGGTGAAACCAGTACGTGTTTTATACTGACAATTTCTAGAATGTATTTTTTTTAAACACTTATAATAAAATAAATATAATTCAATATTTATGTGTTTTTTTGTTTTAACACTTTCGTCACTTACGAAAGTACTGTCCGCGGATGTGTTAAATTAGCAACTAATCACTATTGTTTAATTAATGATACATTTCTCAAATTTAATGTTTAAAATGATGAACCACATTTAAAAATGTGTAGGCACTATTATTTGGCATAATCAGATGAACGATTTGACACTTTTAATTAAGGTATTTTTTACATTAAATATTATTTTAAATAATAATTATGACTGTTAATTCATGATTTAAAAAAAAATGTTGGAAGACGCCTAAAAGTTTCAACTCACAATCGTACGAAGATCTCCCATATTTTATATATTTTCTTTTGTTTATTTTTACTTTATAAAACTATGTTCTCACCTACCTTTATATTATTTCTTACTTTATTACGAATATTTGGGTTGCTACACTCCAAGTATCGACACATTTTGACTGGATAAAATATGCAAAAGAAAAGGACTGAATCATTTTTAATATGAAATGACTTTCCTAGAATCGTTGATTATTTTTTCGCAGCAATCAGAAACTCGTAAGAACACTGGAAAAAGCGTACTGTTTCATAAAACCATTATAGGATTTTTTCTGAGTCGGAAATCATTTTGACCACGCGATCCGCCATTGAGCAAAGTTAAACTTTTCACATTGCAATCATATTTCTCAGTATATTTATGATATGAATCAATTTTGAGGCTTGTAATGTTTTTTTTTAAATTACTTGCATTTATATGCAATATTGCATATCAAGGGTTCTTTGACACGAAAATTATCATTTTATATGTATACATTAAAAAAAACATTCTTTTTAGACAATTTATATATAACATAGTGTGTTATAGAATATCTACAAATATATAATATACAGAATAGCACCATTTGCCTATTATTAATGATATTTTGTATCTTATATAGATATTTAATAACATGAGCTATAGCCTTTATTTTCAAGGTCACAGCACTTATTCACGATTCAATCTAACGCGGAGCTTTAGCGTGTACACGTATTTGAGTGACTATGTGTGCACCACCAATTTGAAAAAAAAACTATTCAAACCGGAAGTGCATGTTTACTCTTGCAATTATTTTCGATTTCTGCAATAACTCAAAAACAATTGCACTTAAAGCAAAGACAGTAGAAATAAAAATTATAGATATTAATATTTCTAACAACTTTTGTTTAAACATTTTTTTTATAAAGTGTACCGGTTTCAAGAAAATCGCTAATGAAAATTTATTTATGTTGCCATAATTAGGTAGGTATTGGAAATTTTATTGCTTAGATCTTATCAACTGTGCCTGTCAATCATTTCATAGAAAAACAAAATAAACTCAGATAATTTGGAATTTGACATTTAATATCTATTGTATGAAATATATTTAGTGAAAAAGTGTTTCAAAGGTTATTAAGATATTTAAAAAAATACTTAGAACAAGTAATATTTTATATCAAAATATACCTAGAATGTTATATCCTCTGTAACGTTAATTTACCTGAATCATATTATTCCAATGTTTTCATTCTATGTTTACGAGATAATGATATATAATTAGAGACCGGAATACTAGACCTCATACGGAACGGTAATGCTAGTTGCCAATATTTCTGTGAAATATATAAAGGCAAATTAGCAGTCAAATGTCAATTTAACCGGTTTGAAAACTACATGGCTGCGATATGACTCTCATTGCTTATAAATTGAGCTGCTTTAATTCTCTATATTTATAATATTTTGATTGTAATGCAGCATAAAATACATACATGCATATATCTTTAAAATTTATATTTATCATTTTTTACTACATTTCTTATATATATATATATATATTTATTATAACAAATAACAAAAAATATGATCAATGCACAAAACATTTAAAAAGAAAATATATATTTGAATATCGAAACTGTAAGAGACGCGTTAATTTTTAACCGAAATTTAAATAATAACTATTTTCTAGAATCGCCATAATTCTTTGTTGAAAATAGTCGAGCTCGAACGATGCTAGCCGATTGTTTTCAATCCATGCACGTTTCACGCGCATGCGTCTTCGCATTTGTTTTATCCAAATCGACAATTTTTTATTTTATTTTTTCTTTTATTTCTAGTTTGCACAATGGTGTGATACAACTTTGGGATTATCGTATGTGCACTCTCCTTGATAAATTCGACGAACACGATGGCCCCGTCCGCGGTATTTGTTTCCATAGTCAACAGCCATTATTTGTATCAGGCGGCGATGACTATAAAATCAAGGTAGACACGATTATTCAAACAAAAATCACACAGATGCAATATCAAAACAATATTTTGTTTTTAATCAGGTTTGGAATTATAAATTGCGTCGTTGCATTTTTACCCTGCTGGGTCACTTAGATTACATTCGAACAACAATGTTCCATCATGATTATCCATGGATTGTAAGTGCATCCGATGATCAAACTATTCGCATCTGGAATTGGCAAAGCCGAACATCTATTTGTGTTCTTACCGGACACAATCATTATGTTATGTGTGCTTCATTCCACCCTACAGAAGATTTGCTTGTTTCAGCATCCCTAGATCAAACCGTCAGAGTTTGGGATATATCAGGTAAGTTTTCTATTCATCGTCATTGAAGAAGAATACTCAATTTGCATCGAAAATTATCAGTTATTTTAATTATTATATTTCATAAATCACAATTATATATTTTAGAAACTGAGTCTCGCAAAATATTTTTAAATTATTAATGATATTTTAAAAGCCTGTTGCTCTCTAAATATATGAAAAATAATGAATGAACTACAATAATTACATATTTATTAGGACTACGTAAGAAAAACGTTGCGCCAGGACCTGGAGGACTTGAGGAACATTTGAAAAATCCGGGTGCCACTGATCTATTCGGTCAGGCAGATGCTTTTGTGAAACATGTATTAGAAGGTCATGATCGTGGTGTAAATTGGGCCACTTTCCATCCCAATTTGCCCCTGATTGTATCGGGTGCCGACGATAGGCAAATTAAACTATGGCGTATGAATGAATCGAAGGTAATATGTATTTTTTAAGGGGGTAATACAAGTTAAATTATTATTTACACGCGCGGTGCATAATATGTAAATAAGTCGAGCTTAGCCTACTTTTTATTTAAATAAGAAATACTGCGATTAAAAAACAATCAGATTCGTATATCTTTAAATACGTAAATTCCGTGAATTATTTAATAAGGCTGTAATAAGTCGTCTTCAGTACAAAAAAAAAGGATCGTGTGAAACGGAATTTTAAATGATTTTCTGATTAAATATAGTTTATTTTAAGCTTGATCTAGTTTTCTGTAACTCAGGGGTCAAAATACAAATTTTATCTCTCCCTAATATCTATTTGTGTCCCCGTAAACCTTTTGATATAAATATAACATTTCTTTAAGCTACTTTGGCTAGGTTCTAATGTTAATCTATAACATTTTCTAATATAAAGCGATTTTTGTTGACGAACACTTTAATTCATGCCTTTACTTAATTGCAATTACTTTGAAGGCGTGCATTAGAGTATTTTGGTTCGTCGTAAAAATCGCATATTAATTTAGAGTACCTTTTCTTCCTCCGATCTTGATTTGCACCAGGAAAGCGTTAAGGTAATATAAATTATCAGAACTAACGTGTTTTAGTATACCGTTTGATCAACCTTGACCCTTAAATATAACATGCCTACTATCCGCACCCAATTTTATTAACATTATTTCGTTTTCTGCTTCGCCTAATGTCGAATTTCCTAACAAAGACAGCTTGCATGGTTTAATAAAACATTCTAAAATCTATTAGCAAATTAAATTTTATATAACAATCATCTTCATTTATTAAATTACATCTTTATCGCAACTTATTGCACATCTATACATCGTCGGGTGATTTTCTAAGCGTGGTAAAAATAGATTTGTTCAAAATTATGCATATATATCATATACTATTAAGTATAAGCATATAAAACATTTTTACTACATAATAAATACATTTTAAACTATCATTTATTATATGTTTAACAATTACAATATTATATATCATTCGAATTGTAATCTGGTACAATATAAAACAAACTTCAACACATTAATTTATCAATTCGGAATATTATTTTGCCAAAATATCTAAGTATTCCTTATACGTTTTGTCTGATAAGTGCAGAATGAAGCGCTCTAACATAAGAATGGTCACGTAACGTCACATAAGATACTCTATCCTTTATTCAGAGCGCTGCGGTCTATACTTGCAGAACTTATTATAATTTCTTTTTGGTAGAGAGTTTGATGACTTGTTTCATAACGCTTGAGCGGTTTATACTAAAATACAATAAATTACAATTCTGAAAAGATTAGAATAACACTAATATGGCTTTTAGTGATATTCTACTTCAGTTCATTATGTAACTAACTTCAGTTTGTAATATATAAACCAACAGTGACTCTGGATATTTAATTGTAAATATTACATGACGTCATAGACGCATATATATTTTTTTAGTGTAACAAATATATGAAATAAAAGCATGATTTCGAAACGGGTGATATGATGCAGAAATTAAGATCATACTTTAATTTATTTCATGAGTCACGATGTTATTATATGATTTAAACTTGATTATAAAGAAACTTATTCGGCAGAATTCTATATTGCGGCACATTTCGACCTTGAAGTGTTTTCTTTTGACGTCTTCTCAATTTAATATATTTGTCAACTATAAAATTAGCCAGAATTGGTTTTTGCTCTTATCGAAATGTAAAAGTAACTCAGCATTCAAGGTCAAAAAGTGCAGTAATACATCCTTTAACCCATGAGGGTACTAAATTAGAAATCCTCTTAATTGTAATTATTGTCCGTTATAAAGGCATGGGAGGTAGATACGTGTCGGGGTCACTACAACAACGTATCGTGCGTATTATTTCATCCGCGCCAGGAATTTCTGCTATCAAACAGTGAAGATAAGAGTATCCGCGTGTGGGACATGACAAAACGCACATGTTTGCATACGTTCCGTCGGGAGCATGAACGATTCTGGGTGCTAACTGCCCATCCCACCCTCAATCTTTTTGCAGCCGGCCACGATACAGGGATGATAATATTCAAGGTATATCATCATTTACGCTGGCTGACTGCAGTTGCGGCTGTCAGCAATTCATTTACTTCGCCGTTATTCTGATCGCGTGTTTTCTTTGCACCTGCTAGTTGGAACGTGAACGTCCCGCTTACACGGTCCATGGTAATATGTTATACTATGTCAAAGATAGACATGTTCGTAAATTAGATTTCACCACATCGAAAGATGTACCGGTACTGCAAATTCGAGGTGGTGGACGTACTCCAGTTTATTGGTAAATATTAGATACCCATTGGCAAATAATAAACATATTATTATGTACTATTTGCAGTATGTCATTTAATCCTGCTGAAAACGCTGTGTTACTGTCAATGCGTAATAGTAATTTAGAAAGTAGCACATACGATTTATACATGATTCCGAAAGAGACAGATGGTTCTGTACCTGAATCCGACGGTAAAAGATCTGCCGGAGTAACAGCACTTTGGGTTGCAAGAAATCGCTTGGCCGTTTTAGATAGGATGCACCAGGTTATTATTCATACAGCAAAATGTTAAGACATCTATTTATTTATTGTTGTTTTTTTATTAGCTCGTTATTAAAAATCTGAAAAATGAACTCACCAAAAAGGTTCAAACTCCAACTTGTGATGAAGTGTTTTATGCTGGTACTGGAATGTTATTGTTAAGAGATCCTGAGTTTGTCACCTTGTTTGATGTTCAACAAAAGAGGTTCGCATTGTTTTTAACTTAAGATGAAAAAGTATTTATTACATAACAAAGCCTCATAAAAGATCTTTCGTCATAATCTTCCTACTTGTTTCATCGTTTCATGCAATTTGTAGATGTCATAAAAATAAAATTACAATTTAAATATGATTTATTTAAAAGATACAAATATAGGTATGAGATTCTAATGATAAAATTTCAATTGCTGTACGTTAATGAAATATTGATTACTTGTATTTCATTGCGGCAAAATAATTCGAAATATTTTATCATTTTTTCTAGAAATTATGACGAAGAAACGTAATTTTTAAGTAAAAATATACTTTTATTGTCTATAGGTAACAGGTGCCCTAATGATTCATGTGGCAATCTTATGTTATTACTCTACTAAACAAAATTACACAACTCTTAGAATTAGTTATTTACTTTTTTCTATATGCATGTTATAATCTTTTATTTAAATATTATTTAATTCCTTTTGCTAAGTTCAAACGTTCTTCAGGTTTGATTAAGTTAATTAATTCATGATTTTTTTTTTTTATTTCAAAGGTCATAATGAATAATATAAAATATTATTCTTTTATTTTTGCAACTTACGCGTTTCAATTCAATTCTTTTAACAATATGCAATATTATTTTATAGAACATTGGCACAAGTAAAAATCGCTAAATGCCGGTACGTCGTTTGGTCAGCGGATATGTCTCACGTGGCATTGTTAGCGAAACATACAGTAAATATTTGCAACCGTAAACTAGAATCGTTGTGTTCGATTCACGAGAATACTCGTGTGAAATCTGGCGCATGGGATGACAGCGGTGTTTTTATTTACACCACCAGCAATCACATCAAATATACCATCACTAATGGGTCGGTACTCATCTCGTAAGTACGGGATCACAAATTTATAAAATTCTCTTTTCGTTTTGTAGAGATCACGGTATTATTCGTACGTTAGATTTGCCAATTTATATTACCCGTGTAAAAGGGAACCATGTGTTCTGTTTGGATCGTGAATGCAGACCGCGTATCCTAAACATTGATCCCACCGAATTCAAGTTCAAATTAGCTCTGATTAATCGTAAATACGAAGATGTTTTGCATATGGTTAGAAATGCTAGGCTCGTCGGCCAGTCGATCATTGCGTATCTGCAGCAGAAAGGTTACCCAGAAGTTGCGTTGCATTTTGTCAAAGATGAGAAAACTCGGTTTGGTTTGGCACTTGAATGCGGTAACATTGAAGTTGCTTTGGAAGCTGCGAGAGCTCTGAATGATAAAGCATGCTGGGAACGTCTAGGACAAGTTGCACTGATGCAAGGTAAGATAGATACAAAAAAGGAAACATGTATACACCATTTTGAAATGTTCGAAAGATATTGTATATAGCAACAAATATTAACATTTCCAACTAAACGGAAGTGGCGTCTTTAGATTACCTGTGATCAGTAATTTTTGACTATTTTTATTATATGGAAAATGTTTATTTTTTCTACAATTATATTACAATTTTTAATGTATCTTTTACATCCATCTAAGGTAATCATCAAGTAGTTGAAATGTGCTACCAACGGACGAAGAACTTTGACAAGCTTTCATTCCTGTACCTGATCACTGGAAATTTGGAAAAGTTGCGTAAAATGACAAAAATTGCTGAAATCAGAAAAGATATTTCTGCACAATACCAGGGTGCATTACTTCTTGGTGACATTTCCGAACGAATAAAGATCCTAAAGAATTTTGGCCAGGAATCGTTGGCATATGTTACAGCTGAAACTCATGGTTACACCGAGGAAGCAGAACAATTGAAAGCTGTAATTGAACAATCTGATAAAAATTTACCGGAAATGGTTGAAAACGCCAAGTTTTTGAAGCCGCCCGTTCCCATACAGCAAGCTGAATCAAATTGGCCATTACTCACTGTCAGTCGTGTAAGTATTTCTCATACATTTCCACTTTAAATATCTCTTTCATTTTATATCATTCTTTTTTTTTATTATACGTAATTAGTATAACGTAACAAGACATTTAGCGGAAAATAATTTATGCAAAAATCCATATTGTAGAAAATGTAATTATTTAATAAGTTTATACGGAAAAATAAATATTTATATTATATACCGTCATATAATTTTATGTTACAGGGCTTTTTCGAAGGCGCTATGATGTCGAAGGGAGCTGCAAATGTTAATGCAGCATTGGCAGCTGCACCAGTTGCAGACATGGAAGACACCGGTGCAGGCGACGGCTGGGGCATCGATGCTGATCTGGCACTGGACGGCGAAGAACAAACAGATGAACCTAAAGGTCACAGTGACAATGAAGATGGAAACGGATGGGACGTAGGTGATGAAGACGTGGAACTACCCGAAGAACTGGTATCAACTAATGCAAACAACACCGTTGAGGACGGCTACTTCGTACCACCGACGAAAGGAGTTTCACAAACATTCGTTTGGACAACAAACTCTCAACTGGCGGCCGATCATGTAGCAGCTGGATCATTTGAAACTGCATTCCGGTTATTACACGATCAAGTACGTGTATTATTTTATATTTTAATTATTAATAAGTTTTATTTATTAAATCGAGAAAAAGTAACATGTACTTTGAATGAGTTATTTAATTTAGTTCGAGGCTTGCAAGATTGGTACTATATAATATAGCATGAGTTACCAGAATCAAAGATATAGTGGTTGAACCAATAGTAAAGATATTACATATATCATCGTTGTTTTTTTTTTGTGAATATTTTGTTTTCCTGTCACGCACTTTAGCAATCAACTATCTATATTAGATTAAAAATGAAAAGCTATAATTTTCATCGAGTATAACACAAATTTTTTTAACTGTTTTAAAATTATTTGAATAAGATACAAACGAAATGAATTAAATGATCAATTTCATACATTTCGAATCATGTATTCTGTTCAATAATTCTTTTATTAGCTTCATCATATTTTCTATAAAACTGTTCAATAAAACATTCGCCGTGTGCAGAAATCGTGTGGCTGAATATACACGATGACCGGGTAAAAGTATGCTTCATTAATAATATTGTTGGTATGCGAAAAGTGTTGGCTGATAAATGTGTAATTGCAAATTTTTGCATACATAACTGGATAAATTGATTTTGTTACAGGTTGGCATTGTGAAATTCGAAACGTACCGTCCCCTATTCATGAATCTATTCAGTCGCTCACACACTTGTTTTGTAGCTGTACCAAACACACTACCGCTCTATAACTATCCACACCGAAATTGGAGAGATGCTGGCCCAAAAGGCGGACTCCCAGCTACAGGGATCAAACTCGCAGATTTAGTGCAACGTCTTCAAATTTGTTACCAACTAACCACTGGTGGTAAATTCGCGGAAGCTGTCGAGAAACTACAATCCATAATCCTAAATATCACACTTCTTGTCGTTGAGAATAAACAAGAAGTTGCTGAAGCTCAACAACTGTTGAAAATTTGTCGTGAATATATTTTGGGACTGAAAATGGAAACATTCAGAAAAAGTCTCCCAAAAACAACGTTAGACGAACAGAAACGACAATGTGAAATGGCTGCTTATTTCACTCATTGTGCTCTGCAACCTGTACATCAAATTTTAACATTGCGAACAGCTCTGAACATGTTTTTCAAAATGAAGAATTACAGAACGGCAGCCTCGTTCGCGAAGAGATTGTTAGAGCTGGGTCCACGTCCAGATGTTGCGCAACAAGCTAGAAAAATCTTGCAAGCGTGTGATATTAATCCAGTGGATGAGTTGCAGTTGCACTATGATGAACACAATCCGTTTACGCTATGTGGTGTTCAGTACGTACCAATCTACCGTGGAAAGCCTGAGGAAAAGTGTCCATTGTGCGCAACCAGTTATATGCCACAATATAAAGGACATGTGTGCACCGTGTGTGAAGTGGCGGAAATCGGGAAGGACACGACCGGTTTGCGTATTAGCACGCATCAATTCCGAGTAACCTTAGATTAAATTACATACATGCACCATAAGAGTTATTATTAATGTTATTTGGAGTGCATATTTTGAGATTCGCTGAGAATTATAGAAAATATTGTGTAACATAAAATTTTAATCTCGGTTCAAAGAAAAATGATGTCTAAATTTCACTCTTACAAACTAGCTTTAGACACTTGGACGAATGCTGAACGAATAGGACAAATTTTGAATGCCAATATATGCACTCACTTCGTTTAATGACTTTCAATTTGGTAGTATTTTTTTTGGATATATTTCTGTATAATCTGATAACATATATAATAATGCGATATAAATTTTATTTTATAATATATGATTAGTTGGTAAATAAATAATGAATTGCAAAAATGAAATATGTGGTAGTGTGTTATTTTTTTTGGTTCTGTTTTGGTTATTTTTATTTGTTTGTTTAATGGTGCTGGTAGCATTCGTGTTATGCTGTGAAATGCACAAGAAACAAGGCCTCGGCCAACAGAATCGGCAATAGCAGCAAAGCAGTGGGGGATTTGAGTGAGTGGGAGAACGCGCCTCGACGCCTCGTCACGCGATACTCTAGTGCATTGACTCACTCCGCCCCTAACGTCTGTGAGCGCCGCGCCGGTCCAAGACGTTGCCGATCACAATATAAACAACGACGTCTAACAGTACTCGTTGGTGTAGTGGCCGAATCAGACGCCAGCAAATAAACCATGTCAACCCTTACTAGACTGTGCTTGTTCATCAATCTAGTGTTTCAAACATTATACGCCGCTGAACGAGATCCACCTACAGTCACCATCCAAAATCAAGGGATACTAATTGGAAAAGAGATCTCATTGATTCGCACCCAGCGGATCCTCGCGTATCTTGGTATACCGTATGCCAAACCACCAGACAGATTTGCACCACCGGAGTTCGATGAGCTACCCGCCTGGGAAGGAGTGCGGAATGCGACGGAATTCGAAGCTGGATGCATGCAAATTAAAGAAAACACCCAAGCGGAAGATCAGCCGTTCTTGAATCTGCTGTCCGATCTAGAGTTCGCCGTCAGTGAGGATTGCTTGTACCTGAACGTGTTCGTGCCATACGGTGAGTGTGTCAGTGCACGCGAATACCAAAGTGGTGAGGTGCGGTGTGCGTCACGGATTGCCTACTACGATTTTGCGTGCCAACGCTGACGTCGACCTGCCTCCTGATAAGATCTCTGCGCGCGAAGGAGTTCGGCCTCCTGTGATTTAAGCGCTCACTGTAATAGTAAGCGGGTGGGTGTTGGTGGTGGTGGTGATGGTGGCCCTGTCTCACCACAAACCGCTTATGCACGTGTACTTGATTTGAAGGCATGTGGTGCGTGCGTGCGTACAGCAAGGACGTTGGACCGAGCACCGTGCGCTTTCTCTACCCTTCGTAATCAGCCGCTGGTTTTGTTGTTTCTTTTTTCTTTGATCCCCCCTTCCACTGCGTTTCGCGCTACAGTGAACCGTATAGCGTGTCCTTCCCCTATTATATGATACATTGCACGCAGTACGAAAGTAAAATCTGCATTTGACTCCCTAAAATGGAAATCGCGTGTCCAACGAAATCGATCTCAGTTTTCGTGCCCGGTGCCTTCGCCTCTGGCTCGACTTGTATGATTTAAAACCGGTAGGGGCAAATCTTATTCATATTATTTCAATGTCACGAAATGTTTTATTAGGCTCGATAAGGAACATGCCACAATAATTACTACAACAGCGCCCTAGTCCTATATTTACCTAACGCCCTCAATCTTTTTTTTTTGCAAACATCGTTCTATTCCGAGAACTTATACAACTCAGCTGCGTTATCATTTTAATGTTTCGCGATTTTCACATACGTTAGGTCACACGTATTACACCCTTATCGTTATGGTTCAATTATCGTTACTGCATCCGGTAAATCGATTGCACATGCAAACTCGTTTTTATAGATTAACATCACATCAGACACGGAGCGTACCAATGCTTCTTTATTTGAAATAAATATAGTCAATTCCTTGCCGATATACCAGATACCGTATTCCATTCAACGAACAAAAGAAGATCTTTTCGTATGTTAGAGGTCCTAGGCGCCTACCCATTGTACCTTATAATAATAATACCGCCGTATCGATATATATATTAGATTTTACAATTTGCAATTTTGTCTTCACATGCATTTCTATTTATTTAAATTCGAAGTTTTATAACACGCAACTATGTGATGAGTACCATACGCTCACGACCAAAGACCATATTTCATATTGGCTTTATTTGAATTTCAAATAATTGCAAACCTAAATTTATTTTGCTATTTAATTATTATTATTTTGAAATTTGCTATTAAAACAAATATGAGTTAATGCTTATTGGTGATTATCTCTTATCTTCGTCTCGAACATTTTCGATTTCGAGATTTTAACTCAAGTCGAATTTGACTATTTTCGGCATAAAGTCTGCTCTTCAGCCAAAACTGTTGAAAGTAACATTATGAAACTTTGAAGGCGATGTTTCAATTTTTTGGTCAAATAAATGACTATTTTTAATAATTTTTTTCTCTCTTATTTTATTAGCTAGAAATTTTGTTTACAATATTAAATAATTCATGGAGTTTACAAAAAAAAAATTAAATTTTTTATTTTTATGTATGGTTACTTATATAGAAGGTGACAAAGTAGTGTCCGCAGAGATGAGGTCTTTTGCGGTGTGCACGACAACTCCAGTCCAGGATGTCTGAAACAAAAAAATCTTACAGGGTTCTATTAAGAATTAAATACCCTAGACCGTAAACCAATAAAAAGTTAAAAATTAAAAAAACCTAGAAAATAGTGTGAGTTTAAGTAAACTCCTATTTTTTGTACACAAAATTAGACCTTTGGAATTGAAGAAAAATGGAACAAATGTACATTTATGTCAAAATGTCAGTTTGCGGTCCGCGTAAAAAGTTAATTACTAATATAAAAAAAGTTTTTAGTCAATAGCTTAATTATTTTTTGAGCTAGAGTGCACACCGTTTTTAAAAATGTAATTTCTAGAAAAACGTGTTTAAAGTTTATTTTTAGTATCAAATAACATGTATTTATAATCCAGTTACTACTTATAGAAATGTAAATATTTCTAAAACGGTTTTGAAATTTACCTTAAAATTTTTTTTACATATTTTTAAGATGTTTTTGAATAAAATTATTAAAAAAAATCGATTTTTTTTTAAATTGAAACATCGCCTTAAGAGTTATATATAACCATATATGCATCTCTAATTCTCGAAAAAAATGTTTAAACCAAAAGTGCATATTTATTCTAGTCATTTATTGCGGTTTCTACAATAACTCAAAAACAGTTTTAATAAAAATAAGCGATATTAATATTTTTTTTATTGATAAAGTATTCATGTTGTTATAATTACGTAGCTATAGTAAATTTCATGAAATAAATCGTATTAACTTTGCCTGTCAAATATTTAACAGAAAAACATAATAGACTAAAATAATTACGAATTTGTCATTTAATATCTATGACCATAATTTTATCTGTTTATATATCTGCTATTTGTTTCACCAATACGGAATATTTTGACATAATTTTAAAAATTTAATTTCAAATAGATCATTTATTATTGACATAGATTCAAATTTGCTTTTATTAAAGCTATAGTTTACTAATACGTGTGGCATTGAACCTTTGCTAAAATATAAATTCAAAAGTGAAACTGAAATCAAAATGTTCATAGTCGTTATATCGACATTGACCTTAGAATATTCTAGTGAATAATAATCAAATTAAAATGTTATAATTTATATTGAATGGGATTTAAAAACGTGTTCAGTTAATAACGTCCTTATTTTATTGAAAAATATGTTTGTTTTTTTAAATAAAACCAAAACTAATGATATTTTTCAACCCGTAAAAATTCAAATTCACTTAATATTAACAGCTATTATTAGCACCTGCCCCATTTATAAAAATAAGGATGCAGTATATTTTGTGTTTAGTACTTGTGTTCTTTTAATCGATTATATTTATTTTGTGCCCCTAAATATATAATACTACTCTGGTTATTGGTTCCCCGCTTAACTGGTTTGAAAATTAGTGGAAGTTTCTTTCGCTAACGTGTATTGTGCATTCGGTATTACATTTTCTTAAAACGTAACATAATAAAACATAAACGAACGTTTTTACGCCATTATTTTATTTTACGAATTTTCTATCTATATGGAAATAATTTTTCATCTCTTGTCATGACCATTTTATAGTATCTATGATAAGATAATTACGGATGTATTCTATAAAATTACTAAATTTGAGCGAAAGGTAAAATAAAATGAATATATGAACTTACGAGTCAATATAAAAAAATATTGTTATTGAACTGGAAATCGTTTAAATTTTCGTGTTTTAATAAAGAATTTCGGCCCGGACATTTTAGTATAAAGTACAAAAATTTAGCAGGCAAATATTTCCAAATGAATCTTATGTAAAACATAAATGTGATTTCTGGAAAAAA
Source organism: Nebria salina (assembly GCA_944039245.1). NCBI lineage: Eukaryota > Metazoa > Arthropoda > Insecta > Coleoptera > Carabidae > Nebria > Nebria salina. The sequence continues at coordinate 6,810,582 of OX063288.1, forward strand.
TCACTAATTCAATCCCATTCTCTGCGCTTTCATGTTTACCATATATATCAGAATTTCGACGAGTTTGTTATGAATATAGAATATTCCCGGACGTAATTAAATTTTCTGATTTGACGTAAACACGATCATTCATTTTTCGGCTAGATAATCACTCGACTAACGAGTGTACTGTTTTTACAAACAGTTTTCAGGATCAATTTAATGTTCAAGCTAATATAATAAATAAATAAAAAATATAATTTTCATAAATGTTTCACGCTTGATATAAATCGCAATAAATAATGCATTAATGCTATAAATGAGTTAGTATATATATTTTTTCCACAAGAAATATTTTTATCAATAAAACATCAAATATGCAATTTCAACCAATAGGAAATAGCTAAGAATATTCATTTTACATAAATACAATACGCAACGATACACTTTGAAGTACCAAGCAATATATTATATTACGAACACTAGTTTAATGACGTAAATGAATTTGAAAACTTTATTAGTTCGAGAATATCGTTTTGTACATCTATATATCAATTTGTTATCCAAAGTGGAAAACATACATGTTGACATTCTCGCATAATTATTTTCTTCATCAAAGTGCAACGTTGCGTATTGTATTTATGTGAAATGAAAATTCTATGCTTTTCCTATTGGTTGAAATTGCATGTTTGATGATTAATTGATTTTGTAAATATTTCTTTTGGAAATAAATATATGTACATTTATTGCATTTATCTATTATTTATTTCGATGTATATCGTGTGTGAAACATATATGAAAATTATTATTTTTTATTTATAAAAGATAAAAATCAACTATAGTACCATGATAAATAATTATTTATTAAATGCAAGTTCACTTTTTTATATTGTGGTCATTGGGATATGCTGTTTTTTATTAGAACATCGTAAAATTATGGTGGGAAAATGTACGAAATATATTGTTATGGTCTAAATATACATGGTCATGGCCAATATGGTATTTTTATTAAACATAAAATTAACTCAAGCGCAATAGTTTATACATCTGTAAATTATTTAATTTATTTATAATCGATGTTGCTCCGTGTGTGGCGTACATATATCGATGTAGTATAAAAACTTTGTTTCAACTCGCATCCCCTATTTTTTACTCTGCCAAAAATAACGGCACACCTTTAATTATAATAATTGAGTACACATTAATAATACCTACCTAGTTAATTGTGCGGTATTCTAAAGCTGAGTATGCGGAAGATACGCAAACCGATTTTCTTAAAATTGTAAAACTTTTAAAATATTGGATTTTTATAAACGAGCTAGCAGGCTTCTAGAGCTTCATAGCTATATATTTCCCTTATGACAGATATACATTATCAGCAACATTAACAATAACTTGAATTTCGACGCAAATCCTATTTTTTTAAAAAAAATATGTTTCTGAACAACTTTGTAACTGTATAATCTGTAGTGTTTAAGAGTAAAAAATAGATTGAATTTATTAATATATTAAACTTAATACGTAATTTATTCATTGAACATTTTATTTATTATGCCTTTAATTCGAGAAATAATATTACTTTCGAAGCAAAATTTTATCATAGCTTTACAAACTATTTACATTTTATATTTTCGCTTCCAGTTCTTCAGAAATTATTTAAATTATTGAGTAATGATTAATTTTCAAATAATTAAACGTTGTCATATATCAATACATAGGTGCTACGGATCAACTATGTGCATTTTTTTAAAATTTTATATATATTTTAGAAAATATGTGTAACCGAGCTAAATACCTCTGGGTATTAGCGGTGCCAATACTTGTTCATATTAACGATCATAATAACTTACATTTATTAAAAGTAGTTTTATCATTTATCTATATTTAGATTTATAAGTCATCCATTCCATTTAGTGCGCAATCGACTTCTTGCTAGCATTGTTGAAGAAAATGAGTACTTTTCTTTTTAAATTAAATCAACAAAATAAAAAATGCATATCAACAAAAAAATTTGTTTTTGATAATATGAAAATACGCTTTTGAGAGGAATTACTTATTTAGGACTTTTATTGTTAAATAACGGTGATCCATTTACAATTTAGCAAATTCGTCTTATATGGTTATAAATATACTCATAATTTCACCATTAATTTGCCAGAGACGAGGCACTAACACTAAAACTAAAAACAAGTATATATAGGAGTGATATTGACGATTGTTACATTTGATGTCATAGACATTGTTCTTCTCCTCTCAACCATCGCACTAAAAATTCTCAATATATATATTTATTTAAATTTCTAGGTCTACCGCCACCCGAAGGATTCGCAGTGATGGTATGGATTCACCCGGGTAACTTCAAGACAGGCAATCCAGCCATGTGGAACCCATACTCGATCGTATACAAACAACGCGTCATCGTTGTGACAATTGCCTATCGGCTTAATATTTTTGGCTTTTTCACCACAATGGACGGTGAAGCAGCAGGCAATTTCGGGCTGATGGACCAAGTTGCCGCGCTCAACTGGATCAAAAGCAACATTGAAGCATTTGGCGGTAATCCAAACAGCATTTGTTTAGTTGGCTATGGAGCAGGTGCTACAAGTGTTGGAATACACATGGTCATTCCAGTTTCTGCTGGTTTGTTCACAAAAGCGATTGCAATGAGTGGGAGCTTCTTGAGTACAACTACTGTTAAATATCCTCAAGATGACAAAACAATCGTGGACAATATTGCTGAATATTTTGGATGCTTTAGATACCCTACATCGTTGTTGTTAAATTGTTTGCGAAGGGCTTCAGTTGAAACTTTAGTGAAATTCGGCTCTGATTTTGATTGGAAACCTATTATCGATCAGGGTTTAACGAATTTGTCAACACCATTTCTATCTGAACAACCGAAAAACTTCTTTGAACGCGGGGATTTTAATAAGGTACCTCTACTAACCGGTTTCACAGATATGGAAGAGGTTTTGGGTAACGTCGACATTTTGCACGCTGATGACACTGACGCACCTGAAGAATATCTAACAACAGTTTTGTCGGAATTCGTTTCGAAAGATTTACCAGCAGTGAATGAAAGTGATACCTGTATTTACAATCATGAACATATTTTAGATTCTGTATTATTCTTCTATAGACCACAACCGCCTGCGACCAGCCATGCAGAAATACGTAAGACGTTAACTGATTTCATAACAGAACGAAATTACGGATCGGCGACTTATCTCCTTGCGCAGTACGTGAGTAAATTCAAACCGACTTTTATGTACAGATTTGATATGAAACCAAGTACGGACAGTGCAGTTGCTGAACTACCGAGTTGGGCTTCTGTACCTCATTTATTTGATTTAATCTACTTATGGGGCATGCCGTATTGGTTGCAATTGCCCAGCCAACAAGAATGGGATAACAGAGATAAACGAATTTCTGATATTATCATGAATTTCTGGACGAATTTTGCTAAGTCATCCAATCCTACAGAAAGTAGTATTTTTGCGATAAAATGGGACAAATTCACTGAAGAGAATCCAGGGATTTTGATTATTGATCGTACTTTTAATATGAGTGACTCAAATCACTTGAATTATAAAGCTTTTGATTTTTGGAATAATTATTATCCGAAAGTGATTGATATTGCAACACAATGCTGTAACGTTACAAATAGAGGCTTGAGCCATAATCCACTTCATAGTAGTTGGGTATTTCATACCTTATTTGGAATTGGTCTTACAACAGTACTCTTATAGGCTACGTAAAAATAAAGTAATGAACACACAATGCAATTACGTAGCAAGACATTTTATTTGAGACCACCGGCAACTAGAATCTGGAGTTACTTTGAATTGTTAACGAGAAATTTCGCGAATCACGACCTTTCTTTGGTTTCGAGACGATATTGAAATTTTTCGTTCACTGCTTGGAATATCGTGGTTCACTTGTAATTAGGAACACATGTTCTATCTATGCTTTAGAAAACTTACTTATAAATTTGTATAAGACTTAGTTTTTTTTTTATTAGCGAAATCTTTTAGCTTGTAACTATTACAAATACGTCCAAATAACTCCAGTTAAAACGGCATTTCCGATCATCTTTGTTTTGGACTTTTTATTTGAGGTAAATATTGATGTTTTATTGAAGTAGCATAAACAAGTAGTTATTGTTGAATAAAAGAAATACGAGTGAGTGGCGACACTCTCGATTGAAGATATGTTAACATTAGTATTTGCATGGATGCCGCCGAAAATACATACGCATGAATACATTTTCGGTGGCGTATATATAACTTGTTTGATTTGGCGAAATGTAGACGACGACGGAAATTATTTTTTGGATTTTATATACATTTTATACATATAATTAAAACGATCGTCTTATATATATTAAGCGATGGTAGATGACTCTTTTGAATATAATAAAACAATCACGAATGCTTACGTCGAATTCTGTCGCCACTCATACACACACGTAAGCGCTGTACGCGTCGGAAAGAGCGTAGAAAGTCGAGAGTGCCCGACGCGTACGCACACATAGATTGGTAACGGGACAGCTCAAGCATAACGCAATGTGACTTGCCGATTTACTCCCGTGTACATTTTTTCTCTCCAGGCGCGCGTAAGAATGTTTACACATATAAAAATTATATTTCTTGTCATAATTTTCTTGAAACCCATATAGCGCCAATTGTATCTCTAAATTATCATAATTATAAAATTATAAATCAAAAGATACAATCCAATAAGCAAGTTCGTGATTTGTTGTATAATTAAAATAATACATCAATAAAAATGCTTTTAATTCATTTTGGATGGTATGAAAATTTATGATATTCTTTGCTAATATTATTTATTTAAATTTGCAAATATGTGAATCATTTCACATGCCATGTTATCAGTTTTACTATAATTTGCAAAGCAATTTATAGATGTGATTGTTATGACTATAAGTAGATGTACATTTCGTTTACCGTCAAAATAAAAAATGTGAATTTAATAAACTGGAAATATATATATAAGTATATTTCCAGCTTTTTTATCGTTTAAATATATATCTGGACAATTAAAAGTGTGCAAAGAAAAATTAGTTCGCTATTGTAAATGTCTTTAAGTATTGCATTGTAAATTATTTATAAAATACAAAATATATATTTACAAACATACGGGTACCAAAATGAGTCATATAATGGATTTTGCTACTGGTTAAAATAAGAAATATTAAGTAGGTATCGTATAATGTGTAAAACAAACTTTCATTATTCATCGTACATATGTAGATATATTTTTAATTTACAATTTTTTATCATAATAACATCTTCATAATACAGGAGAACTTATGATAAATGAAGCACATAAATAAACTATTAATAAAGCAAAAGCAAGTAATACTTATCGACGTCTCAAATAATGTATGGTAAATTTTAATATTTTCACGTTTTTGACTAATTTAAAACACTTGGATATGAAATTTTGTTAAGTTTTAATTTGTTTATTATAAAATATATTTTTTATTTATGTATTAAATACGTCACACCAGCAAATGTAAAATATTGTTAAAAAGGAAAATATTCAATATATTTATAAAAACATATTTAGAATTAAGATACTTACCAACTGTTACTGCAGATAATGCTTATTTAAAATACAACAATATGTATAGAATGAAAAATTATTATTGAAAAATATAACATATTTTTAATAATGAATCTACATTTGATTTTTATATCTAAATTTATTAAGGCGTCTTTCTAGTATTTTTGGGGTCAAGAAATCAATTGATCAATTTTCATATAATATTGATTCCACATCTCTCTAGAATACACTGGTGAAGGTCTATGAATAAGAAAACGTGCACGTTTTCATATGCATATATACATGTATACCCCCTGTAAATTAGAAAATAAACAAAATAATACATAACGATATTAAACTTATCGAAATTGTAAAAAAACTTTAAATTCGTTTTTCTCTAAATAAGATTTCGTCGACTGGTGCCCAAGATTTCAAAAAAAGTATTTCACTGATGAAAATTAAATTTTTTTCCATATTGATTTCATACTTCGTCCTCTTGAGTCATTTCTTGAAACGACATAGATTTCCTTACATCCGATTTAAAATAGAAGAAAATTAGCGGTTTTTTAAACATAATTTTCGAACAACTGTAATTTTTTTAATTTTTGCTTTCAAATCTTTTCCGCAGAGGACGTAGGAGATATAAGTATATATTTTCAAATGCCATTTGTTTTTTTGTTTTGTTTTAAGTGAACCAACAAGGAGCAATCGTTGGTAAGGCTGAACGATTTTTTTTTAATCATTTTTGAGCGCGCGCTTAAGGGCTTACGGTAATAATGTAAAAAAAATTTTATTTTAATAAATGTATATGAAAATAAGGTATATTAAAATAATTTAAAAGCTTTTAACCTGAAAAAACCAGAAAGACCCCTTAATAGAATTATTCATTTTTACTTTCTTATTCGCAGTATAAGTATTGTAATTATGAAAATTTTCGATTTGAGATTTTAAGGGATGTATATCTTTTGACCTTCCCTGAATTCCCTGATTATTTTTGAGATGACGTCTGTCCAGAGAGTAGGGGGAGACGGATCTCAATGTTAAATCCCGCTAACAAAGTTAGACTTCATGGTTTAGTTTATGCATAAACCACAGAGGGTTTGTTTTTTTTTTAGGTAGACAAGGATAGGTATCAAAATAAAAAACATTATTTAAACAATACAAATATTTTTACTAATTCAGTTCTACAAGGTTGGCAAATTATTTGGCTATTTTTTAAATCAAATATTAAATATTCGATAATTCGAAAAAACTACTATTCATTATAGTTCTAAGTAAATTGGAAAACAGATATATGAAATGAATCTTGAAATTATAATAACAATTAGGAACTCTTAGAGCACCATATGAACCATGATTTTTCATGATGAGAGTACTTATTGTATACAAAGTAAAAATGGATATTACTTGAAAACAAAAATTCTGCATATTTATAATACATCATTCATATGGAAATCTCCAAGCAATAAAGTTCAAGCTTAAACTGAGCCGTTCACAAACATAATATTGGTCTAGAAAATGTTTAATTCATTTACATAATGTATGGAATCAATAACAGTTACTTGAAGGCGAGGTTTTAAGCAGTGCCAAAAAATAAAAATTGTTTCTATTTTGTTATAACATAATTAATTTTTACTTTCTTATACGCAGTATAAGTATTGTAATGATGAAACATTTAGAACTATATTTTAACAGAAATATACCTGCTGACCTTCCCTGAATCGATTCCGATTATTTTTAAAATGACGTGTGTATGAGTGCGCGTGTAGGTGAACGTTCCATAGCCTAAACGTTTGAATATAAAATTACAAAACTTAAGATTTGTATATGCTTTTCTGGAAAACCTCCCATTTTTGAAAAGAATATTCAAACCGGAAGTGCATATTTACTCTAATCATTTTTTGGGGTTTCTGCAATAACTCGAAAACGGTTGCATTTAAAGCAAATACAGTTAGAGCAAAAAATTATAAATATTAACATTTTGTACAACCTTTGTTTGAACATTTTTTTCAAATATGTTACCGGTAACAAGACAATGGCTATCGAAATTGTTTCATATTATAATTATTTTCGCATAACTCATATCAACTGCACCTGTCAATTGTTTAACACAAAACAAAAAAAAACTTAAATAATTTGGAGTTCGACATTTAATATTTAGTGAAAAAGTGTTCCAAAGGTTAGTAAAATATTATAAATTAGTAAAATAATAAAAATATGATTAAACTAACCAAAATATAAGAAATTTCAGTGTAAGACATTGCAGATATTTAACATTGGTCTCGCGTGGGAAACATGCAGAAGCTTTCAAGTCTACCGTTGCATTTTTTCGCTAGTATTTCTTCTTTCACATATGGAGATTATTAGGGACGTCTTCAATGATAATTCACCAAGAAGCAATGACGATTGTTTTTAGTGTTTCGGACTTTAAACGTTGTAGAATGTCGATGTTAGAAGCACTTGCAAAATGTTAGAGTTGAATACCATAACATTTTTAGCGATGATTTTGTGAGAGTTTGTCTATGTGGATGCTTTTAAGTCTATTGTTGCATCTTTTCACTAGTATTTCTTCTTTCGCATATGGAGATTATGATGGATGTTCTGCATTTTCGGCTGGCGATATTAGACCACGATTGTTGTTGTACATGTTCTTTGCCGCATTATATAGGCGACGAGTGTTTTATAGGCTTTGAGTCGCCTCAAGTTGCAAATCTAATGAATACAGTTTTACGAAGTGAAATAACGATGTATAAAAAATGGTTTGAGTAGGTTTACAATTTTAAATTATGTAATATGCCAGAAGACACAGAAAAAACGTACCGTATTATAAGTCTTATATGATCGCTGCTATGAATCGCAGGACAAGTACTAATCTGTGTGTAACAGTAGTCATACTCTCATAAATAAAAGAATACATATCGGGTATTTTTAAATATGCGATATGTATCATGTGAAGTTAAAAGAATATGACTACGACAAGGACAAATATTGTGATATGAAAAAATTACATTAATGAAATAAGCTAATTTTGAAAAAAAAAAAAAAACGATAAAGAAAAATAATAAGTTACGATTAAATTTAAAAATAATAGTAATATTCAAGCACAGCTGACAAGGGATATAAAAAATTTTTGATTATTTGCGAAGATGCATCCTTTTTTTGTGTGTTGACATGGCTAATGTCTGAATGGCATCCATGTTGGGTCGAATACGAGTGTCTTTACCTATCAGCATTCTGTTTATTCGGCCACACCACACAAATATCCAGAATCTGACAGTAAAATCAACAAGCGTATTCCGGCACATCATGAATCCCACAAAACAAGTAGCTTAAGTCAACACGTTTTTTAATGTCAGTACTGATCATCTCTTTGATTCCCCTCTTGTGAAAGTGCACAGGCAATAATCTGCATGTCAAGTCTATGATAGTCTTAAGAGCTAAGGTAAAATTAGTCTGCGGTCTGGTAAGTGGGTTTCTTGTAAGTTCTTTGTCGGTTATAAAAACATGTTCAGGTAATGTGTCTGATGAAATAAACAGCAAATAAGCAATTGCTTACATCTGTTGCAGTCGTTTGTTTTAGTCAGTTTAATAATTTTCTTGGGAACATAACCAGCCACGTAGCTGGTTATTACCAAGTCCATACGTCTGTCAATCTGTTTTAAAATTTTTAGTCGCTCATGAGGAACATGAGTGTTGAAGTCAGTTGAAGACGATTGAGTTGGTTGATTTCCTAACAAAAAATTCTTCAAGTCCGCGAACGGCTTATCGCCATACTTCCCCGCGTTCGATCCTACAGAATACACTGACAAAAAATTGTTCACACATAAAGTGCGGAATGACGAAACAAATTGGGACGAAGAAGGATTGCGGTTGGCCCCTAAATGACTTCTGATATTACCAAAGAAATTCTCTAAAGGATCCTGATTCAGAGCTCTTAAATCGAGTGACTCAAATGAACTATTCTCCTTTAGAGAATTCCATAAATATCTTAAGCCATTTAGGGTAACCGCGAAATTTCATATCCTTCAGCATTTGTTTAGCCTCATTCCAATTTTGAATCCTCTGTCAATGCAGACCGTAGTTTATGAAGAGCGGTGGTAGGATCGCGAGCTCCGTTCACGCTATCGAATAATTTATCCATAAAATTAACCAACTCAGCCGTACCCCATGCTGTATTAGTTAAGTCATGTCTTTCCGTTGGCTGTAAAGTCAACGTAATTTTAAATGCTGTGTAGGTACTGCGGCTAAATACCTGCACAGCATGTCATACGCTCATCTTACGTATTTTGTCTGGAAGTACGTGTTCGTCAGTCAGTCGGTGTAACATCTGAAACTCACCACTATCAAAGCGGTAGAGTTTCTCGATGTCACTCCACGACGCAGTCAAGTCCTTACCGTCTTTTTTGAACTGTAGATCTTTTGTCAGCAGATTATTCCTCATACCCTTCAACAAATGAGGGGAATCAAAAAGATGAACAATTTCCCTCCCTTCAAAAATAAACATTCTGGCCGACATTCCCTCCCGGTACGAATGCAAAAAGTTCTCGTGTCCGTTTTCAAAGCATTCATTGCAGTCACGTTCGTGGAACTTTGATCGCAGATATTAGCAACTACTTTAAGATTTGTTGCTAGTGCAAATCGAAGTACCTCCTTGATGCTTCGCACCAAATCGAGTGATTTAAATCCACTTTGGGTACCTCCATCTCCACTACCAACAAATAGAAAAGTATATGGTTGCTTCCATCTGCGATGAAAGCCACGAAGCATGAAGACAAGAGCGCGATCAGCGAACAGAGGTTTCTGCACCGTACCATAATTTAGAAAGCCCTTGATTACATCTTCGCCAATATCATATGTCAGATGTGGATGAATATATACCTCATCAAATAAGAAAGTGCAATGTTTCGCCTTGTCGGAAATATTGCTAGACGCACACATGCTATGGAGTTGCCTTTCAAGAAATAAATTCACTCCAGGACGGAAAGGAGTGCACATTAAAAACCTTTTTAAGGTACTACGAAAAGGCAGCGGTAACAACTTTTCCATAAATCTATAAGATCCCCGCAATTGCTTCAAAAGCGATACTGCGAGGACCTTATCATCTATAGAGTACCGCCACCCTCTCTTCTGCTTTCCGGCCTGGGTAATTTGGCACCACACGAACGTCTGCAAGGCTGTACCCAGGGATCCAAAAATACCATCTTTAGAAAAGACGTGATTTGGATCCCTGATACACTCTCTAACATCACCTTGCACACGTTTGCGTGTAGTATTTATGGTTTTACGTCTGGCAATAAACATCCTGTTACCATCATTAGCACAGATTTTTGGCCGCCTGGTAGCAAAAACAAACTACAGTCCTAAAAAATAAAATAAAAGAGATTGTTATATTCGGTACATATTACACGAATGCTATAATAAATAGATTAATATACTACACACCTTGTGCATAGAATGTTGGTTGTAGAAAAACTGGATTACAAGAACTGTTTTGGTTTTCTGCTACTTTGCGGTGCATTTGTTATACCTGAATTAAATGTAAACTATAAATCTTTATTTATAAATGAAAATTAATTTGATGACTTACGATTCGATTTTCTGATTTGACGAAGATTACCCTTACTCGATACCTCTGAACAATATTGCAATTCATAGAAAGCTTATATTTTTAAATTAGATGTACTACTCACTATTGGCAACAGTGTTCGATAGGCGAGGGCTAGTAGTACTAGTAGTAAAACTAGTAGAACTTAGCACATCTGTATAAAAAATAGTGTCATAATAAATCAACAATAACATATACATTATTTAGGGGTTCAAACAACCCCAATAAATATACATACCAATTAGAACACTGTTGTAAAGGGAAGTATTTGGGCAATCTAAAAAATAAATGAAATTATTAAATTATTGAAATTATTAGAAATCGAACTAGTATAGCTTTGATCAAATTCAACACTTGCACTTGGATGCACTGTCCAAGAAAATGTACTTGACGTACCAGGCAGATCTGCTAATACATCTGAAAAGAATATTTTATTAGCTCAAGTTGAACCTAGCAAAAATATTTTATACCTTCCGGTCGCACTGAAAAACAATAATCGTGCTCACTCAACGAAGATTTAAAAGCAGATGCACTTGTTACATCGGGCATGGGGACATCTAAATAAATTACATTATTAATAAAAACATATATCAAAGTAAAATGGTTTTCCTACCTTCTTGCACAGCGTGTCGCTCATCCAAGTACAAAGTTGGATAAGCACCATGTAATACGGTAGTTCTGCCTTTACCATTTATATAAATCCACCAAGGACTAAAATGTTTAAGGCAGACCCGATACGAATGATAAATTTGCTTTTCTGGCATTTTAAATAATTTTGGATTGTTTACCAGCCCAATCCAGTTTTTAAACATCGTGTTATAAGCTTTCGGAAACCACGTAAAACAGTACCCACTCGATTTGCAACTTGGCACAGCGCTACTCACGTTGAACGACATAATCTAATATATTTTAAATCAAGTAAAATACATAAAATTCAAGTAAAACGTAAGACTTACGGATTTTGTTACAATGTAACGCACTATTCAAACGCCATTAAAAAAAAAACTAAATGTTGCAATAATAACTAAAAAAGTTGCCGCGCTTTTTAAATGTTATTTGTAATAACATATAATATTTCGTTCGTTAAGAAAAATTATTATAAAATAAATACGCTTCTCTCTAAATTTCTTATTAAAAAATAAATACGCTTATTATAAATGAAAATTATACAGTGTATAAGTAAAAATAAATACAAATTACTTAATTAGCATTAAAATTTATTTTAAATTTAACATCCAAATATAGAACTAAGTATTTTAATTTATATAGCTCTTATAAAAAAATATGTTATTTAAATACAGAAAAATTTTAATTCCAATATTTGCCGAAACAATCACTCAGTCCATATTGTAGGAAACATTAGTACGGTTAGTACCTGAAAAGCGACGGTCACGCTCACGGCGGCCATTCTGGTGGAGTATATAATTCGAACTAATTCGAAGCCCTCCCCCCAACAAAATGGCCGCCTGTGAACCACCGTTGCATAAACTCTATCCATTGTTGGCTTACTTCTAATTCCCCCCACTCCAGAGAGTAGGTGGAAGTTAGAAGTACTATAGCCACCAATGGATAGAGTTTTGTTAGGTTAGAGTTTATAAACAGAATTCTATAAAATTGTAAAATTCGCGGCTGTTCTAGATGTCGCTATCGTTGCGATAAATAAAAAATTATAAAAACTTGAACGAATTAAATGTATATAAATTTAAAATACTTACTTGTTATTTCACTAATCAAATGAAAATTTAGAATGATTTTATACTGTATGTTTTGGAAAAACAAATTATTTATTTATAAGTACGTTTGGAATCCATTTTGCATTGGCTTTTCATAATGTAACATTTTTGTTGTGCAAGACATTACAAATTCAATTTTGTTTTTGTTCTTTATTAATTTGTTGTCTATTATATATCGGAAAGTTCTGTAGTATTATTTATCTCTAACAAGTGTTTGTTTTTGAGCAATACCTTTTTTGTGGCATGTAAGTATTAAATCACAAATAAATAGTAAACATTTGATATGAATTCTATAATAATATGTTCGTAGTATGCATTTAAATTATCGATTCTGCTGTGTTCCCGGATGCTTTGATCACGGAAACCGATTCGCCTGTTTTCCGAAAGACAGCACTTTTACAAATTTTGTTGGAAAAAATCAACAATCCGCAACTATACGTTATTCCAACTGCACATGTTTATAGGACATATCATGTATATTCAAAACATTTCGAGTGCAGGTGGATTATACCTTGCGCTTATCCTGGCGCGAACACCCAGATTCTAGAAAGTAATGCAGTTCCAACTCTGTATTTAGGTAAGATAAATTTAAAAGGCGTACAGTAATTATGGTTGTAGGACATCGGACAAATCATCGAATATTTCTCGCGGATAAATCTAAAACATGTTTGCGGATATTTTTATATATGTGACCTGAATTAGTAAAAATATTTGTATTATTTAAATACGGGTTTTTATTTAGGGGGTACCTTTGGTACTTTTGCATTTCGTGGTATATTTTACCACAAAAAGTAAAAGTATATCTTTTCGTTAAGAAAAAAAAGCGACCCTCGGTGGCTGCGACGACAACTAAACGTCCATGGGACCCGCCATCTTTGCTAAACGTTGTACAACCGATTTAACGTTGAAATCCGTCTCCCCCCTACTCTTTGGTAATCACCATATTGACGTTTGTCGATTTCCTATTGTTTACAGGTGTACAAGAAAAGCTGGAAAAGATGCTTTTTCGCCGGTGTGAGTTCGAATATGGCTAGATAGGTAACTCTTATATACAAATTCTTGGTTGCACGAGCAAGTAAAGGCTTCTTGAGTAAAGGGTATCTCATGCGTATGGGTACGCATGTGAGTGTTCAAACTGGTCTTCTGACTAAGTGATCGGTAAATGACAACGAAGGCTACATACCATGAAACTTGTTGGGAGTAAGTATCTATAGCTAATAAATATTTTGCGACTATTATATTTAATAGGCAAAAAAGTGAGCATGTGACAAAAGACGCGGGGTCGAATTTGTTCGCTGAGAGACATGTTAACCTTATGGCCAGAATGTTAAATGCGTTTGGATTTTTACATTTTCTACAACGAAGCCAAACAAACGCAGCATATTGCGCATGTGCAGAGACGCATTTAACATAAAATGTATTTTCAGTTTGAAAATATAGCTTTATTAAAGATGTTCGCAATCGCATAAACACTATAGCATACAGTTTATTCTATTGCCCCTAACATATTCATTTTTTTCATTGATTCATCGACAAATGCAAGTGTAATGTCTCAAAATAAATGAGCCGCCGATTCTGGCCATAAGGTTAACATGTCTCTCAGCGTTGAACGCGAACAAATTCGATCCCTGCGTCTTTTGTCACGTGCTTACTTTTTTGCCTAGAGGTTATGAATACAAGTATTAATGATTATCTGTTTTCAGTTTCAAGCTTTATCCGAGAGTCGCAAGTAAGATTGAATAGGTCCGTGTTTAGCGGCTTATTTAATTGTTATGCAGTTAAAACTATCCAATAAAAGCATATCGTGTTGATTGTTTATTCATTACTTATAAATATGTATTTATGTGTAGCAAAAGAGCCTATATCCGATACTTTATGTGTAAATACTACTTTTTTTTTTTTTTTGTCTGTTTGTGTACATTTAAAGAAAAAAACAATTTTTTCTTAATACAATGTATTATAAAATTTAAGATATAATTTTATGTTATTTATATACTATTCTTATATACATATGAAACGAAAAACAGTTCTAGATCTATCTCTTTCTAATACGTCTTCTTAAACTTTTAGGCCGAATAGTGTAGAAGATAGATTTTTAGAAATATATTTATATGAACAATGATGGGAAAGACTTTTAGTTGGAAATAGTACCAACGTAATTTTAAATAATCAATGGAAACGAATTTGAGAAAAATTCATCGGGCCTCGCCGGGAATCGAACCCAGAGCCTTTGGATTAAATCCAAAGGCTCTGGGTTCGATTCCCGGCGAGGCCCGATGAATTTTTCTCAAATTCGTTTCCATTGATTATATATATATTTATATGTAATATGTACATTATTTTAAATATATTTCAGTATATGAGAGTGTTAAGCCATGTTATGTTAAAACATTTTATCACAATAGATAATAAGTAATTAAAGAAAAAGATTCCAGGCCAAATTCTGTAGTAGAGAGATTTCTCCAAGTATATTGGAAATAAAAATAAGTTATTTTTACGTCTGTGAAGGGGAAGAGTAATACAAAATGCAGTTTAATTTTTAATTAAACTATTTTGATGTATAAGTTTAGAAATTAATTATGTGTATTGTGTACATTATAAATATATTTAAGTATATGATAAATTATTTATTTCATTACATTAGAAATACTATATCACTAGCTGAGAATTGTATTGTTTCATCTTATATATCTATTATAAGATGGAATAATATAATTGTAGGCTTTCAATTTTCCTATATAGGTATGAATGAAACTCGTGTCAAATCGAGCGCTCAGGTGTCACTGGGCTGGAACAGGGCAGTGACACGCTGGGCATTTCTATGTTCCCTTAGAATCCAGAAAGCCAGTAAGCTATCCATGAAAAACCCAGCCACGGAAATTCAGTGTTGCCAACCTAAAAAAAAAAAAATCCTCTAGATTTTGATTTCGCTTAATACGTGGTTTTCACGCTTCAATTGTGCTTCATTTTGTGTAAAATGTAAATAATTAGCGTTATAAAATCAAAAACTGTAAGAATATTCACTGGAATACCATGTGCAGAGGTGCAAACAGCGCGCTGTCCGACGTTGCCCTAATTTGCAAAAAATCTGAATGGCCCATTTTGAAAAGGGAATTATTTTCGTAATCTAAACAAGGCTTCAATAAAAATGTATAAAACATATAGATTCATTAAATACATGTACTAAAAAATTTGATTTAAAATATGACATTGCATTAAAAAGTATAAAAATCGTTTATTTCTATGCAATGTATGACTCTTTTGCGAAAGCAATGCGAAATCTTAATTTGCACACTTTAGGCTATAAAACATAGACATTAACAACGAATCGGTCAACAAAATTTAATTTAAAAACTCAATGTCGACTATGCGTCAACCGGCTAATTAACGACATATCTTGTGTTGACTTGTGTAGAGAACCGCATGGTTGAAAAGAAACTGAAAATGTTCTCTGATGAGCCTCGTCGCTCGCTTTTGTTGCAGGGCCAACATGCTCTTTTATACCAGCAAGTTCAAAATCCTCCGATCACTGAGATAGAAGATATTTGCATCAGTGTCACAGTGTTCATAGTGCAATATGTTGGAAGAAGCGTTGCTTTGCCTGCGACGACACCAAACAGATGAAAACCGAAAAGAAATTTAAAAAATTTTTTCGAAGGTAGCTAATTGTTTAATAATAATAATATTATTATAACGAAATTTATTCATTTTACTATCACTCATAGTTTGTTACAAAGCCTGTCAGCTATGCGCTGTTGTTAAGTTACCGTTGAGCGCAACGGAAGACATGGAGATGGTGTGCTTTTTGAAAGCGCATTTAAATAACAATTATTTATTGAACGTTCAAACGGAACACAAAAATGTACTGGAAAAATATATTACTTCAGTTGAATCAAAGTTTAATGACGGTTGTTCAACAACAAGTGGCAGCGGCAATGTACAGGTAATAGTTTATAATTTTTTTTTGTTTTATTTATTTATTTATTCATTCAGTCACTTTTTGTGTGTACCTATTGTTGAAATACTGCGAATAACTGAGAAAGAAATAATGATGCGACATCGTTATTTGTCTCCTGCATTTTTACAGGAAGATGCGCCTGGAGGTTGACTGGAAAAAAATATTACTTCAGCGAATCAAATTTTAATGCCGGTTGTTCAAGAGCAAGTGGCAGCGGCAATGCACTGGTAATAGTTTATAATTTTATTTGTTTTATTTATTTATTTATTTATTCAGTCACTTTTTGTGTGTACCTATTGTTGAAATACTGCGATTAACTGAGAAAGAAATAATGATGTGACATCGTTATTTGTCTCCTGTATTTTTACAGGAAGATAAGAAAACTACGAGGATATCCTTCCTGGCAGTTAAAAGGCGACGAGGACGTCCCAAGAAAATGAAGCAGGCCTCCCCCAAAAGGTGCTAGAAACATTCAACATTTCTCATTGTTGGATTGCCATAGTGTAAACATTTTCTCGTATAAATGTGTAACGTACATATGTAATTTTGTTTCTTGCGATATCGACGGGCATAATACGTACGCTCTGCGACCGACCTCTGTGGAGCACGTGCCCTTGGAACAGTTTGCATACAAACACACGAAAAGTCAGTGTTGCCAACCTAAAAACAAAAATCCCTAGATTTTTATTTCCCTTAATACGAGGTTTTAAAGCTCCAATTGTGTTTCATTTTGTGTAAAATGTAAATAATTAGCGTTATAAAACCAAAAACTGCAAGAATATTCACTGAAATAATGAAATTTCATTAAAAATACCGTGTTCATAGGTGCAAACAGTGCGCTGTCCGACGTTTCCCTAATTTTCAAAAAATGGGAATGGCTCTTTTTTATATATTTACTATATTCGTAATCTACATACTCTAAGCTTGTTGATTCCGTGGATTCTTCTCAATTTGAGGATCGATGTTGTCTAGGATTACGGCAATATGACATTCATAGATAATTCACTAATAGATCGTCGACTCCTTAAAGAAGCGCTGTAAGAGTATATTTTGGCGTATGGAAATTGAACTAACAGATGGCGGGAAATATGAATTCCAGATGCAGTGCAGGTTGCATAAAAATTGGAGCGGTTTTTAGTGAAGACCCAATACTCTGAATCATGAATAGAGATGCGAAAATAACGCTCTTAGTATATCAATTTATACAACGACGTTGTTCTCGCTTCTCTATTTATGATTCAGAATATCGTGGTCTTCACTAAAAATCGCTCTAATTATATTGTAATCCATCACCAAAAATTGGGTAAAATAATGAATATTAAAAAAAAACTGATATTATATATATATATATAAATATGTATTATAATACTTATTTCTTAGTAAATATAAAAAATTATTATACATAGTGTAATGATATTATTAATTTAAGGATCTGAAAAGAAATAGAGATTAATAAAATATTAATTTAAGAATCTGAAAAGAAATACATAGTTTTATTAAATATTAATCTAAGAATCTTCTGACACATACGTGATAACTCACCCGCAAAATAATACCAAGATACGTTGCCCAAAGGAGATAAGAAGCATCAAGGAAACATATATAAATCAACCAGGAGTGTTACAAATTCAGTCGCCTTGTAACTGCTAACTATACGTGAACAATAAACCGATTATCCCAAGAAAAATTCCATGTGGAGAATACAGTGTGACATAGTACACGTACTTCCAGCAACCTGGTCGAACCTGAAATCATTCAGAATAAATCCACTATACGCACAAAATATACTAACATAAAACAATCTATCTGAATGTTTAAATCATAATTGGACTAGTCAGATAACACATTTGAATTTACCATCCATTAGTGGATTGAGTGAATACAAAACGCACCGCTGGACTGGCCATTATTGAGGTACCATAGAGATTTTAATAGACTTTACATATGGAATGTCATCAATCACAGCAATTGCAATATTGTTAATGCTAAGAAACAACGGATTGGATTGAGGCTATTTGGACTCGCACTTTGGAATGCACTAGTGATAATCGAATTAGTGACACTACTGATTATTTCGGCTATAACATAACCTAGCTTACCTCGCGTGGAAAGTGCAGCAGAAGATAAGAAAAGTTCTTCATGGAATCCTACAAATTACAAATTGATATATTTGTCTTATATAATAACACATATAAATGTAGTAAATTTTCAATATATATGAATAGAATACCATGTATTCAACATAATTATTTAATATTACCTGGCATTTTTATTGACGGTACTGAGTACATTTTCAGTCTTTTAGTCCCAGAATATTTACATTCTTCGATAAAATGACCACTACATATACGAAATGATTGATGATGATGTATAAATCATCAAAGTTTACAAATTTAGGATTTGCTGTTGTTGTTCAACTCATTTATTAGAAATCTCCGGCTCGTATACAGGTTACCCTGTGGCGGATGACGAGACACACAAAATCACATCGGGAACATAACAAAGGATCGGCATGATATACAACAAGAACTTCGATCAAATCACAAATAAATTTAAAACTGGTAACCCGTTGCTGTAAACAACTTTGTCAAGTTTAAAACTGCGACTGACGTTTATGATTGACGCACGCGCAGAAGTAACCTCATCTGAGGCACAGCAGCGCTATGTGTACGGGGAAGGAACCTTTTCAAAAAAAAGAGACAGAGCTTTGTACCACTCGTTCTATGGGAGTCGACATAGCGTGATGACATTGTTTGTATTATTTCCCAGCGGTGTTGTTTTGTGTACAGCAAATACAAAATTAGCTCGTCACGTTTCATATACAATCAGCCTAATTCACGTGTCCCTTGTATGCGAAACAATATTGTATTGATTACAAGTGACTTTACAATGTGCTTTAAGATATTGTTTTTATTTGGTATTCTCGTGACCACCTTGTAAAAACCAACTTATATCAAACGATATCTTATGGCTTACAAGAATGAAGGTAGCGTGCATTGCTACCAACAATATTTTTTAAGTTGGTATATGGTTTATTGTGAAGTTAACCGCATTAAACATAACCACATAGTTGCTCATAAAAGTGATATAAATAAACATTCAACATATTAATTTAATTAAAATTAATGTAGGGAAAATTTCTTGATGGCTTTATTTTAATATGGGATTAATAATTACAAGTTCCAGAACTCTTTCTTCGCCATCCAAATTAGTGCGATTATTTTTATTTCTTATAATAAAGATATGAATTATTTGTAAACTTCTTATTCAAAATTAAATTGGCCGCAACATTTCCGTGAATTCCAATTTATTAAAATTAGTGCGTATTGTTGTAACGCTTGGCATCGGCCTATTTGGAAATATTATGGCGAATAAATTTAAAACTTAGCGTAAACAATTTTTATAATATTAAAAGTTTTTATAATAAGTTTTTCTTAGTTAGAAAAAATTTAATTAATTTTAATAAGGGAATCACAAAATAAATAAATGACATGTTTCAAACGGCACAAATTCATTAGTCTTTTGTTTTAATATTATAGTACTATTTAATTGTAATTTTGAATATTTTCAAATCTAATTTCTGCAATTATTAAAACATGCAAAATTAATTTTGTTTATTGATCTGAGTGCAGAAAATTAATCTCTACAAATCTTTTTTGAGTCATTTTTGCTTATAATAATTTGTGGGGCAATTCGCAATGAAAAGCTATTTTTACATGTTGAATGCTTATGTACGCAGCCACCGACTATAAACGAAACAAAAATAATTATGAAAAAAAAAATAAAGTGCTCCGAAGCAAATTTACATTTAAACAATTTAACAATTATTTTAAAAATAACAATATTATATTTTATGAATTTAGACAAATTTTAGAGCGTCACTTAATAATATGAAATAGTTTTGGGCCATTTTACATGGAATAAATATAATAATTATGTCTACATTCAATACAATACTCCGTAACAACAGCTAAGGAGGTGTTGTTCAGTATACAATAATTGAAAGCAAATATTGTATTGTATTCAATCTAAATTTTGTCACAAGAATACCAAATATTAGAATTTCTTGTTTCATACACAATATTGTAACTCATACAAGACTTGTTTCGTAAACGATTGTCACAAGAATACAATTTTTAAAATTTCTTGTGTACTATACAATAATCGTATCGTATACAATATTGTTTCGAAAACAAGGGACACGTGGGACGGCTGAATAACAAAGTTGATCTTGCGTCTTACAAGATTACCAGTCACTATTAGATGGGGCTTGGTTATCAAATAATGTTATAGATATATACAATAATGTAAATTTAATCGAATTTGGTAACAGCAATAATATTTTTTTTTTATTATATCTTCCTTTGAGTCTCATTTATGATCAGTCCGGTTGGACTATAAATAAATTTGTTGTAATGGTGCGGTCTTTGATGAAGTACTACCCAGTGGTGGTACTTCGTTACCTTAACTTGCGGATTTTGCACATTGACTGCTCGGTACTATTTATTTGTATCTGTCGATTAGGTCTAGGATATGGTGTCTTTTTAACCTTCTAACTTCCCCACTGTTATCCAAGAGTCTGATGGCAAGTTGGTTAGGATGGTTTTCCAGTCTTTCCTGGTATCTTTGGCTTAGTCTGCTGATTTCTTCTGTGACAGTTGGCATGAGTAGGTCTTGATGTATGGTATCATTAGGTACATAGTATGGCGCGTCTACTATTATGCGTAGGATTTTTGATTGAATTCTCTGGATGATGTTGATGTTTGATTGACTTGCTGTTCCCCACAGTTGAATTCCATATGTCCATATTGGTTTTATAATGGCCTTGTAGAGTAACAGTTTATTTTCCATGGTAAGTTGTGATTTTCTTCCAATGAGCCAGTACATCTTGCTTAGTTTGAGGCCAATTTGTTTACGTTTAGTTTTGATATGCTTTTTCCAGGTTAGTCTCCGGTCCAGGTGTATGCCTAGGTATTTTATCTCTTCCGATTGGCTCAATTCGCTGTTATTAAACATTACGGGTGGGCAAGTTTCCTTTCTCGTTGCAAACGTGATGTGGTTTGATTTGGAGTCATTAACTTTTATGCGCCATTTCTGGGACCAGCTTTGGATCTGGTTTAGTTGCTCTTGTAGTAGTTCAGATGCGATAATGGGATCCCGGTCCGTTGCCACTATAGCTGTGTCATCCGCGAAGGTTCCTGTCATAGTTGTGTCATTATTAGGTAAGTCGGCCGTGTATAACGTATACAATGTTGGTCCGAGGACACTGCCTTGTGGTACTCCAGCTTGAATATCCCGCAGAGCAGAGTAGTCTTCTCGTATTTTCACTTTGAAGTATCGGTTTTCAAGGTAGGACTTAAATATCAAGTAGTATTGATGAGGCAGCGTCTTTTTAATTTTATAGAGTAAGCCCTGGTGCCAAACTTTGTCAAAGGCTTGGCTGACGTCTAGAAATGCGGCTGAGCAGTACTCTTTATTTTCCAGGGAATTCTGTATTTTTTCAGTAACTCTGTGCACTTGCTCGATGGTTGAGTGGCTTTCTCTGAATCCAAATTGGTGGTCGGGTATTATTTTGTTTTTCTCCAGAATTGGTTTCATTCTTTTGTGGAGGAGTTTTTCAAAGATCTTCGATATAATCGGGAGCAGGCTAATAGGTCTGTAGGATGAGACGTCAGAGTGGTTTTTACCAGGTTTTGGGATCATGATTATTATTGCTATTTTCCATTGTGTCGGAAAGTAACCAAGTCTCAGTATGGCATTAAAGATGGCCGTCATTTGTAATACTAGTTTTTTTGGTGATTCTTTTAGTATTTTACCTGTGATGAGGTCGTATCCTGGCGCTTTTTTATTGTTGAGGTTTTTGATTGTCGTTGCGATTTCCCTAGGAGTGATTGCTTTTATTGGTGGTGACATTTGCAGCGGTGTTTCTAAATATTGCAATACGTCTTCGTCGTCTACGTTTGCGTGCTTTGGGAACGGTTGGAAAACCGTTGCTAGGTGTGTGGCAAATGTTGTTGTTTTTTCTTCCGTGTTTCGTGCCCAACTTCCGTCTTGATTTCTGATAGGGGAGATTGGGATTTGTGGCTGCTTAAGTTTTCGTGTGGCCTTCCATAGGGAGTAGTCTGTTGCGTTAGTTGATGATAGATTTTGGAGGTACTCTTTGAAGTATTGGTTTCTTTTCTCTTGTAGTGCTTCTTTTAATTCTCTTACCGCTCTATTGTAGTTGTTTTTGTCGTTTGGTTGCCTGGTATTTTGCCAGGATCTTCTGCATTTTCGTTTAATGGCTATAAGTTCTTTTATATGTATTGGATTTGTTTCAAATTGTTTCGTTGTTTGTTGAGGTTTTGGTGTAGCTTGCCACGCTGATTCTTGGATGTTTTTATTCATTTGTTCCACAGCTATGTCAATTTCAGTGTGTGTTTTTAGCGGTATATTGACTTTTGTTTTTTCAGTGAGAAGCTCATGAAAAAGTTCCCAATTTGTTTTGCGGTTGTGTAGTTTGGGTGATTTTTCGACTTCGGTAATTACGCTAGCGCTAAAGGTCGCGATTATGGGTGAGTGGTCTGATGTCATATCTAAGCTTGAGACGATGTTCATGTGTTCTCGTGATTTCCCTTTCACTAAGAAAAAGTCTGTTAGGTCTGGTGTTTTGTTTCTATCGGTGGGCCAGTAGGTTGGTTCCCCAGTTGAGAGGTAGCTTATGTTGTTTGTTTGAATTACTCTGAGAAGGTTTTTTCCTCTGGTGTTGTTAACTCTGGATCCCCATTGTTGGTGTTTAGCGTTGAAATCCCCTCCAATAATAAATCTGTTTCCGACCGTTTGAATAAAGTTCATGTATTGGTTCTGGGTGATGGTATGTCGCGGCGGTGTGTATATGGCTGAGATAGTTATTGGGCCATTCCAGTCTTCGATTTGTACTGTGGTTGCTTGGATGTGCTCGGTTTCGTAATTTGGCAGTCCAAAGTGTTTAATGCCATCCCTAATTATGACAGCAGTTCCTGCGTGAGCTGTTCCGTCTGGGTGTTTGGTGTCGTATACCGTATACCTCGGAATTCTTAGGTAACTACGGTTTGTGAAATGGGTTTCAGATATTAGTGTAATGTCTAGTTTGTTTATATTTATAAATGTGATTAGCTCCTGACTATGATTAGCCCGACCGTTGGCATTCCAGGCGGCAATTCTGAGTGTGTGCTCCATTAACGTATTTTGGTTATGACGGTTGATAGTAATTTCATTAGTGTTGACATCTGCTCAGATTGGTGTTTCATAAATGTTCTCATTTCATTTATCATTTCTCTCATCATTGTTGACAGGTCATCTGACCCAGGATTTGTTGTCTGTGATCTCTGCTCATTATTTCTGGTGGCGTCTGCGTATGTGGTTCCAGGTTGTGGTGTTTCAGTTTCTTTTGATGTTTCGGTATTGATTCGCTTTTCTCTAAGTGGAGGGAATCTACGTTGACGTATTTCTTTATATACGTTACAGCCCTTGTAGTTGGCTGGATGACTGCCTAAACAGAGTGCGCATTTGGCTGGCGATTCTCTTGTTTTAGCAATAATATATATATATATATATATATATATATATATATATATATATATATAAATATATATATATATATATATATATATATATATATTTATATATATATATATATATATTTATATATATATATATATATATATATATATATATATATATATATATATATATATATTTATATATATATATATATATATATATATATATATATATATATATATATATATATATAGATATATATATATATATAGATATATATATATATATAGATATATATATATATATATATATATATATATATATATCTATATATATATATTTATATATATTTATATATATATATATATTTATATATATATATATATATATATATTTATATATATATATATTTATATATATATTTATATATATATTTATATATATATATTTATATATATATTTATATATATATATTTATATATATATTTATATATATATATATATATATATATGTATTTATTTATTGCATCACAGAAAACAGAATTATTACTACCAAGAGTTTTATTTAATTAAAATGAAATTACTCTCTTGAAATATGTAATCATAACGTAGAATGAATTTATTTTTGAACACAAATTATACATAAAAAATTACTTAGTGATGGCGTACCTTTGTCAATGCAATTAATATGCACCAATCTTTCGCAAAAATTACATTGGATCCATCTTTTTTCTGTTATGACATCACAGCAACTTCCTAAATTTGTAAATTTTTTGCATATATTGCAGAAACGTGATGCGGAATTACGTTTACTAAATTGATTTTCGCCGCAGTACAAACAAAAAATCTGCATGTCTATTGAATTTACTAATATATTATCTCTAATTTCCTTACGATGTTTATTTGGGCCTTCGTTTTTCAAAATATTTTCTATAAAATGCAATACAAAAATCCCGCAATTAAATGAATCTACCTGTACATTATGATGAATAATTTCTTCTTTAAAACCTCTAGAATTTATACTATAATGATTTAACATATCGAGAAATTTTTTAAAATATAATTTGGAATTGTGAGCCCCACTTGCTGAATTAAAAAATTGGAAACTTCGTGTCACAAAATTTGCAACAACCAATACCCAATGATTAATGTTAATTAAAAACGGCATTATATAAATTAAATTAGGTTTATACCATGTAGAAGACCGAAATGTTTTTGAAAATATGTAACCAGCCTGTTCGCTATTAATAATATAATAAGGACTTGTATTGCTGTTACCAAATTCGATTAAATTTACATTATTGTATATATATATATATATATATATATATATATATATATATATATATATATATATAAATATATATATATATATATATATATATATATATATATAAATATATATATATATATATATATATAAATATATATATATATATATATATAAATATATATATATATATATATATATATATATATATAAATATATATATATATATATATATATATATATATATAAATATATATAAATATATATATATATATATATATATATATATATATATATATATATATATAAATATATATATAAATATATATATAAATATATATATATATATATATATATAAATATATATATAAATATATATATAAATATATATATATATATATATATATATATATATATATATATATATAAATATATATATAAATATATATATATATATATATATATATATATATATATATATATATATAAATATATATATAAATATATATATATATATATATATATATATATATATATATAAATATATATATAAATATATATATATATATATAAATATATATATAAATATATATATAAATATATATATAAATATATATATATATATATATATATATATATATATATATATATATATATATATATATATATATATGTGTGTGAAGCCGGAAATAGAGGTCGATGTTAATAAAGCATTATATAGACTTTTCTCACTTTTTTATTCTAGATGCACGTATTATCACAATCAATGATCAAGACACAATATAATTAAACCTACGTAATAAACATTCAATCAGATAAATATATTATTACGTGACCACTGGCAGTACAGGCTTGTCCCAAACGTTTCGGCACAATGGTGAAAGGGGTTGGAACCCCTCCCACGGTGATATATAATAAACAATACTCACATAGTTATGGTAGCTTTATCAAGGTCATATTTGCGATACTTACGGGGGTGCTTCGCACCCTCACCTCCTGCCAGGTAACAGGACTCGCCAAGAGACCCAGCTCGGATATACCGCACCCGTTTGTCATAGCATAGTATGGCATTCCGTCTCGGTTGGTCCTGCATGGGCAGTAGTCCATAGCTACTTGCCTTCCAGAACCTTCACAACCGGGAGTCATTACCTGAAACTCGACCTAATATAAGGCATAATGGCTACTCTATTCTGATTGGGTCCATTTAGCACTAAGGCGCCCCAATCAGTTCGTTTAACCTGCATCCCCGGGAACCGTGTCGTGTCCCCACCCACCGGCGGTTCTACGCACATCGGTCCTCAGACAGGATATCGTAGTAGCAGTATACCGACGCCAAAAGCATAGCTTTCTTCTCAACTGGGGCTCCGTGGCCAACGGCAGCCTCAGGAGGCAGCCGCAGGGTTGATCAGACCCATGCCAAGCGGTCAGTAGCAACTGTCAGCCACGACAGTTGACCGACCGTAGGATCAAACTGACCAGAACGTATCCTTTCGGACACGTTCCTTGGGCACTCCGAAGAGACCCCGCAGTATGGGACGTCTCCCATACTGGAAAGTGCTAGGAGAGAATGGCAGTTCATACATGATTTACATACATAATTGCATACATAAACAAATCAATGGTGCACCATGATAACATAAATATACATAAAATACGTAAAATGCCAAGGTCCTAAATACGCCTATCGTTGGGCGCCGTTGTTCATACTGCATCTGAAACAAACCTCATATTTTCTATTAGTTACAATTCAGTATCGATCTATTCTCTAAAGCTACCAAACCACGAGTGCCAGCGTCTCTGTATTATTATTCTTACGATACGTTCATAATGTCCAATATTAATTATAACGTGTTTATTTTATTACAGCATCATCACCATGTAATATTTAAATAGATATTACATTCATAACATGATCTATTCTGACATTCGGCCATCCTGCTTCCTCATCGTCCTCGAGGAGCCTCTCCCCTGTTCTTCCCAATCTTTTAATCTTTCGATTAGTTCCCAGTATCAGATTCGCTGAGAATTCTTTTCTACGCCACTGCCATCACTCGTTTCATCCGAAATTCCACCTGCTGGTACATATGGCTTGAGTTTTTCCACCGCGATAATGTTATTATTTGTACTGAGCACGCCGAGTCCTAGTGGTTCCTGGCAAATCAATTATACGATAGCGTTTGTTAGGAAGAAGGTCTTTGATTTGAAATGGACCAGTGTAGCTTTCCAGGAGTTTGCGACTTCCGCTTCCCGATGATTGCATCTTTTCTACTAGTGCGATGTCGCCCTAGATAGATTTTATAGGTGTGGCTAGTTTTCTGTCTAAATATGAATTTTGTGCAGACTGAGCCGCTACTATTTTATTCAATATTTTCTCTCGACATGCATGAATATCAGTAATTGTTTCTCGCATGTTCTGTATTTCTGCAGTCAACTGGCCATCGATGCTAAAGCGTGGTTCAAACCCAAGTAGTATCTCTGCCTTCTTCATTCGTGGATGAAGCTTCCAGAGCAGATAGGATGGAGCTATCAAATCGTTCTACTTGCCAATTTGCGCGCGGCGTACGGACAGCATTCATCACGTGCTTGATCCATACTTCTTTGCAGTAGTTTTTCATCGCTTTTGATGTGAGCACCGTGCCACGGTACCGGATAATGCATAATAGTATGCCGTGCGTAATAACAATCTGTTTTAGCATGTCAATGACGGGTTTGCTGTTAGTGCTATATATATATATATATATATATATATATATATATATATATATATATATATATATATATATATATATACAATTAAAGAAAATCATGTCTGTAAATTAAACAAAGCCTTGTACGGATTAAAACAAGCAGCGAGATGCTGGTTTGAAGTATTTGATCAAGCTATTAAATACAAAGGATTTCAAAACTCTTCTGTTGATAGATGTATTTATATGTTAGATAGAGGAAATATTTCGAGAAATATCTATGTAGTTTTATATGTTGATGATTTAGTAATTGTAACAGAGAATATTACAACAATGAATAGTTTTAAAAATTATTTAATGAACAGATTTGCTATGGTAGATTTGAAAGAAATCAAACTATTTCTGGGTATTAAAATTATAAGAAATAATGATAGAATAACTCTAAATCAAAGTGCATACATTGAAACAGTCATAAACAAATTTAAAATGAGTGAATGTAAGGCTGTAAGTACACCACTTGAAAGTAAGTTAAACTTTATAGCTTTAAATTCTGATGAGAAGTACGATGCACCTTGTCGTAATCTTGTCGGATGTTTGATGTACATAATGATTTGCACAAGACCAGATTTGAGTATAGCAGTGAATATATTGAGTAGATATATGAATAAAAATAATAAAGAATTGTGGATATGTCTTAAAAGAGTACTAAGATATTTGAAAGGCTCAATAGACATAAAATTAACTTATCTCCGAAATGACTACAAAAATATTTTATGTGGTTATGTAGATTCAGATTGGGGTGGTAATGATAATAGTGATAGAAAAAGTACAACTGGGTATTTATTTAAATTGTTTGAAAAATGTACTATATGTTGGGGCACGAAAAGACAAGCTTCGGTAGCAGCGTCTTCGACAGAAGCTGAATATATGGCTCTTTATGAATCAGTAAAAGAAGCACTATGGCTGAAATCATTATCTACCAGTATTAAAATAAATATTGAAGAACCAATAATAATTTATGAGGATAATAATGGTTGTATTAGCATAGCTAATAATCCGAGTAGTCATAAGAGATCAAAACATATCGATATAAAATATCATTTTTCTTGAGAAAAATGTAATAAAACTGAATTATGTGTCAACAGGTAAACAATTGGCGGATGCTTTAACAAAGCCTTTACAAGCAGCCAAGTTTGTGGAGCTGAGAACCGAAATGGGTTTAGAATAATAAGAAGTTTATTATTATATTGTTAACTGCATGAATGTATATAGATTCTAGAAGTAAGGAAATGGTCTGATTAGGTTTTTCTGGGTTTCCCTAATCCTACGCAATGAATGTTGGGCCATGTGTAAAGTTAGCCCCAGAAGGTGCAAGGAAGGTATGTCTCTCAGTGTATATATATTATATATAAAAGAAATTTAATTAAGAATTGATGTCGATTAATTTTTGAGGAGGGCGTGTTGAAATATGCTCAAAACTTAATGTATATAATATGTCTATGTTTAAATTTATGTTTATGTTTTTAGGCTAAGGGTTTTAGCCTAAAAACATAAACATAAATTTAAACATAGACATATTATATACATTAAGTTTTGAACATATTTCAACACGAGCCTTTATATATTTTCGGTCATTACAAAACGTACACTTAGCAGAGGTCAGAACCACCAAAAGGCGCTACTTGTGTTGCGACCGATCCGGATTCATGTCGATAAAGTTATCCATGATAAATGTCGGTAAAGTTATCCATGAAAAACCATGTCGGTAAAGTTATCCATGAAAAACCCAGCCACGAAAAGTCAATATTGCCAACCTAAAAACAAAAATCCCTAGATTTTTATTTTGCTTAATACGAGGTTTTAAAGCTCCAATTGTGTTTCATTTTGTGTAAAATGTAAATAATTAGCGTTATAAAACCAAAAGCTGCAAGAATATTCACTGGAATAATAAAATTTCATTAAAAATGTTCATAGGCGCAAACAGTGCGCTGTCCGACGTTTCCCTAATTTTCAAAAAATGGGAATGGCTCTTTTTTATATATTTACTATATTCGTAATCTACATACTCTAAGCTTTAATTCAAGATATAAAACATGCACTTTCGTTCGGTAGATCCTCCAAAAATCTCATTCGAAATGAGGTGTACCACATGACAGACGGCTGAGGTTATAATTTGTCTACACATTTGCATTGTGAAAACTATAATAGTTCTGTAGAATATTATGAAAATTACTTTAGAAATAATAAAAGGCTATGTTTTATGTATTTTGGGTATTGTTTAAATGCGTTATTAGTGGTATAATTGAGCATATTTCTGAGAATAAAATATATATATATATATATATATATATATATATATATATATATTTTATTCTCAGAAATATGCTCAATTATACCACTAATAACGCATTTAAACAATACCCAAAATACATAAAACATAGCCTTTTATTATTTCTAAAGTAATTTTCATAATATTCTACAGAACTATTATAGTTTTCACAATGCAAATGTGTAGACAAATTATAACCTCAGCCGTCTGTCATGTGGTACACCTCATTTCGAATGAGATTTTTGGAGGATCTACCGAACGAAAGTGCATGTTTTATATCTTGAATTAAAGCTTAGAGTATGTAGATTACGAATATAGTAAATATATAAAAAAGAGCCATTCCCATTTTTTGAAAATTAGGGAAACGTCGGACAGCGCACTGTTTGCGCCTATGAACATTTTTAATGAAATTTTATTATTCCAGTGAATATTCTTGCAGCTTTTGGTTTTATAACGCTAATTATTTACATTTTACACAAAATGAAACACAATTGGAGCTTTAAAACCTCGTATTAAGCAAAATAAAAATCTAGGGATTTTTGTTTTTAGGTTGGCAATATTGACTTTTCGTGGCTGGGTTTTTCATGGATAACTTTACCGACATGGTTTTTCATGGATAACTTTACCGACATTTATCATGGATAACTTTATCGACATGAATCCGGATCGGTCGCAACACAAGTAGCGCCTTTTGGTGGTTCTGACCTCTGCTAAGTGTACGTTTTGTAATGACCGAAAATATATAAAGGCTCGTGTTGAAATATGTTCAAAACTTAATGTATATAATATGTCTATGTTTAAATTTATGTTTATGTTTTTAGGCTAAAACCCTTAGCCTAAAAACATAAACATAAATTTAAACATAGACATATTATATACATTAAGTTTTGAGCATATTTCAACACGCCCTCCTCAAAAATTAATCGACATCAATTCTTAATTAAATTTCTTTTATATATAATATATATACACTGAGAGACATACCTTCCTTGCACCTTCTGGGGCTAACTTTACACATGGCCCAACATTCATTGCGTAGGATTAGGGAAACCCAGAAAAACCTAATCAGACCATTTCCTTACTTCTAGAATCTATATACATTCATGCAGTTAACAATATAATAATAAACTTCTTATTATTCTAAACCCATTTCGGTTCTCAGCTCCACAAACTTGGCTGCTTGTAAAGGCTTTGTTAAAGCATCCGCCAATTGTTTACCTGTTGACACATAATTCAGTTTTATTACATTTTTCTCAAGAAAAATGATATTTTATATCGATATGTTTTGATCTCTTATGACTACTCGGATTATTAGCTATGCTAATACAACCATTATTATCCTCATAAATTATTATTGGTTCTTCAATATTTATTTTAATACTGGTAGATAATGATTTCAGCCATAGTGCTTCTTTTACTGATTCATAAAGAGCCATATATTCAGCTTCTGTCGAAGACGCTGCTACCGAAGCTTGTCTTTTCGTGCCCCAACATATAGTACATTTTTCAAACAATTTAAATAAATACCCAGTTGTACTTTTTCTATCACTATTATCATTACCACCCCAATCTGAATCTACATAACCACATAAAATATTTTTGTAGTCATTTCGGAGATAAGTTAATTTTATGTCTATTGAGCCTTTCAAATATCTTAGTACTCTTTTAAGACATATCCACAATTCTTTATTATTTTTATTCATATATCTACTCAATATATTCACTGCTATACTCAAATCTGGTCTTGTGCAAATCATTATGTACATCAAACATCCGACAAGATTACGACAAGGTGCATCGTACTTCTCATCAGAATTTAAAGCTATAAAGTTTAACTTACTTTCAAGTGGTGTACTTACAGCCTTACATTCACTCATTTTAAATTTGTTTATGACTGTTTCAATGTATGCACTTTGATTTAGAGTTATTCTATCATTATTTCTTATAATTTTAATACCCAGAAATAGTTTGATTTCTTTCAAATCTACCATAGCAAATCTGTTCATTAAATAATTTTTAAAACTATTCATTGTTGTAATATTCTCTGTTACAATTACTAAATCATCAACATATAAAACTACATAGATATTTCTCGAAATATTTCCTCTATCTAACATATAAATACATCTATCAACAGAAGAGTTTTGAAATCCTTTGTATTTAATAGCTTGATCAAATACTTCAAACCAGCATCTCGCTGCTTGTTTTAATCCGTACAAGGCTTTGTTTAATTTACAGACATGATTTTCTTTAATTGTAACACCTTGAGGAACTTTCATATAAATTTCCTCTTTTAAATTACCATTTAGAAAAGCTGTTTTTACATCCATATGATGAACTAACAAGTTAAATTGATTTGCAAAAGCTATTATGAACCTAAAACTTGAAATCCTTGCAACCGGTGCAAATGTTTCATTATAATCTTCAAGATATTCTTGAGTGAAACCTTTAGCAACTAGTCGAGCTTTATACCTTAATGGATTTCCATATTCATCATTTTTAATAGTAAATACCCATCTACAATCAACTATATTTTTATTTTCAGGCCTTTTTACTAAAGTCCATGTATTATTAATCATAAGAGAGTTTATCTCTTCCTTTATAGCTTGTTCCCATTTAACTCTATCTTCTCTATTTTTAATTTCCTCATATGAAATAGGAATTTTGTACATAATCGATTGTGCGCACATAATGTGATCATATATTTTATTCTCATCATAAGAAATATGCTCTCGATTTTTAATTCTATCACTTCTTCTTAAGTCTGAAAATATTTGTTTCATTTGATTATTTTGAGATAAAGGTTCATCTGTGTGCTTATTATATTCCTCATTATCAGATTTATTTGAGTTAACTACTGATTTTGAATTTATTTCAGAAATATCAGTTTCATCACAGGAGTTTTCAAAACCAACCCCTTTCATATTTACCATAGGCCTTGTTTTCAGAAAATTTAATTCATCTACAACAACATCCCTAACTGCTACACATTTTTCAGATTCCACGTTCCACACTCTATACCCATTTGGTTCATACCCTACTAGTATTCCTTTCCATGATCTTTCATCAAATTTTGATTTACTAGTTTTATTGTGTACATAAACAGTTGAACCAAATACTTTTAAATACTTTACTTGAGGCTTCTTATTATGCCACAATTCATATGGTGTTTTCATTTGTCTTAAAGCTTTAGTAGGTGTTATATTTGTTAAATAAGTCGCAGTTAAAATTGCTTCACCCCAGAAAACCTTTCTTAACTTTGCACCTATTATAATTGCACGAGCTTTTTCAGTTAACGTTCTATTAAAACGTTCAGATACACCATTTAATTGAGGGGTTCGTGGAACTGTTAAATGAAAGCGTATGCCTTTTTCCACACAGTATTTTTTCATCTCATTCGACAAATATTCCCTGCCATTATCAATATATAAATTTACTATTCTTAAATTAAAAAGAGCCTCACTTTTTGCCACAAAATCTTTAAAAACTGAATAAACATTTGATTTGTGCGTAATTAAGTATGTAACACAATAGTGAGTATACTCATCTATAAAAACAACAAAATAATTTTTATTATCCATTGTAGGAGGAGTGATTGGACCACAAACATCAGAATGAATTATAAACAATGGTCGTGTTACATGATTTTTGTCTTTAACTTTATTGAATGGTAATCGCGTTTGTTTACCACTTATACATGCCTCACATAAACCATCATTTGGTGTAACCTCATCTATTTGTCCTACATCTTTAATCATTTGTTTATTCTTTAATTCTAAGAATTTGTTTTTACCTATATGACCTAAACGTTGATGCCATATCTCGTAATTAACTGATTGACTTATAGAACTTGCTATACTTATATTAACTATAAAATCAACAGCAATTAAATTATTCAAAGGCTTACCTTTTATTACAGTCTTACCACCTTTGTTAATTTTCACCCCATTCTCATCAAAAATGACTGTTAGTCCAGAATGTTGCATCCTTGAGACGGAGATCAGGTTGTATGGTATTTCCGGGCAATACAATACATTCTCCAGCACTCCATGAACTCCCATGTCGCTGACCACGTTCAGTACTCGCTTCTTTGTCGCTTCGATGTAGGTGTCGTTTTTCGCCACTGAAATCTTTATTGGTGGTTGTAAATTCACGAAGTTTTCACTTAGGTCCTTCCTGTTAATGATATGATCTGATGCACCCGAATCCAAGATAAATTTGATTTTATTGTTGCTAGTGTCTTTCAGATACTCATATTCGCCAGCCATAAATGCGAAACCAGATGACTCATTTGGTGTTTGTGTTAATTGAACAGTCTGAACTGTTCTGTTTTGTTGGGTATTTTTATTGTAATTATTAAATGTTTGTCCTTTTAAATAATAAAAAGAATTTCTTTTAATGTGACCCGTTCTTCCACAATGGTGACATTTAATTGTTGAAGTTTTAGTAATATTAGATTTAAATCTAATATTATTTCTTTTCTTAAAGAAACCTTTTTGTTTACTGTGAATATATTGCTTTGACGCAGCATCACTGAAATTTTCGACTTGAAGTACTTTCGCACTTGTATCGCGGTACTGATTGGTTAGTTTGACTTCATAGTCCAAAAGTCTGGTTTTCACGAAAGCTAAAGTGATATTGTCTTCAGATAGAGTTTCTATTGCCGTTATCACACCATCATACGATTTCGGCATGGTCAGTAATAAATGCGAAACTTTATCTGTTTCTTCGAGGTTTGCACCTGCCGCCAATAACTCGGTGATCAAATTATCGAATTCAGTAAAAAATGTTGTTA
The DNA here is from genome assembly GCA_944039245.1 of Nebria salina. Classification (NCBI taxonomy): domain Eukaryota; kingdom Metazoa; phylum Arthropoda; class Insecta; order Coleoptera; family Carabidae; genus Nebria; species Nebria salina. The sequence goes on from OX063288.1 coordinate 6,846,024, forward strand.
AAGGAGTATCGCACTTCAACTTTAAAACAAGTAATTGTTTACGTAGTGCTAATTGCGTGGCTATACTCTTACGTTCATAAATCGCGTCTAAACTTTCCATTATTTCTTTTGCTGTGCTTTCAGCCTTTGCAAAGCCAAGAAACGAATCGGACAAATATTCAACCATTACACTCTTAGCGATTCTTTCTGCTTTTAACCACTTTTCACCTGGTGTTAGAGGAGTTTCTTCTTCTATAACTTTAATTATGTCAAGTTCAGTAAATAAAGCTTTCACTCTAAACTTCCATACACTGTATTTTGTGCCATCAAAGGCTTTAATGTTCCTTTTCACCTTTGAATTTTCCATTGTTTTTGCACTTATTTTTTACACTACACATAACACTATTAAAAATGTTTTCTCACACACAGTATCAATATATAAAATCTAATATATGTGAAGGACCATTAAGTGGGTGAATATGAAACACATGTGGTTATTTTTAAGAACTGGCGACGAACCTTTTTGGGGTAGTCTTGTGCATGTCACTGCAGAGGTAGTATCTAGAGACAAACCTTCCAAGACCAATATAAAATAAAGAACAATTTAAATATAAATCTTGACTAAATTATTTCATAAGATCCCTATAACCCAACAGCTCGGTCCACGAAGTAATCGACAAAAGATAAAACTGTTGTTTTTTCGTAGTGACAAATAGTTATGTAATATTGTATTTTCTATTATTATATAATAATTTAGATATTTTAGAATATTTTCATTTAAATACTTTTTAACTTTCACAAATAGTAAAATTGTAACTATTGAACAAGATTTAAATAGAATAGAAATTATTTTATCAGATTTCATAAAACATTCCATGATCTCTTTTATTATAAAATGTACAACAGTAGTATTTACAATATCACATGAGGAACTTCAAGAAATTGAGGAAAAATGACAACGTAAAATAAAATGAATAATGCAATTTGTCTGTAATGTTCTTATTATTATGATAAAACATATATACATTGGAGATTCAATATCAGGATTTAATAATAATTGCCTTATTATAAGATTATCTTTTAATATATATCATATTTAAAACATATTTATAAATAGTTCCTTAGTAGATAGTTTGTGGAAAGTGTAAATAGGTTTTAGAAGTGTGTGCATATGTAACTACGTACTGTAAAACTTTGCAATTTTTTTTTGTTTTTGACTATTTTTCAAAATTTGCGAAATGGAATTTTGAACAGTCTGTCGCATTCTGAGTTCAACGAAGTGGTATGTAATGACCGGCACAATATCTCCTTTGTGCTTAACTCATGGAAATGTCAGCACATTATCGGCGATGACGTCGTCCATAAGTTGCACTGGAATGACATTTAAATATAACTTCTAGATATAATAAAAATTTATAAAACCGAGTGTTCGGATGGTGTAATTTTGTTTCTACACGCAGAAACAATGCCTCTCGCGTAATCCATGAATGTTTATAAAGCGCGTCCTTACAATTTTGGCATTTCGTTATTTTGCCAATTTTTTCGCTCAAGGACGCTGCGAGACAATATAAGACACAGTCCGTTATTTCTGGACGCTAGTACTCGTGGTCTGTTACGAAATCGACGTCCCAATCTTCCTCTTGAATGCATTCATTTAATTTTGACTTAATTGCTTCGATGCCGGTCTCATTCGTTGATTTAGCAAAAATCTGCTTCAAATGTTCTGCCGAAATCAGTGATTTTTTATTCTCCACAGTATTAACCGTACAATTTCCTGCTACAGGCGGTTTAATAACGCTGTAAATCGATAGCATTTTATAAATCTTGTGGAAGGTCGGGGTAGAGGGATGGTCATTAGAGCCTGCTGCCAAGCGAACAGTGCCAAAGAATTGCTATGAAGAAAAAAGAATCATGTAAATTAAAATACAGTATGATCACTTTTTATCCCAAAACTAATAATCTTATTAAATTGATCAAAAAGTAGAGAACTTTTGCTAACCTCAAGTGCGTCTTGGTTCAACTTAACGGTCAACAGGTTCTCAAAACCGTAAATCTCCGCTAAGTATTCAGTTAATTTCATGGTCGACATGATAGTCACCCTCAAGCCTTCGCTAGTCTGGTGAGTCAGGAATAACTGGATCGATTAGTCCGTTCTAGACGTTTGATTCCCAATCGTTAAATTTCCGAAGAGCCTCTTGAAGAACCTATAGTTTGAATTATATTCTATAAATTTTGAATGGATTGCGCAATATTTATGAGAATCACTTACAAATTAAATTGGACTTACTTGAAAATTGGGACTTCCAACAGCAAGTCCGTCTCTGGCATCACGTATGTTCAACGCGTCCAACAATGCGTTCATCCAATCGCAGAAAGAAGATGTTTCGTCAGAGCTCTTCAACTTCAATTCATAAATGCTATAAAAGTGCAAAGCTCTGGCAACGGTGTTGCTGACAAAATATTCAAATTAATATATTGTAATAAACGTCTTTTAATGATTGCAATGTTGAAAAAAAAACAAACATTCCAACTGCATAGCAAATAACTGCACATACCTGAGTGGCTAATCAAACTCGCATTTTTGAAGAGGAGTTGAGAACAATGGTCCGTAGCACGGACAAGCTACTAAGCCTGTATTAGAAAAAATACCACACGGACCAATGTGATTTAGAGTAATTTTTGGGCAAACTCTAATTTTTGAAACGTTTGCATTGTCTATTTCAAACAACGAGGTGAAATGTTGCCACTTAATTAGCTCACCATTGGGCGTTATCTGTTGAACAAAAAGTAATTATTTTTAACGACATTTTTGAAAATTTATAATTGCATTTTAATGTTAGTAATAAAAAATTTAAAACAATAAATTACCTGCATTTGGCCATCATTGTAAAATTTGTTAGGTACAGTTTTCATAAGATAGGGCGCATCCGAAAACACAAAAATCCGTCGATTTTCTTCCATTGGATGCTCAAAACTGCATTGTTCGTTTCCTAATTTTCCACTGACTCCGAAGCACGACCAAAACTTTCTGTTTGATGACGCACAAACTAAACATAATACTTAGCTGGGTGGACTTGAAGCAACTGCTTTGTACAGACTAAATTACCAACTGTAGAAAAATCCTAGAAAAACTCAAAATATCTCGGACCAATTAATTATCAAACATCTTTTGTTCCAAATCAAATATAAACACACTATTGGCATACATAATATTTGATACATACTTTCCTACCTGTACCGCAATACAATCCAAGAATTTATACGGAAATAAGCCTTTCGTTTGTATGCGAGAGCTAAGTCTAATGTACTTATTAGAGATTTAAGGAATTGCGATGCCGAAATTACAATTGGTATAAGCGTCCCAAACACCTGTTGTGTTAATACTTAAAGCACCAATGGGAGTAGTTCAACCGCACAACAACATTATGCCAATGCAAAATCCGCAAGGAACCAATTTATTCAACAAATCGTGATGGACAAACGCACTGACTACATTGAATAATTGGTTGGTCATGAACTTCGACTCAAAACCACGAACCAACAACGAATAACGTTTCATTCCGAATTGGACTATGACCAAGCGAAACAGACATGTCGTAAATAATGTTTGTTTCAACTGTTATTTCGACTAAAAAAGACCAAAAACGGCCAAGTCATCAAGTTCTTTAAACATACTCTTCTATACCGTTTGTTCACAACTTTTCTATCGCGTAACAGATTCTCAATCATATTTATTCGCTTATTCCGAGAATTGCATATTCTCACACCATTCATAAAACGACATGGATTTCACCAATGCTCTTCGCTTTTGGCGAACAGTTTAGTGTTAGCTACGGCAATATTTAAAGCCTGTCATGGAGAACAATATAAGTAATGTAGTCATCAATTTCCCCAACATTTTTCACAACTATGTATTCAAAATCGGAGGAAAATGATTTAAAATCTTGACGGCGAGACAGAATAAGCGTTGCGCCATACAAAAATTATTGGCAATGTTTATGTGAGCATTTGTATATTAAAAATAAAACAAATTAAAAAAATTTAATTTATTTTCAAAAAACGAAGAATATTTATATATTTTATGTCAGTTATATAAAAAAAACAAAAACAAAACGAGGAACTTCTTATATCACATGTACATACATCGTCCATGTGTAGTACAATTATAGCCACTACCAATTAGTGAACACGTCCTGCCAGTATATCAAAAATTAAACAAAAAAAATAAAATTGAAATTTACTTTAAAAATAACGAAGAACTTTTCATATCGCTAAATCACTAAATATTTGTCCGTTAATTATCACCATTATCACCATTTCGTCCGCGATGTACGTTGTCTCTCATACGATCGACGACAGCGGTCATAATCTCTAAAGCGTCGGGTATACTGGTGATAATAACGTTTATGAAAATACTTCCTAAGAAACAAAATTTTATATTTAGTTATTACAGCACAATATTTTTTATATTCGGCAAAGCGAAAATTTTAAACATATTACAAAAAACTGTAGCCCAAAGAGGAGCAGCGATATATAAAGAAAAATTGTGGCAGTGTTGAAAATTAATTAGAGGAAATATAAAAAATTATTTATAAATTGAGATATAAACAAGAATACAACGAGAAAGTATATATTAATCGGATAAAATAGGAAGAAAGCGGAAAAACAAAAACCTGTAAAATACAAGGAAAACCAAAAAGTGTAAACATATAATAATAGCAAGAAACAGATATTTAAAGGAAAAGTAACTTATAAACTGCAAATACGAGAACGAAAAAATAAAAAATTTGCATTTACTAGAGGAATAATGTGCGTGTGTATGTATGTGTGTATGCACTATGTATTATAGTTTTAGAGGCATTCAAGAATTAAGAAACAGGATACACGTAGACTTTAAAGTGAAATGAGTTATAAATACCTAGTTTTTTGAGCGAATTCCTCAGGGCAGTATCTAAAAACGTGTCCAAGAACACCACATCCATAGCATCGTAAGCGGGGGTTATATTCGGGTCGTCTTTTTCCATAATTGCGAGGTTTGGCATGCGTTACACAAATTCTTTGTCCATAAAGTGGCCTAAACGAACGAACGAAACCATAAGCACGTTATGAATAATATCTTTAAAATTCGAACCTACATTGTATTGTTGGCTTCCAGAGCAAGAATTGCGTTAGTCTCCTCAAGAAACACGACAAATGCGTACGAAGGTCGAGAACTCGACATCCAGATTTCCTTAAGTTTGCCGAAACGCTTGAAGATATGCTCCAAATGTCGCTTTTTGACCCCCTCCGCCAGATTTCCTACGTGCAACCTGTATTCCGGCCTTCGTTGATTTGTTTTTCGGGACCTTTTCCTCTTGTAGTAATAAATATCACAGGAGCTTCGTTCATTAATACTTTTACCATCACTATGGCGGCGTTTGGATGACATCGTGCAAATTATTTGAATGGTTGACAAATGGAAAATTATCTGAATTAACTGCAACAATTGAAACTGATTTTTTATAATACTTAAATAGAAAGCATTTCCTGGATGAACCCAAAGAAATTGATTGATTCAATGGTTGATTGATTATCAATTGATTGATTCATTATTAACAACAATAACATAAGATTATTAATTTTCTTCAATCAAAATACAAATCAATAAGTCTAATATCTTAAAATCAAAATAACAGGCTACATGTTACATTAATATAAAGAGTATTTCACAATAAAACAAACACACCTCCGGTATAAGTGGTTGTAATACCCTATTTCTGAGCATTACATGTTTAATACTTCATGTAAAAACATATAAGAATCAAGGAAAACTTACCGTTTACTTCAATTAAATTATAAAAACAAAAACAAAGTTTTACAATAACAAATTTGGATTTAGGCTCAACTCGATAACCAGTGAACAAGAAATGACTACGTAGTAGAATTCCAACTCCTTTATATACGTTGTTGGACCAGAAATAGTAGGCATTTGTCACTAAAAGATTAATTATTAACCAATCAGTAAACACGGTTTTAAAATCCGACACCATAATAGGTGCCCTGCCCCACTTCTATTTTTTTAGTTCTGGCTTAAATCACTAAAATCCCCTAGTTTCACCGGAAACTGCCGGAAGGGATCAGATAGCAGGACGGGTATTTTTAAACATGGCCGTCTAAGCTCCGCCATGTTGTTTCATATTTATCAAGCATTTTACTTGAAATGTTTGCAATCAAGCAAAAGAATGATTAAATGGTGAGTGTTACATGAATAATTACTGTATTTATTAATAATGGCTAACAATAACACTTTTTCTTTTCAACAATAATTGTTTTTTTCATGAAAATGCCAGGGAAATGTTATAGAAATATTTAAATTTCATACCAACATTAGAAACTGTAATTTCCATATTGCATGCAAATAAGAATTATTTTGAATGAAGTACACTTTCAAACCTGATTTGAAAAACACTAACATTTTCAAAAATTATTAAAATTCTATGATTAGAATATGTTTACTCTTTAATTGATTCGGTTTTTCTTCTATTTTCGCTCTGTGTATAGTTATAATATTAAAAAATATAGCCTGTATTTTTAAAAATAATCACTATTATGTACGAGGATTTTAGAATTCGTCTAAATAATAGGAAAAAGGAATTATAAGAAATTTGTTTAGTTACACATATGCGTAAAATAAAACATCGTATACCAACTATGCATAGTTGGTAGACGATGTCTTAATATTATGGGGAAGTAATTTGAATATGTGTAGTTCAAAAATATGAGATTTTGTGTATTCAGTGTTTGTTTTAATATTTTCTAATCTAAACAGGACTCTTGATCTAGTGTTTAAACCATGGGTTTTAATGTTGGTTTAAAATTTGTATTTATTAGCGTTAACATACACAAAAATTTACACAGTTTAAAGATATTTTTGCAGGTATGAGTAGTTGGTTTTTCTGCAATACATCTCATGATTTTTTATTTGTAGACATCACAAGCCTTTGTGGAGGAACCCTGGCATAGAAGACCATAAAACAAGGAATCCACTTTTTCGAAAAGTGCATCATTTGAGTTTTGAGAATTAAGGTAGCTTTCAAATGCCTATTTTGAGAATAAGCTATTGCATTATTTTTTTTTTTTCAATGTGATCTTTTATCAGGCGAACCATAGGAAGTACGAACCGAGAAAATGATAATTAGGTTTGAAATAACCACTTGGTTTAAATTTTAAGAGATTTTTAATTTTTTGCACTGAGCTTATCTCTAAATCATGAAATTGGCAAAATATTTGAAAGTTTTGAATAATATTTTTTTATTGATATAGGAGTGAAACAAGGTTGAACTAAATTAAGGTAGATCGAAAAGAATGAAGGCAGGACAGTGTGTAATATTATGGTAAATGGCTATCGACTAGAGCAAGTTAAATAGTTTGTTTCTTTAGGTTGTTTATTCTCTAGCGATGGAAGTTATGATTGCGAAATTGAGAGAAGAGTGTCTGCTGCTTCTGAGGATTCAAGATTATTTGTGAACAAATGTGTACTTGTGCTATCGTTCATGAATGGTAGTGAATGTTGGATTTGGCAAACCAAGTATAAGAAGCATGGGACTGTTGTGAAAATGAACATTTTGAGAGGTATTTGTGGTATTTAGTAGAAAAATGTACATGTTTCTAGATTCATATTAATTGGCAATTTAAAATATTTTATATTAATGATATAAGCTTTTCGCCACTAAAAACTGTCGAACCAAAACTGTGGATTTCTATTATCTAACGCGTTATGGAAACAATTACAAAGAGAAAATAAATAAACCAATCACCAATCTTTATACAAATCAACAGTTAATCCACCCTATTTTTAACACGCCCCTTGCAATCTCCAATAAAACTGGTAGACACCCCTCTCCAATATTAACATCGACAACCCAACAGACAAACCCCATACAATATATATGTACATCCCTTATTCTATAATATATTCTCATTTTCTTTCCACTTACGAATTACATTGAAATCCGGACTCTGCCAAAATTGAAATGAGTAGTTAAAAATGAAAGTTTTGAGGTTCCAGAACACAGATCTGGCAATAGAAATTAAAAAAAAATGGGCAGATTTTTCAGCAGTCACATCTGAAGATATCCACGTGATGTTTACTGCTGTTAAGATTTCACGATTTGTAAGTTTTTTTTTTCAATTTTTTGTGACAACTATTTTATTTGTATTTTATTATCAAATCCAAGTGCATTAGAATGAAAGCAAATAATCACGGAATTGTTAGTGATTTTTTTAAATTTTAATGCCAGATCTGTGTGAAAGCTCTACAGTGATTTAGTTTCTGCAATAACTCAAAAACGGTTGCACTTACAGTAAAACTAGTAAAAAAAATTAAAAAATATAATATTTTGCTTTTGTTTAATTTTTTTTTTTTTTTCAAAAAGTGTATTGGTTAATAGAAAATCGCTATCGAAAGAATGCGGAGTCGTCCTCGAAATAAATGGACAAATATGATTGAAAATAAATTACGCGTAAGAAACGTAGTTGAATGAAGCAAAAGAAGTTTATATGGATAGAGACGAATGGCGAAAGATTGTCAAGATATGAATGGCTGTACCGGCTGCCATCCCATTTGATGGAAATAGGCATAAAGTTATGTATGTATGTATAGCGGTAAGTTAGGATACGAGTAACAATATAAAACTCAAGGTAGTGACAGTCAAAGATTAATTTTATAAAATTCGTTTGCGTTATTACACTAAAACACGGTCATAGTTTATGTCAGATCTGCATAATACATGAATACGTATGTAAATAAACGTGTTTATTTACATACGTATTCATGTATTATTTTATAGAGATGCATCTCTATATAAATGACAACTCAGCAACTCACTGATTTTGTGCTAATACAGATTTTGTTCTACGTGACAAAGGTATCTACTGAGATACCCATACGATCTCTCCACATCCTGAAAGAAATGTAACACATGTGTCAAACGAAATGCATTGCGTTATATGTGGCGCGCTGCTCATATTTTGCTTATATTCTTCAAATCTAAAGGACCACATAAAATAATTGCATCATATTGCATCATATCTATTTCTTTCTCACATTTACAATTCCTTAATGTAATCTTATGCAAAATAATTTTGTATTTATGAAAATAAAATGAGAAATTTAAAAGAAACACCTCCCTTGTTTTACAATTAGTTAGAGTGACTATATATATAAGAGTGTGGACGCTATCTTAAGCGTAGAAGGCAGTTTCCACGCCTGTGATTAGTCGCCGTCATTATTTTACTAAATATTCAAACCAGATATATATATATATATATATATATATATATATATATATATATATATATATATATATATATATATATATATCTGGTTTGAATATTTAGTAAAATAATGACGGCGACCAATCACAGGCGTGGAAAATGCCTTCTACGCTTAAGATAGCGACTACTCGTCGATTGTCCACACTCTTATATATCTAGTCACTCTAACTAATTGTAAAACAAGGGAGGTGTTTCTTTTAAATTTCTCATTTTATTTACATAAATACAAAATTATTTTGCATAAGATTACATTAAGGAATTTTAAATGTGAAAAAGAAATAGATAAGGAGTTCGTATCGTAGCGTGTGTGCGTACTGAGCACAATCCATCGTGAAAATAACTAAACGCAACCGGTTGTATGACGACACATCTAAAAGTGAACTGTCAAATATGTTTTTATTGAAATAGTACAAGTTACAAGTCGGAATGAATATTTTTTGGAGTTCTCTCAGTTTATACATATAAAGTCGACATGTTATCGAAATTGCCTCAAGAATTCCGTAAGTTTATACGACACTGTAACACATTGAAACGTATATTAATTGAAACGCAGCGGTCTTTGGAAGAAATTAATTCTACAAATCTTTTTCCCGGTGGTAAATATACTCTGTGCTACTTAATAACAATAACACCTCATTGTTTGTGTATATATTGTAGAAAACTTGAAAGAACTGTTATTGGGACAGAATGTCATTCATTCAATAAGTAAAATATTGGATTGCGCTCCAACTTTGCTTGTTTTTGGCCAAGACTGTCACGCGAAAGCGTTATTTATCAACCATATATTGGGACAAATTTTGTTGCCTGTTCATGGATCATCATGGAGATGGGTAAGTTTATTTTATTTCATACATACATATTTATTTTACATTTTTTAATATTTAATTACTTACAAACTATATATAATTATGGAAATTTGTACAATTTCCTTAATTATATATAGTTTTTTCGGTAATTGCCTGCATTTCTAAATAAAGTCTTTGAGTTAAAATTGGAACGATTCAAAGAAATACTCCAATTAATTATCACATTGATTTTTAATCGTGTATCGACGTTTTTATTGCATTTATTGCAAAATATACGTTTAGAATGTTATAAATCTATAAACTCGGTTCAAAAGTTGATTTGAGCGGTCATTTTTGTATTATATGTGTGTTTTCGTTATTATGTGCCTAAAAGCTGTAAATGAACATTTTGTAAAAAATGAATTATATTTGATAAATATAAATAAAGCACGGGATGTCTCATTTTATCAAATTTAGGCGCTCGTAGTGTTGAAAATTGCTGTTAGTGGAAAGTTTCCTGTTTCGTATATCGGTAACTGTACGGAAATTTTATTTTTTACGTTAGTATTATTTTCGTTTATATAAACGAAAGACTGTGGGATATGAGTTATTTTTATTGTTTTGTTTATAAATATGTATGTAATATTAAAAAATATATATCAATGAACATCTTTTTTTTACTATCTGGTAAATTAAAGAAAATAAACGTATGCAGATTAGGTTCTAGTTTTAATTATTTGAATTAAAACTAAAAATGCAATGTTGACCTTCAATCATGTGTTTACACGATCATTTTCGAGTGTATTTACGCATTTGCATGAAAACATATTGTACGTAAAAATATGTTTTATTGGATTAAATTGCAGCTTTGAAAAAAAATAAGACGCCCTTTTTGTGAAAGACAAATATTTTTTAAAATAAAATATAAAATTATTTTATAATTTTTTTTAAATTTTCCCATAAATATTTGTTTGCATCAAAAAACATATTATGTAAAATTTGTGATAAATATGTTCACATATAGTAATGTACCCGTTCCTGGTTAATTCAATTTAGGGAAATATAATCGGAGATATTTAACATTTATTTCTTTACCGTTGCATTTCTCTATGTATTTATTAGCATTTCTGATACTTCGGAAACTTCCGGGGAATATTTACCATCGTACATTGCCACTCACATTTATGTCAAACTTAAAATCATTTTCTTCGTTTTTCATTTAATTATTTTAAATAAGCAAATTGAACACTTAAAATAAGAAAAATATTTAAATAAATTATAATAAAACTTTCGACACAAATAGCACCTTATTTGAAGGAAACAATTAAAATTTATAAATTCTATATATTCCAGAAAAAAGTTTTCGACAAAGTAAATTGTCGCAACAAACCCATTACTGCTATTACTACATGTAGAATGACTAAAATATTGAGTTAAATACGTTGTTTTAGATAAGAATTCTTCACGGCCTAACAAAACGTATACGTTTGACACTGGCTAACGAATACGAAATAGTTGAGCAATTAAAAGGTCATGAGCAACCTTGGCATATCGTACCTGAGCAAGATTTGCAACGCTCAGAAAATGAAGAACCTCTAGAGCACTGTCCAACCCTCGAAGTGGAAATTTTCCATCCTCTGTTAAAAGAAAATGTACAAATCATTGTGCCACCCGATTGTTCTGATGAAGATTTAAACGATGTTCTCACCAAAGGTTTAGATAAAATATGTCCTGTGATAATTTATGTGATTGTTGAAGGATTGTTGACTGAAGATGTAAGTAATCATTATTTTTTCTTAAATAAAATGTGCTTTTCTCATTTTCACAACCTGTTTTTAACGTTTCCGATTTCCATGTACTTACATTGTCTTCTTTCCTTTTCCTGTTAAAATGAGGCGACATTTCTCATCTGTATATTTACAAATTCAATCATTTATCGCACGTGTCATTCTTTTCTGGAACTTATTTCTATATAATCTCTTTCATGCCACAACTAGTGGTTCATTAGCTTTAATTTTGAAAATAACATAGCAGTATTAATATTGCTCATTAATTGAAAGTTGTCCATATTTTAAAAATCTTTCTATTAGATTTAGTAAATGAACTAAAATGTAATTCACTCTTGAAAATATAACAATGCGTAGTTTTCAGTTAATAGGATAAAATAATACTTCATTGAATTAGCAAATTGAATAATTCTCAAAGTTAGCAAAATAAACGGTAATAATAAATTTTAAAATACACTTGGAGTTGCGTTTTAGATACAATTGTAAAAAGTTACAGTTATATAATCTTTTTTTTTTATAATGTCAAAGTTACCATGTAATAATTAATTTTAATAATTGCGAAGTTGTCAAAATTACACAAGTTAGTAAATATGATAATACATATTGAAATTAATGACTGTCAAAAGAGCTTTTTTTGCAAATTTAACACCTTTTAAAGAAACTTTTCAATTAGAAGTTCTTGGAAATACTAAAATTATATTTTAAAATCATTTACTTTGTAAGTACAACCATTTTCGAGATACAGAAAATATAAAAGTAAACTTGCATTTTTGGTGCTATTCTTTTTAAAAATAACAGCTTTTTCGATGCGTATTTGGATTTGAAATTTCATATTTGTATGTACAATAATTATGCAGCACAATTTTAAAAATAGTTAATATGAACACAAACGAATATTTTAGTTAAAAATTTGAGTTATTAATGAATATAATATTTATGACTAAGCAGTTTTTAAATCATATATTATTTAGATAACTTAAAGGCAAGTTGCTTAATTTAAACAGAATGAATATTAATTCGTACCTGGTGTGTTACACACCGGATATTTAATTTGTGTCCATCGCGGTACGTTATTGAAAAATCCTACATTCTTTACAACCACTAGACCTTTTGTGTGTTAATCTCATAATCAATTTCAACATTGCTAGACAACTTGAACAGATAAATTGTTGCAGAATATTAAGGAAATCCGAAAATTAAAAGAGATATATCCAGATCTTCCATTTTTATTTGTAAGTATGTCCGGAAATAGTATCCCAACTATCTGTGATTCAACAACTGAATTAACTGAAAGCGATCAACATCATTTGGAACAAAATCCTACCAAATCGTTGATGTATACTCCTTTCGAAGACGAGCTCAAGAGGTTACAGTATTTACAACATCAATTGGAAAGTTTAGGTGAGCAAATATGTATAATATGTTCTAGCCGTATCTTATTTGCTTAACACATATATGAACGCATAATCAAATAGAATACTGCAATACATATTATTAGGTGATTGAACTCATAATCGTAAAGTTAAACTATATTCCAATATACTTGCATTTTTAACACGTACAGTACGTTTAACACAAATTCATAACTTAATCATTTTTGTTTAATAAATTAAATCCTGTTAACTCGAAACGGATATCCGAAATTGTTACTTAAAATATTTTTTGTAACATAATATAGCATCGGCAGATTTAAATAATCATCTATTATGTATTTTTGTTAATATTCAATAATTTTTCAATTTATTGCATTTCTTTTAATGCGTTTTAATACAAAATATTATCTGGTCGCTCAATTTTGTATTAAAAGAGTTAATATTCTTTTTAATTCTAGAAATTCGGTAATAATAGAGAGATATAGAGCTTTTGTTATATGAATTTAGAGTATAATTTAATTTATGTATTGTTTTATAGGATATATCAGTGAGAAAACCAATGAACTATCGTATAAAAACTCATGTTGTGGCGAGTGCGCAATTGATAATGTTTTCATCAGTAAAAATCAAATCGCCCATAAATTTGTGATATTTACTCAAGGTTGTTTGAAATCTCATCTACTTAAAATGGCTGCATTACTAAGTGAGGTAAATTTCAGCTAACTGTAAGTTCCATCGCTTACTGTTTTATCAATTAGATGGGTTTTGATGTGAAAATTACTATAACACGAAAATATATGATAAAATTGCAGTATTTACACTAAAATTTCGGTGTTTTTCTTCAATTTAGAATACGATTATACTAAAGTCATGCCATTTTTATTTTTCAAATTTTGACTGCAAAACTGATTGTGTTTCAATCAACAGCCTCTAATATTGCAATATAACCAAATAAGTCGATTTACTCCATTCAATCAACTATTTTTAGCGATACTATGTGTTTCTTTGTAGTTTCAACTGAATAATATATATATATATATATATATATATATATATATATATATATATATATATATATATATATATATATATATATATATATATATATATATATATATATATATATATATATATATATATATATATATATATATATATATATATATATATATATATATATATATATATATATATATATATATATATATATATATATATATATATATATATATATATATATATATATATATATATATATATATATATATATATATATATATATATATATATATATATATATATATATATATATATATATATATATATATATACTAATATTTTGTGCCTTTCAACTCATTTTCATTTATAATTGTAGAATGAAACTGTTGATTAAAAATAGTCTTTTAACAAATTAGAAGAATATATGCATATTTTTTAAATTATTATTTATAAAAACATTGGTTAAAGCCAAAGTACAACATTTTACTACAAATTTATGTTTAATGCTTGATAAAACCACAATGATTTATTTTACTTGATCTTGAATTTTTTTTAGATACACAATAATTGTCTTCGTAAGTTTATACTTTCTGCTTTTGATATGGCACGAGAAATTCAAATAACTCCACGACGGATACAGTATGCACAGGCGCGTGAAGAAGAACTGTATAAAACACTTATGAATATAGCTAGCGAAAAGCAAGAGGAAATTACCAGACTAATTCAAGTCACCTTACAAGACATGAAGACGAATGTAATGGAAGTTGTAGAAGATTGTCGCCAAGGTAAGGGTGCGTTTATAACAATTATATACATTTAAAGTGAATAACAACAAATATTTTTAAATTATGCTATCAGTAGATCTTAGTCAAGCCTAAACATAAAACATATAAAGACATTTATATAAACATAGTTTGTATGACTCGTGAAGAATCTCTTTAATATTAAATTTATTATCTATTTGATTTACTTGATTGATTAAAAGTTATAAGTGCAACTAAATGATTAAATTACCCGAATTATAATAAATTGTACAGCTATCATTAAGTTAGCAGCTATATCTTAATGTATGTAATACACCTTTACGTATACATACCAACAATAGCATTCAAATGTATTTCTAGATATTCAACCAACAATATCAACATCAGAAATCCAGCAACTGGTATTACGAAAACTCTGCACCTCCGTCGCTACACAATTGGTTCGCTCAGTTGATTGCTTGCAAGATAAATTTATCGGTACATTGCAACGTTGTTTGGAGAGTTTAGAAAAAAATTGCAACGAGCAAGAAGTAAATTTGATGGCAAGTGTGGCCGTCAAACAAATTCTAAGTGCTGCATATAAAATTGATTTAAAATCATCGACATCATTCTCAGTTGTTCATACGTTTTGGGAACGATTGCGCAATATATTATACGGCTTACAATTACCATGGACTTCCACTTCATATTCGCAATACGATCCGTATCGAAGACGTCAAATAGTAGCTATTGAAATGATCGATTCTTTAAGTGCTTCCAAATTAGCGCGTAATATTTCCGCCCAGGTAAATATCACTATAGTTTCTGGATAAAAAGTAGTGTCCTTTTAAACGCTATTTCCCAACTAGAAGATAAATTATGTTTTAATAAATTAACAATTCAATTGCATAAATTTAAACTCCTTGAAATGTTACAGTTTCTTGCTACTGATTAATATATGATATAATTTTAGTTCAAAGAACATGTAAAAGCGTCCCATGAATCATTCCAAATGGCAATACGAACCCTTGGCAATCATCTATGTGGCAAATTAGAACAAACCGAAGAACAAAGAATTGCTATTAGAAAATACCATGCTCCCCGATTTGCTAAGCTTGCCTTGGAAAGTACTTCGATGTGTGATATGGTCCGATGGGGCATGCCACAACAAACCAAAGAAATCGGCCGAGGACAATATGGCGTTGTGTTTGCTTGCGACCCTTGGGCTGGGATTGATCCGTGCGCTGTTAAATCAGTTGTGCCGCCAGACGAACGCCACTGGAATGATCTGGCGATGGAATTCTATTATACTAGGTATTTAAACTTGTTTTTAAATAATACATTTTGCATGCTCACATTTGGTTGTAGAACAATACCTGAACACATTCGAATAGTGCGATTGCGTGGCTCTGTCGTTGACCAATCGTATGGTGGTGGTTCTTCGGCAGTTTTACTAATCATGGAACGTATGAATCGTGATCTATATTGTGGTTTGCGTGCCGGTTTATCTTGGCAAAAACGACTTCAAATAGCTATTGATGTCGTTGAAGGCATTCGTTATCTACATTCCCAAGGGCTAGTCCATCGAGATATTAAACTCAAAAATGTCCTCGTAAGTAATTATATTGTTAAATCGACTATAATATTTATTTTAAACAATTGGAAGTTAACTGTATCAGTTAAATATTTAGCACATTAGTACATGGGAATAGATATACGGGTACTATAAGTTATTTTTTAAATAAAAGCTGAACCTGTTCAAAAATATGTATCAAAATTTATTTTCTAGTTAGATGCTGATGATCGCGCGAAGTTAACAGATTTTGGATTCTGTATACCTGAAGCAATGATGTCAGGCAGTGTGGTAGGAACGCCTGTTCATATGGCGCCTGAATTACTGACGGGCCACTACGATTCCAGTGTAGATGTGTACGCTTTTGGCATTTTATTCTGGTACATATGTGCTGGTCACGTTAAGTTACCTTTTGTTTTCGAGAATTTTCAAAATAAAGAACAACTTTGGAGCAGTGTGCGTAAAGGTATCTAAATATTTTTTATATTTTCTTATTTGTGAATTAAATTGATACTTTAATAATAAAACTGTGCGCAAACATAAAAGGATACTTTGCGCTATAGCAAATAAGTCTGCTAGATGCAATTCAAAAGTATAGTATTTAAACAGAACATTTTTTTTTTTAAGTGTTATGGGTATATAATTTTTTTTTAAACAAATGTGTAGTAACCTATTATTTATTGTTGGAGATTTTTGTAGTATATTCTGCACTCAGACTAATACATAGAAAATCTTTTTTAAAGGAATTCGCCCAGAATGTTTGCCATATTTTAATCAAGCCTGTTGGAATCTCATGGAACAGTGTTGGGCAGCGGACCCTGTTCATCGGCCACTATTAGGATACGTACAACCGCAACTTGAAGAAATAATGGCAAACTCGGTTGGTAAAGACCAAGACGGCGAAACAGGCAAGTTAAACACTTCTAGTTACTTGTGGAACTTAAGTCTCTCAGAATCGCATCCATCACACAAATGCAAAGCCAACTATAGACTATCATCAACAGTTCACTACTGTGGAAACACAGATTTTATAGAATTTCGTGAATATTAATTGTTTAATCATGTAAATATTTAGGAACATTTCGAATTTGTTTGTAAAAATTGATTGTCGTTTAACGTGGGTATTGTGTTGTGTTTGGTTTTTCTTGCAGATGCTTAAATGGTCAACGAAGACGAAGCATCGAAGTCTTCTATCAACTCCTTCACATTCACACACACTTATTTTTGTTTTGTTTTTAATGTTTTTGTTTTACTTACCTTACATACATAGTACATAAGAAATTACTCTTTTATTTAACAAAATAATACTCCAATGATATTTTTAATTTCTTTTTATTTAATATAAATAAAATCCTTGTATTCTTAAAATGAACAGTATTATTTTTAAAAATTGCATTTATCAACTATATACCAAATAATAACATGAAATATCGTACAATGGGATCACTTCTGATAAAATATGAAACAAATTTTATTTATTAAATTTCAATACATATCTTGTAGGTTATTAAAGAACAGCATAATATTTGTAACAAAATTTACCCCATTTTACGATAGTAAGTCTAATAAAAAAAAATAAGAAGAAAATACAGATACTATAAATGCATATTGATATGCACATACTTCAGATTTATCAGGGTTATTATATAAAGAAACATAAGATCGATGAAAATAAAAGCAATGTTTTATTAAACAGTTTTTACATTTAATTTAAATTCTCATTTTATGAGGACACCCTATACTAGCCTTAAAAATCTGAAGCACGGTTCTGTCAGTTCATGTCATTTTAAAGTCCATTTTTTTAAGAATACAGCGTTAAGTAGCATTTTGTTGGTCAAAATGCAAGTCTACACTCAACGAAAAATTAGATAATTATAACGTTTCGTGTTCGGGCACATTTTGAACCTGAATATACCTTATTGGAGATTTTTATATATCTAATGCCACATTATGCAAATTCATAATTCTCGTTATTTTTAAAATATTTATATATATTTTAAAAGCGCTTTTTTAATATGGCTGATATATCTACTAAAGTCGTACAACTACGTCATTTTAAGACAACAGAACAGGTAATAATGGTCTAGTCTAAGGCAGCAGTCACACAAAATATTAACGATGTTCACTATTTATATAGAGCAGCTGCACCAATCGCTGAATTGATATTAGTTACAAAATAGAAAAAAATACTAACTACTAATTTGAGAATATTTATATAAATAAAATATTTGTGATGCTGAATTATATACTGTAAATAAATCTCATTCTCTCTCATGCTATTCATTCTACCTCGCGGTCAAAATAGTAAATATGTTTCTCCTATTTTGAATTATTTGGACAAATAGTGATAAAAAAGCCCAATAAATTGAATTTTGAAAGTGAGGGTTAACAGCAAAAAAAAATTAATATTTCTGCAGTTAATTATTTCGAATGACTTACGTGATTATGTACTGCATTACATTTAATAATGGCTTTGATTAGAATCACTTTCGCTTTGCAGCTTCTTAAAGTACGACACCAATGTCTTATATTTGAATATATTTTATTAATTCGTAAATCAGATTTGAAATGTTATTAAATAATTACCTCCTGTCGCACTTTAAAGCACTGACACATTTTTCCTTTATTGTATTGACACGGAAAGGTTAGTAGTTAAACAATAGTTTAATTGATGAAATATGAATTTTCTATACGAAAAGTATATATTTTTTAATTTTTCTGCTTAGTCGAGATTCTTATAAAATTTGCCGATTTAAATATTATTTTTGTTAATACGAGGCAGAACGAGTAATCCAGAAAGGTAGCAACGATAAAATTCAAGTGCAAGGCCAAATCTCCATTTAACTCCTATAGTTACTAAATATAAATTGTACAACGTATAGGGTAATTATATAAAAATTTAATTGTTTCGTAACAATGTATCAAACTTGTATAAATTTATATAAAACAAGTAAATCAGCTGACGTTTGGTGCACGAAATCAATAAATGTCGCATTGTATTCTTATTAAAAATGGACTATAGTCTCACAACTTCGAAAACGATTTCTGAACAGTTCAGAATTGTATATAAATTATCAATATAAAAAAAATCAGTCAAACAAAACTTAAAATTACATAAATTCAACCCAGAACTGTTTCAGAATACAAGCAAAATAAATAAAACAGTAAAACAAAAACAGAGAAGAAAAGATTGTAGTTTGACTAGTATTCTAATGTGTTGTGTAAATTATGTTTAATCTTCTATGAAAAATATAAAATATGGGGGATATCTTTGCACAAATTAATAGAAACTCAAGTTTCTTAAATCATTATTGGTTTATCGTGCCATGTATCTAATAAAAACTAAACTAGGTTGAATGAGTTTGAGCAACAAAATTGATAACATTAAAATATATTTTTAAAAGGTATTTTTTTATATAATCGAACCAAGCACATAAAAAATTGCAATAAATATACGAATTGGCTTAAATTAAAATAGTAAAACTTTGATATTATTTCCTCATGTTGCAACTGAGATTCTAAATATGCCCCACAATCAAAAAGAACGATTGGTTTAAGATCGCGTATAAAAGTAGCGCAAATATCACTAGATTTCATGAATACAAAATTATAAACCAAATGCGATTTTTGATCAAATCTTATAAACAAATGCGTGTTTGAGATATTAACAATAAAATTTCATTTTTTATACTTATAAATTCTTTAATCGAATGAATTATTTGTGGCGAAGAAATTAAAAATAACTTATTTTGTTTATCACGAAATATATAATTGCTGGCAATAATTAACATATGCAATTATAATTTATATAGCAATCACATTTTATTTATTATTTTGTTGGTGACTTTTTTACGCAATCTTAAATTTTGGCACGCAGGGAACTTAGATTAACTAAAATTTTTGGTAAAATGAAAGCATCTACTGTCTAAGAAGGCTATCCAAATATCTCATTTATAACTGATTGCTCATTCTTCTATCGAAAGAATTAGTTATTAGAAATATTGGTGTTTTTCATTTAAAAAATATAAATATATCATCAAATTTTCCCTAATGCTATGCGTGACCTTGATGCAATATCTTTTACAATTCTGCATAAATAGTTGTCTACCAAAAGAATCATATGATATTTACAAAATAAAGGAATACGACATGAACTAACAAAATATACTCTATTTTCACAAATACAAATGTGAATAAGAATATTCTAAGTGCACGCGATAAATATTAGAACAGAATGACGTATTGTCAATGAAATATATTATATATTATTATCAAACACTTCTTTAAATCTTTATGTTCGTTGTATTTGTTCATCTGTTCTAGCATTGTATAATTATATGTATAGTTTATCCTAAACAAATTTATATAGATTTACTTAAATGCACTGAGTTATGTAATTATTTTTTATGTATATAAAGGCATCTGACATTTTCGATTTAACACATTTTAAATGCGATTTGTAATCCTTATCAAAGAAACGAGAACATTTTTTCAATCTAGTGCTAGTTGCCTATGACAAAAATATGGCCGTCAGTCAGTTGTTTTTGATTAAGCATTTGCACTTAAGATCACAAAAATTGTTCCGATTTTTTATTTTATTGCTGCCAGAGTTTTCAAGATATTATGAACCATGTTCATTTAGCTAATGATTCAAGTATTTTATATCAAAGTTACAGTTATTTAATCAGTTTGCGATTAATCACACATAAATGATTCACACCCGCTCAACCACGCAGAAATTTTATTAAACGAAATCGCTTATATTCATACATTTACAAAATAGTCATCAACATTTTATTTATTTATTTGTAGAATGTGTGAAGTGCACGTTTTTCTTTGGTTCATTAAAATATAATATATAACTAATGGCCGTAGTAACTAATGAGATTAGCTTTGTTCGTATATTTTTGTACTCTAGATCAATTAGAGTAAAAAAATCCTGTACATTTGTCGTTTGGTAGTTCGTTTGTCCTCCAGCAATTTGCTCTAACATGCGCCAAGCAGTGAACACCATTTCCTGATTTGGATAAGTAGAGTAAACTTCGAATTTGTGACATCTAATAAGAATAAGTTATTCTAATAAAATTAGAGCGGGGTAATCGAACAAAGCTATCAATTTTAAAATACTATATTCAAAGATACTAGTCACTATAACCATCCACAATTCGGTTGCAATGGTCCAATCTATTAAACAATGCTTCTGGACATCATGCAATGCCATGCTTTATTTGGTGATTTTCATCAGATCAACAGTTGATTGAGGCATTCGCTTGCAATAGGGTCGTATAACATAGAAGACGCATTTTTTTATATAAAAAAGTATTTGAACGAACTAAAAATGTAATACAAAAAAATATTTATGTAATATTTATAATACGAATATATAGCAAAAGATTGATAAACAACATAAACCGTTAAGATAATTTATAAAATTTCCGTAAAAACGAGCTTGATACATGCTTCATAATCATTTATAAATTATTTGATCTATATTTCTTGCGCATGTACTCTAAATTCGATTATTGACCCTTTTATCAAGAGTACAGTATCTCATGAGTTCATAACCTGCACATAGACATTCTACAGATAAACTAATAGGATTACTCGAAAAAAAAAAAATACTTTCAAGATTATTTCTGTAACTTATCATTATCTAAACGAACACGGCTATAATAAAGATTAGGATTACAAAATAATTCACTTTTACATGGAAATGGCTTCGATGGTCCATCATTTTCTTTCGTAACTTAATTCAAATCTAGAGATCGTACACTCATTTTGATGCACAGAAATACAATAAATAAATATGGTATGTGTTACTACTGTAAACTTATGCTAGTTAAGAACGTAAAATTAATCATTTTACAAATAGAGAGCCCCCACGAAAATTTACAATATATACCATGAATAAAATCTATATCACTGTATATCTCAAATATTTATACAAATTGGGATACGGCTATACCACATTCATATATGGTTTTGAGTTTCAATTATTTCACTGTTCATGAATAGATTGCTTTATTAACATATCGAAGATCCGTTACTAGATGAATCATTTATTAAGAATGAATAAGTTGACGAAAGAAAATGATTTAGAAAGAGTTCATTTCTTAAGTAAGATCACTAAGAGGCGGCCCAATAGTAAGGGTGACTGAGTAGCCTGAATCTTTAATAAGGTTAACTATATCACCGTGACAGAGGCTGGTGATATCAATGTGATTGACGGCAACAATGTGGTCACCGACGTGAAGTTGTCCACATCGTTCTGCTGGGCTACCTTCTATCAAACGGCCTATACACAAAAGAAAATGTGTATATTAAATATAACAAAGAAACTACTATCAAAATTAAGAACACAAAATATATTTTTCGATACTTCGATTAATATAACGTAATAATAATTAAAATTTGGCGAAATTTCGAACTATCCAGAAATTTTATTTGGAGTTACTAGATATAATAGATTTAAAGAGTATAAATAAATATGACCCACGAGCTCCATATAGCACAATGCATTTGGTTTAAATGTTTTGCAATTTAATTGCGACGGTCAATCACAGGTGGCGAAGTTGTCGTCCATATTCTAGTAAATCTAGTTTTGATGTCTCAAAATACGAGTGAGTGGCGGCACTCACGATTGAAGATGTATAAACATCAGTATGTATGTATTGGTTGGTATAAGTATGTATATATCGGTATATGTCGCTATATGTATGTAAGTAATTGTTGGTATATATATGTCGGTAACGGGACGGCTCAGGAATAACGCAATGCGAGTGTTTATACATAAAAAATATCTAAAAACTATTTAGACTTACCTATAGTCGAGCCAGCTTTATTAACAGATGATATGATCACAAAACCAAATCCTTCGTTCTCGGAACGATGGACCACGACATCGTAAGTAGGTGCATGCTGAAGAGGCAGATGGTGTAGCCGGCGCCGGATACGTAATGTGACTCGACCACGTGCTGCAGCGCCGCCCATCAGCTGAACAACCTGATGGTGTGATGCTTTCAAAACCGAATGACCATCAACGCTCAAGATTTCGTCCCCTGTATTAATGCGCCCGTCCAGGTCAGCCGCACCACCTGGTACTACATGGCCTACTGCGACCTATAAAACATTTGCAATAAATTAATGAGAGCTCATTCTTTTGTAATAATTAATGATTTGTGGTTAACATAATTCGTCACATATATCGCATTATTTTATTAAAAGACATCATCCGAACAGTTACCATTGATCCTATTTTAATATCATACTTTCGCGGAAGAGAAAATGTTAATCTAATTACATAAATATATAGATTCCTACCTGAGAACCTTCTTCCGTTCCGCCAACAATCCGAAACCCAAATCCAGTTTCCTGTCGCACAAGCGTCACCAAACATTCCACAAACTCGGTGTTGATTTGACCGCCATTCGGCGCGACCCACTGCCAGTTGTCGAGATGACGATTTGGGTCTCGGTAATCATACCCCATTATATCCTTTCGCCTGTCGAGATTTCTATTGACATATTCATTAGCCTCGTAAGTATTCGAATCAATATGCATCGATCTGAGATCATTTACTGGTCGCAATTTCAACTGCTTGCACTCGTAACAATAACAGGAGTCTATATGTACGTTATAGCGGCCGCATATTGAGTTATTTTCGTAGTTGCCATATAGTGGTTTGCAAGCATGATCATTCAGGTTAACGCTTATGTCTGTTTGGCTGCAGCTTAAACCGGGATTGTCTACTAATTGGTAAGGTGAGCTTTCGGATAAACCGTCGTAACTAAATAGTTCGTTAACTTCGCCACGTCTGAGGGATTTTGAAGAAGTTGTTGAATTGGCGGCGGAAACGTCACCTAAGAGAAACAGACATGCATATTAAGTGTTTTCCTTTCAACGTACAATTGAATTAATCTTAAAATGTACTTTCTATGCAAATAAGAAAGCATGATATTGTAGTTGCGTTTTAAAAATATGTTCTAAAAATAAAACTACCAGAATTAGTATTTAGATTATTCATTCGGAGAAAAAGTACTGAAGCAAGGAACAAATTTTGCTCATTTATCTCCTAGACAATTTACTTGTTCTTAGACATTTAATCGAATTTTAGAGTTATTGACGTGCATCTAATTGAAACAGGAAGCAGAATACGCAATACGTGGCTGTATGAGTAGTGCGATATTGTAAAAAATGTCGTACGTAGAATAGATCAGGGTTAAATGAGATGAAATGGTCATGTTTAAAGAATGTCGAATGAAAGATTGACAGAAATTATTTACGTGTGAGAATACTGGGTCATCCGCGGAATAAATGGATAAATATGATTGGGAGTGAATTGCGTGAAAAAAAAGTTGTGTGCAAGCGGAATAGAAGAGCGCGTATTAATAATTTGATGAATAAAAAGAAGCGGAAGAAGTATGTAAGAATAGAGTCGAATGTTCGTAACTTCGTTGCGTTCAATCTTAAGTCTCGTATATAAATTAAATAACTTACTTTGCTTAGGTAATAAGGTAAATAATGCAAATGACATACCTAATGGTGTTTTAATTCTAGTTCTAGTATCCACTAGAGGTGTCTTTGGTCTGCTGGGCAAAACTTCTTTCGTTTGAGTACTATACAAGTCGGCCGTGGGTGTTTTGCTTCTATACTGGCCGGCTACATCTTTCGAAACAAATCGCCCGTTATCTAATTTTCTAGTTTTAGTTTTATTGGAGTTCGTTTTAACACTAACGGAACCCCTCTGAACACATATAACAGCCTCTTCGTTGTATGGGCAATTCTTCAACACTTGCACAACATCATCGTGGCTCATCTCCTGCACATTAATTGCATTGATCTCCATCAAAATATCACCTTCGAGAAGATTTTTGCAACGTTGCCGGTCTAGTATTTTTTTAACGCGTTGACCGCAGGCACTGTCGGCAATAGTAAACCCAAAACCCAATGTTCCTTTAACTATAGATATATTCACGATTGTTTTTCCTAAATGGCTGGACGACGACAGACTAAGTTCTTTCATTGCACTGTTTACACCATCTGTTGAGTTCATCAACGAACTCACATTACAATTACTATCTTTATCTTCCGTTTGATCCAAGCCCGCATCTAAGAAATTAAAGTTCCCGTCCGAGCTCAAATCCATCATGACTTTTTCCGATTCAGTTGTTTCTAGATTAGAATCAACCGCGATTGTCGTAACTACTTCTGTATTAGGATCATTTGGATCGAAAGGCAGTGAATACCCGCGACAGACTTCAAGCACAACGGTTTCTCCCGGCGCAATCGATTGAAATAAATGCACAATTTGATTATGCGTGTAGCCCAAAACGCATGTGTCGTTAACGTAAACAATAAGGTCACCCGTTTGTAGTTTCCCGTCGAGCCAAGCTGGTCCATTGGGAACAACTGACTTGATCTGCAAAAATTCATCCACGTCGTCATCGCCGCCGACGATTGTGAAACCGAGACCTCGTGAAGACTTGAGCAATGCGGTCGTGAATCGTTGACCGCACAGCTCGGAAGGATCGCGGGTGAATGATGCGCGGCCTGGGCAAACGTTTAATCCACGCTCGACGGCTCGCTTTGCTTGTATCACAGGGTTTTCATATTGCGTTCGTCGATTGACGTGGTCTATGAAATAAGTGCCGTATTGTGGATCGCTAATTTTCTCCCAACCGTACGGCAATTCATCGTCGAGGCAGTCTTCTAAGCTTTTCTTTTGGAACTTGGACAGACGGGGGTCTAACCAGTGTGATGTTCCGGAACTATGACTAATACACGTATTATAAATTTAAATAATTATGTTTTGTTATTGAAGACCTGGGAATTACAAAGTGTTTATTGATATGCAGTAATATAATTTATTTTATAATTTTTGTAGTACATTAGTTTTACTGCGCCGTTTACTGCTGTTATCAAAATGCAAAATGATCGTAATTTGGTGATTGCATACATCGATATGTAAATCTTTGCGAGTATTTAGAAATCTACTCTTTAAACAGACTATTAAAATAAAATTTATAATTTAGCTCATAAATTCGACCCTACAGCGCATTTGAAGTAAAAGTGGACGTTTATAGTATCGCTGAATTAATTTATATTATTTTTGCAAGGACGATCGTTGCATGTTTGTCTATAAACAGATTTTCTTAAACGTGAAAGTTCAAATTTCTGTGAAGAAACCAGTTGCTTGCCGGAAATGTATGTTTACTCTTGTTGTTTTTTAATGACTTGCCAATTGTTCGAAAAATAATTTATAATACTGTTATATAAATCAGTAATGCTATATTAGTTATTTTCTCTAAGAATATTATCGTTAAAATTACTGTAGGAAATTAAATTTAGAAAAAACGTCTTCTTCACAGTTTTAGTATTGAAAATGTTAATATAACGAATTTTTACAAAATCGTTAAAAATTAAAAGTGGGCCTAATTTTGCACTGAAAGAAGTATACAACTGTATATTTGATTGATTGAAATGTTTTAGCCTTGTTGTGGATTGGATGTAGGTGGTAAAATGTTTTCTTCCACAACCTTCCGGGAGAATGTTACTCCAATTTGAATATCATTCTTTTGGAAGGTTGTGGAAGACGTGCACATTTCTTTTTACCTTCTACAAATATTTGGATAATGGATTACTGTGTTAAATGTTATTACACTAGGTGTTTTCGAATATTTTCCGAAATGATACTTTTTCAAATGAAAATATCAGCTGAATAATATTAATAAAAATTGTTCCAACTTACAATAATCAATAAAGATGTTTTTTATTGGGTTTTTTGTTGCAGGAAATTGACGCAAATGTAAATTTTTTCGTAAGTTTTTTTACAAATAAATTCGATTTATTCCAAAACACTATACTGTGTACATGTATTTTGCAAGGTCAAAAGCATATTATAAAAATGATTACCAAAGTTACGAAACTACACTACAAATTGTTGGTAAGACACGAGTATAATTCTAATTTTAGCATTAAATTACCAAATGAATTCCCTACTTGAACCTAACATCACACGGTAAGCGCAACAATAAATGAGAAAAACAATTATATATTGATTATGTATATACAATATCTATTGTGTTTCGCTGAGGCGCAAGTGAAATAAGAAATTATGAAAAATGTAATGGACATCAATTTTAATTCATAAATACGTTAATTAATTAAAGGATCTATTGAAAACTACAATATCGATATATTTGTACACATAATTCGGCCTCAATGTTTACATATATAATAAAGTATTGTTTGAATTCGCAGGTCTTCAATAATAAATAAATAAGAATGTACTTACTCTATAAAATAAACTTCACCATTTTCAGTCATCGCTTTTTCCCACTTTGGTGGCAGTGGTCCCAAGTCTTCGTTGTCACCATTATTTTGAATATAACTGGATTTATCGTTGTCGTCTTTGTAGTAAAGTGGAGCGGATGTGTGTTCGTGGTCTATTTGTTCGTCTTCAACGTTAATCCTGGAGGTATCCGATATAAGACTACTTATTTTTTCATGGCTCATGATTTAGCAGACTTCTTGTAACAGATATGAGTAACACATGCCTGACATGAGTAACTTGGCAACTATGTATCATGATACATTCCTTGTATATGAAGTGCTTACTAAAAACAAAAACGAAAAAAAAAATCACAATCTTCCTGCCTGCATCAATTAGGAAATGATCTCATAAAACTTTTACTGCTTTGTCACAAAATAAAACCAAATTACAGTTACAATTTTTTATGACTCCCTTGCCCCAAATACGCTATACTAACAATGCACTTACCTAAATAAATGTGAAACTATCAAGCATTGTCGTTATGCACTTCACGAAAAGGCACAACCCATAATAAACGTTCTCGTTATTGCAAACACCCCGTCTGAATTTTTATGGTTTCACTAGTGTCCTAAGTTTACACATCACACTACACTATAATCACAATTGATATTTATTTCGTTTCATGATTACAACACTATTTTACATCACTTAAACACCCATTAATGCAACAAACTAAGCATATAATGATCAGCACGATATATTTCTGTTATACTTTGTGATTTTGCTTCCATTCATCTTTTCCACCCGTAATCAGGTCAACCAGTTTCAGAAAATATACGATTGTCTAAATGCATAGAAAGTCTTAAATGACTTATGAAGTTTGCGTCGGATTTGGATTCGTTTTCTGACGCTCATTACATATTACACTTACGGATTGGATACCTCAGATAACGTTCAAACCAACTAATCGATCTTTACTCTAAAATTAGAAAGTAATCATATATATAATAACGAAAACTTTTTAATTATAATTAAAACTCAATAAAAAATTGCTTTCAATGTCCATGCTTTTATTTTTATTTCTATTTGCATATAAAAACTTTTTTAATTTTAAATTATTTATAAATGTTTAGTAAAATATATAAATATGCTCGATAGATTTTTAACTTTCTTATTACTATAAAGAAGCATTGCAATCTTCAACATTTTTTAGATCGTTATTTTAACGTAGATCGTTTAATTCAATAACTAGTCTAACATTGAAGAAGCTTAATTTAATAATGGATTTGTCAATGAAAAGCAATACAGTGTTAGTTCGATTTTTAATCAAATAATAACCGATATGTAGGTCATTAAAATATGAAAAAAATTATTGACAAATATCAAAAATATTTGATATATGTATTTTTAAAATTTTCAATATAGCATAATAAATTAATAAAAATATATTGCAACACTAATATATGTATATGACAAAAATACTACACTTCTATTCAGAGAGTTAGCCGATGATATATGCATATATCGCATACATGCATCTAATAAATCAGGTAACACGCCATTGTATACACATCATTTCACATGCTTAGAAACATTTCCAATCATTTATAACTATGCAACCAACACACCCAGCATTCTCTCTTTCAATCACACACATCAACTCTCTCAATACTAGAAAACATAAAACCTAAATATTCAAATTGACCCACTTATCCGTCATATCACTAACTTTTTCCCCTATTTTATACTTGCAAGGTGTGGTTGAAGTATGAGAATAGATATATACATTTATGCACCCTAGCATAGATATGGTGTATGTGTGTGTTTATGTTTGTGTTCAACGGTTGAAGGTAAACTTATGAAACTTTAAACTTATACCTGGCACAAAAACCTATTTATGATGAGAATATTCAAACCGAAAATGCATGTTTACTCTAGTAATGTTTTGCAGTTTTTGCAACAACTCAAAAACGGTTGAACAGATAGAATAAATATTAAAGATTTTAGTATTGCGTTTGAATTTTTTTTTAAAGGTACCGGTTACAAAAAAATGTCTCTTGAATTTTGTTCTTATTTAGTTTATTTTTATATAAATCGTATCAACTCAAATAATTAGGAATTTCGAAAAATACGTAAGAAAAAATCCAGTAGATGCCATTACGGATATTTGTACATATATGTTACTTAAATTATACAGATATGAAATTATGTAGGTATATTAAACGCAAAATAAATTTAAAACAATTTTATATATTTATTTAATATTAATTATATTTATTGACTAAGTTTCATTATTACATATAAAATATAATTTTATAGCATAGTTATTTGATCTGATCTCAGATATCCAATCCACTAGTACTTAGTGTGTTGTGTTAGAGTCTAGGGGAATGTAATTTTACCGACCGTTTGCAAGTTACTTTCACCTTTATTTTCCTTCAAGAAAATCCATCACAAAAACAACAAATTATGTACAGTTACGTTACGTAGTATTAATTTGCAATATGGTACGAATCAAATAATTCCTTAAGTAATGTGTTATAATTAACACGTTACCAATATACCGAATGGCGGAAAATTCAACTGCTGTATTTGCTGCGTAAGTAATATTTGATTTATTTGACATTCAATTGTACTAATCACTAAATTAAAAACTATATTTCATATACTCACAGCGTAATATTACTGTTACAACGTGTACGAAAGCCCCAATACGAAAAAATTATTTGGTTATTGCCACATTTAAAAATATTAATTGACAGATGACAACTTACAACTCAGAAATAAACTCTTTTAAATTGTTCTAAATAAAACTGTGATTAACGCAATTTACTTTTAGTAATTTTACCTAATATATCGTAACCTTACCATCCCTAATCAAGCATAATATAACCTAGCCCAACCTTATTTATTCTATTAGACTGTTTGGTGCTTGTGATGACTGGGATATTGAATTTTAGTTGACCTTGAAATGGTTTTTGCCAGCTGATTCTGCGCGCGATTTCTAATTGTGGCATAGACGTACATTTATTTCGTTTCGCTATTATTTTGTTTTATTTATTTAAAATCAATATTATATATCATTTTCGAAAAATTTCTTTATTTTATTTAATATTTACCACAGTCAAATTTTAACTTTAAATGCTGTTAAAAATCGCATTGCGTTATTTTAATTCAATTTTAAAGTATAGTAAAGCATCGTAATATTATTATATAATAGATTAAAAAAAATTTTTACTAAACACTGTACTATCAATCGAATTCATTCAAATTTTAATAATCTTTCATAATTCAACTCAATTCTTACATTCCGTAAAGCGGGTGGTTTTGAATATAATTACGCGTAAATTTTTTTAGCGGTATTGCTTATTTAATTGGTGGAGTATCTTTAATTCTGAAATGCAGCATTATAGCTTAGTATATCAACAATGATTATGTAAAAGGAAAATGTCACACCAACGAAAATTACAAAAAAATAAAATGTATCTCTAAACTTTTCCTAGAGTCAATAGTAGGGTGATTAATATTAAATATCTGCAATGTATTACACTGAACTTTCTTATACGCATTTTGGTGAAATCACTAGAATATAAAAAATTTTATTTTTTGAAAGTTTTGTATATTTTGAAAATGTTTGAGTCTATTTTGCTTTTTACGTTAAACAATTGACAAGCATAGTTGTTACGATATATGTAAAATAAATAATATATGAACAAATTTCAATAGCGATTTTTTTTTTGTGACCAGACGTTTTTTGAAAAATATTTTCAATTAAAAGTTATTCGAAATATTAATCTCTCATGTTCAATCAAACGCATTTTGCTGTAAGTATTTTTTTTACCGTTTTTGAGTAGCGGAAACTGCAAAAAATAACAAGAGTAAACATGCACATCAGGTTGGAATATTCTTTTCAAAAATAGGAGGTTTTCTTTCTGGGCAACTATAAATCTTAAGTTTAAAGTTTTATCATTTTATCTTCAATCGTTTAGGCTGTATAGCGCACACAATACACAAACATACACACGTTATTCCAAAAATAGCCAGACTCGCTTCAGGGAAGGTCAAAAGATATATTTCCGGTAAAATATCGAGATCGAAATTGTTGATGATTACAATACTTATACTACGTATAAGAAAGTAAAAATCGTCAACATTTGTAACTTTATCCGTAGTTTCATTATATTTTATTAAAACCTGCATTGAACATGTTTGATTTAGTAAGATTTGTTTAATAAATTGTTTCAAACTTTTATTCCTCTATAACTGAAACATAAACATATGCAGCTACTACAACTAGTGAAATAATCATTTCAATCGGTACTTTTACTAATAATATAAAGCTAATTCAATCCATACTATCCTAGTCTAATCCAATATAGCCTTGCCAATCTAATCTTACATAACGTGAATTTTTTATTTTACTATTTCCAAATCGAAATGGGAAATTAATTTTTCTCACCAGAAATTCATATTATATCGAAAAATCTTTTCTGGCAACAGAAATTCATTTCCAATTAGCAGATATTAATCTCTAGTATCTGTTGCCAGAAAATGATTTATGAGTATTACTAATTCATTATTGAACTTGTCACATCTGAAAACGAATTACGTGAATTAATTTTCTGGTACTAGAATCATATTTCGGTATCAATAATTGCCATCTAGGAACCTGTAGTGCTACTGATCTACTATAGTAAACAAAAACTGCACCTTATATTTATATAAGGGTGATAGTTTGTAAGGTTTATAGTTTTTATTTAATTTCTTTCCAGTACCGATTCAAAAGTTACTTAGAATATCGATATTTTTTTTCATTTAATGTAATACTAACTATTAGATGCAAGTAAATTTGGTATTAAAAGTTTATTTGCTTGTTACCAGTCGTTTGCTGCTACCGGTCATTTTCTGGCAACACTGATAACGAATCAGTGTTCCCAGAAAAAGTAAACACACAAAATTTCTTGTAACAAAAATAACATTTTTGGTTTACAGATTAAATTTATTTAATATATATTATTTTTATCTTCGACTCTATTCCACATCTGCAGATACTAGAACGTATTTCTTTTTGACCTTATATTCCTGTAAGTATTAATAATAATTTGTGCATTACAATTTTGAATTTTATTAAGAAAATTGCATTCGTACAAGAAAAATACGGGTACTGTAAAATTTAACGCGCGTGCTCTAAATACATACATAATTAACTAGTTTCTACTTATTCGTACAGGAGTAAACATTATGTGTTATGGTATTTATTAAATTCCTTAATTAGTATTCGTAATGATTTGTTTTGTAAATTTTGATTTACCGATAACGTGAATCATGTAGTATTTCATATATACATACATTGAAGCAGCGGCGAATTGTTTACTTTGAAAAACGTTATCGAAACTTTTATTATTACAGTAGACAGCAGTACGAACGCACGCAGTTTTGGATTAAGTCCAGAATGATCGAAATCGATTTCTTTTTAATTTGTGTCCTGACAACAATAGCGGCAAGTTACATTTTTTTGGGGCGAGTTCGGTGTGTTAAATTATGGTAAGTTATTTTTACATTTTCTAACCAATATATTATTATCGTATTTGCTTAGTATTTAGTAGCAATATTCTAAAGTTAAATATTGCAGCAAAAGAACTAAATTTCGTTGAAAATAGATAAGATATCTATGTGATATCTCTGTAAGAATTTTGAGTTTTAAACTAATGTAATATATACTTACCAAAATTTATTACGGAATCGTTAAAATGCCCCAAATATAAAAAAATATATATTTATAATTTATATAGTGAATTAGCATTTTTATATTTAGAATTTAAAGGAAACATTTTCATATTATTAATAAAAAATTTAACCAGTCATATTTATAGAAAAAAAATAGACTTGTAGCAGTAAAGTAGATTTAAATAATTAGTTCTTTAATCGAAAAATAAACCAGGTTTAAAATTTAAATTTGCCGGGACATTGTTTTTTAGGGATCAAACGGTGCAAATCACAAAGCCATTAATTACTAAATAGTTTCATAGGTGACGTCACAAGTTCATTAAAAATAATGATTTTACATTAACGTTTTGATTAAGAATTTTTCGAGAGTAATATTGTTATTTTCTTTTTATTTAAACAAGTTAAAACATTTAAAATAGTTTCTGCACGATTAAAACTGGTAACATTTTCGTTATCCTCATTCATCACCAGAATTTTATCTCAGTTAATTATGCTTTATTTTGTATTATTGCTTATGTTTGCTTGTATCAGTTTAAAGAATAATTAAATCGTCTTTAATACATTCTTTCTATGAATATGTTTCAGAAGAGGCGATTTTTGATGCACTGAGCTCGAGTAAACCGCGATATGTATATCTAAGCATTAGTTCTAAACATTCTAAACCTTGTAAAACATTTAATCTGTAGAAATCAGTAATCACTATACTTTCGGGTACCATAAAAATGATGATGTAAAAACAATTTGTACATAGAACACATAAATTTGTTGAATTTTAACGTTTTATTTCGTTGATGTATTGGGGCAAAATTCTTTCGGAAAATGTATAATATTACATGTAATACATTTCTTATACATAATTGTAGAAATATATTATATATGAAAATAGCTGCTTTTTGTTTACTACATGCGTTAGTTCTTAATTTTTATCGCTAGAGTCGCGCATTTGTTTGAATCAAAAATAAAATGCACCTAATTGCTTACTAAAACATCATTCATATTTAGTCCAGCGTTTAAAAAAAAATAATAACAGCTAAAAATTCCTTATTTTGATTCGGATATTAAAAGATTTTTAACAATTCATAATTTGTTAAATGCTAGGTAGTCTACTATATATTTGGTCAATTTTATCCACTCTTCAAATTGATTTGATTTGCAGACTGCCAGTTTTGAAATGTTTAAAAATCCATTTTGAATTTAATCTAAATGGTAGAATAAAATTTAGACGAACAAGTGAATTATCACCAATACGATTTCATTTTGTATGTGGTCTTTGTACGATTCCGTATATTGTTTTAAGCTTTTGATATGTGTACTTTTTTTCGTTGTATTTTCTTGTTTAGATCTGCATTTAATATTCTATCTATGCATTAACTTCTAAAGTTAATTACACTAGTATAATGCTTAGGCTAATTAATAACTTATCATATTACAAATGATAAATCTATTACAATTATTTCACAGCTAAATAACTTTTTCAGGCCTAACGCAAACAACAAAGCAGCAAAACTACAATTAATATTAGATTTTAACCAATTTTATCTAAAATTCGTCTGTCTGTACCAGCAATCTTAATTTTTGAAAATTATGTTGCAAGTATTTTGCTCGAATTACCGAACATAGCGAGCAATTAAATATTGGTCATCGTATTACTCATCCCATATATAAATATTACAATGCATGATCATTGTCGGAATCCATTATATATTAATTATATACTTCATACGCGATTAAGTCACTAATGAAAATATATATTCATTATCATAAATAAATAAAATGAATATTGATATTGAGGAATTTACAAAATTACTTATTATATGAAAATAACTACGGTCGAACTTCGATAACATGAATTTTTGATAATTCGAATAAAATTGGTGGGGAACAGCTAATATATATATTTGTATTATTCAAAGTCTTGATAACTTGAACCTTCTTTGTTCGAGTTATCAAAGTTTGACTCTACTTAATTTATCCAGTTTTAGGAATTTGTTGTCGGTGAAAAGAGAGAAGAGACAAATTTGCGTTTTATAGCAAATAACTGGTGTGACATATTTGTCTAATTGACCGACACATTTGTTTGGAGGTTTTACAGATTGATTGTGCGATTCTGAGCAATCTTATAGACCAGTTAACAGAATCTGTAAAATTTTAATAGGGACAATCTGTATCAAATATAATTCATGTTTTCTACAATAAATTATGCATTATTGAACCGTAGGTCTGTTAAAAATGTACAGATTTAATAATCTCGAGTGCTGCAGTTGGTTGTATTTTTGAATGTTTAATGATAATTTATGGCCTTGAGCAATCAGTGGTCACGATCATTACAATAGAGATGCGAAATTGAAAAGAGTAAATTTTAACTTCCCCTTCTCCAAATTCAAAACCGGGGTATAGCAATATGAGATATTAGCATTGCGTAAATGACCGAAAAGTGAAGTAATTGTGGTACGAGCTGAATTTAGAGGGTAAAGCGGAAGAATTTTGCAAAACGTTGCATTGCCACCACACATGCCAAGGATGTGTTTATGATATAGAATTACTTTTGGTTTTGTTAAGCGTCGAAATAAAAAGTTATTTACAAATGAAAATTCAAATATTTTTACTTGTGTTCTACCGCGAGCGCATGTGGTGGTTATATCTCGAAACTCAATGTGTCACTTTCTGTAATTTGAATATGTTTCAAAATTTATCTCTTTATCATCAATTTTGTTTAGTTCTTCTCCCGTATTGTTTGATTTAATATTCAACAATATCCCTTGTTGCTATCGGTCCATTACGTTGGGTAAAAGTTATAATATCTAACAGATTTGACAGGTTGAGCTTAGAGATATTACCACCACCAGCGCTCACAGCAGCTAGTCTGAACTGCAGGGTAAAATATTTGAATTTTCATTTGTAAATAACTTTTTATTACGACCCTTAACTAAACCAAAAGTAATTCTATATCATAAATGCATCCTTGGCATGTGTGGTGGCAATGCAACGTTTTGCAAAATTCTTCCGCTATACCCTTGAAATTCAGCTCGTACCACAATTACTTCATTTTTCGGCCATTTACACAATGCTAATATCTCATATTGCTATACCCCGGTTTTGAATTTGGAGAAGGGGAAGCATTGTATCTCGCTGTCACAACTCAATTCTTGACATGTTTCTGTCGGTAGACATTAATCATCTTTTTCACAGCCTATCGTGGCTCACTTCAAGTGAGAGCAATTCTGAAAAAAGATCATCTATAGCTCAAATGTTAGGATACAGTGTATGTTTTATATATATTGCCTTATGATTTCATCTTGTCCGGATATAGTACCATGGTATCGAACCTTCATAAATGTGGCAACTATGTTGAAAAATCCCTATCTTAGGTGTCTGCACTGCACCTAAGATTTGACCCGTAATATATTTAAGAATCATTTTACACCTCACCTATATATTATTTTAAACATAAATACATACATACCATCATGTATATTCCCATTAAATGGGGTGGCAGAATACTCTTTACATTCTTTCTCATCTCGACAATTTAACCTTGCACACGTTTTTCACTTCAATCAATTTTTGATACACGCTCATATATTCCGCTGGTTCACAACTTTTTTTAATGTTATGTATACATCGCCAATTTCGTCCGCTATTATATTTTTTGTTATTTAACCAAAAAGTTATACAACATTAATAATAAAACCAGCAATTTACTATGTAATGAGTTTTTTGGTGTCCAAATTAGTAGAATCTTTTAAAATTTATCAGTGTTACCATTTTAGATATATTTTCATCAGAAATATCTCCACATATTTATATAAAACTGGTTGAATTCCGTAAATCAACTGCGAATTGCGAGTTACACATGTCTAGCGGTTGTTTTTATTTTTATCAATTTACGAGTGAGCGTTAGTATAGCTACTAATATAGGAAATATTTATTAATGAATAAACATTTCAGTAGTTTATCGCGGAATTTGTTAGTACATATTGATTACGTTTTAAGTTTTTGGATTCATTTTGAAATTTTTTTTATTAATGTTTATAAAATTAGTATTATTGTATACAAACCAAAATAAATTAAACACATGCGTCAACAATTTTCAGGTAGTATTAATTTATTTTTAATTCATTTATATAAATATGAATATTTCTAAAATAATTTTAAAACACACGCAAATATCATTTTTATTATACTAATTACGTTTTTTTCAATTACATATTGATATTTGAGTAGCAAAATTGATTTATTACGTAAATGCTTCTGCAAATGTAAAATGACACCATTTATTTACGCAACAATGACTTTGGGTTGTTATACATTGTGACGTAAACATCACGTCATAAATAAAATTTTGTGCTGATTTATTCAATTATCAATTTTCGCTAAGAAATCTTAATACTATATAGTCTTTTGTGACTTTTTGTTTTTGTCATTTAAATATTAAAAAAAAACGTACATACGTACACACATATTATAAGTACATAAACACACACATGTACGTACTTATACAGACATATACATATGAGTGCCGCCACTCACTCGTATTTTTTAACTAAAATTCTTTATCTCCTTTATTTGTAATTACTTAACTACCTTTATGATTTAGTAGAGCAATAAATTTATTTAGTTGCAAATATCATCGACAT
Source organism: Nebria salina (assembly GCA_944039245.1). Classification (NCBI taxonomy): domain Eukaryota; kingdom Metazoa; phylum Arthropoda; class Insecta; order Coleoptera; family Carabidae; genus Nebria; species Nebria salina. Next base: position 6,884,214 of record OX063288.1, read on the forward strand.
TTGTATATTTAATCAAAAAGAATAGCCTGAAAGATCTCTACTTTCAAATTGTAAAGCTTGATCAATGTAAATATTTCATATTTAGAGTAATATTTAAAAATAAATGACGGTGTTATTATTTTTTTTTGTCTTATCAATTTAGAAGATCGTATTAGGTTGTAAAGTTTTTGTTACTCTGCATTGGTGCTATATGGCATGGCGCTATGCATGTCCATAAAACCGTTTATTTTAATTTTTATTATTGGTATTATTAGTATAGATGTTATATTTTCAGAAACTTAATACTAATAAAATAAAACCATCATTTTTATATGCTGTGTATCATTAACACAATATTTTCAGGAATAAATATAAATCGACCCTTTTAAATCCTTATAGATGTGAGACAGTTTTGCAAGTACAGCCATCGCAGTTTTCAATTTTATCACTTGCAAATTGGAAATATCGCGGCGAAGGCAATGAATATTTGGCGATTTCGGTGCCGGAAAAACGGCAAATTTTACGGTTGCGAAAATCACCGTGTCCCGTAGGTTTAATAGCAAACGTTCAAGATTGGATTTGCGAGAATTATAGTACAAATACGCATGTCGAGTCAATCGCTATGCAGTTCGAAAAACTTAACTTGGAATACTACAAAGTTTTAATGTCATTGCTGGGTCAATGCTTTGTACAATCGGCCGAAGATATTCAGTTGCTACAAACTGAAGTAAGGAAAATAAATACAATTATCTCATCAAAGAGACCAGGTTTGTCTAAATTTATTTTCGATTGAGTAATGGTTTTATAAATTTTTGATAATCGTTTCAGATTACAGGAAAAAGAAGCGTATCGGTTATTCATGTGGATCGTTATTAACTGATTATGCTTACTTGCCAGTAGAATGGGAAGCACAATTTATTGGACCAACATTCGCTGTTGAGGTGAAACCAAAACAAGGATGGATAGCACCAAATGATAGAATCTATCCGTTGTGTACTTTTTGTCACAACCAATATATAAAAGTATATTATATCCATAAAAAAAGACTTAGACAATTAGATAAAGTACTATAAGTAGTACTACATAGTTTTAAACTGAAACTAATACAGACAGTTTGAATTTGAACTGATAAATTTGAATTGAATATCAAAATTCTATTTTATTTATAATGTACATCTTATTACCAAAAATTATGTTAAGCGCTGTTAAACTAAAGGAATTTTCAATGAACTATTTATAGCTTTGGGGGACAAGTTTTTTCAATAATCCAATAGTTTGTTTAATAGTTTTTCTGTAAATTTGAATGAAGCATTTTTATATTTTTTAGCTTCAAAATGGTGAAACTTCAAATATAAGCGATTATTGCCCAATGGATCTTTATTCTGGGTTAGTTATTGGATGAAATGGAAATGAAATTAATGTTATTTCTGTGATTTGCATTTATTTTGAATAGAAACCCAACGAGAATGAAATACGCTGTCAAATGTTTGTTGAATTCACCGCAAAATAATGTCAAGATATTTGAAGATGGCGTTTTAGTATATGGAGAAGGATCTACTAAAGAAGTAGATGCAGTTTTGGCACGTTTGTTCAAGAAACCTGTGAAACAATCTTTCGAAAAGTAAGTGCTAACATTTTAATAAACACCTAATTCTCTACATTTTCAATATGCTTACGATTTGTTCTTAAGACACGTAATTTTTTAATCAGTTCAATCGACTTTTCTGCCTTTATATCTTCATGCATTTTATTCGTGCTCACAAAACTTTTCATATATTTTCATTTGTTTGCTTTAAATTTGTCTAACACCATATTATTTGCATAAATGAATTACCACATGCTCTGTGGTTTTACATTTGCATACATGAATTTTGTTCTGTCTCTTTCGGAAACACAGCAAATAAATCCAAGTTTCCTTGTAGACTTGCATAGCAATTGTTGAACAATTCAATAATATAATATGTTACAATAATATCGGCAATGTCTTCCATTGAATTTTCTTACACGAAAATTTTCATGATTACTTATACTTCGTATAAGAAAGTAAAAATATACATTGTCGAAAAAGTCGTTCGTATAAATAAGTACGTAATCACATGTGAACTCAAATACTATCTAAAAATTAATTTTTAATCATAAAAAGGCGTTCGCTACGCAACAACAAATTTATTAACCAATTTTATTTCAGCTTAGATGAATTTTCTGCGCTCGTAACATCAGCACTATTAGCTGATTTACGCCAAGTCAACAATTCACATAACTGTACAAAAAAACATTCGTTAAACAATAAAACAAATGGTTTCGCCAACACCAATTTGCAAATAAAAAAATGTAACCTAAATCGCGAATCATTACCCTCAGGTTGTGTATTAAATCAAATTTTAAGTCTACAAGAATTAGATCAATGGGGTGCGAACACTGTAGCTTCATTGCTAGAAAAACAGCAATCCAAACAAACCGACAATATATATGGTCATACTTTATCGGTTGTACAAAGAGCGCAAAGTTTGGAACAGAATATAGATTGTGCCCAATGCTTTTTCAGTAGTCATCAAATAAATAATAATAATATATGCAATTTTGAAGATAATTTAGAGCTTGTTGTGCAACAGTATTTAATGGCTGCCATTGCAAAAGATTGTTCTCTTATGCTAACGTTTAGAAAAGTCACTAACGCAATCGGAAATATTCCTAAATCAAATGTTATTATATACAATAACTGTTGTTACGCATTTCGTGTGGGTGTTTTTGATTTGTACCCAAAACCTGCAAGTTGCATCAATAAACATGTTCGAAAACGAGATCGCTTTAGGGAAACTTACAAATGCATTTTAAATGGAAATTATAATAAGCTAAAATCATAACGAAACATTTAATTATTTGTACATTTTATTTTATGGTTTTACATTTTTTTACACTTTATTGTGCATGTCACACTATCTTTCTTTTGAAGAACTATTGTACGTTTTGGAAGAAGTTACAAAATATTTACCTATTAGCGTTTACGCGGAAATATATTTTTTTATATAAGCTCCTTAATACATTATTTTGCTAATCTAACAAAGTTTCGAATGCCACATTTTTATTCTTTCGATATTTGTTACTTTGGTGGATCCTAAAGTCATGTTTTGGTGATGAAAATACTAAATAAATCATGAATTTGTTTTTATTTTTTTGTGAACGTAGCTGTGGGCAATGTTATACATTAAATTTGTTTCTTATTTTTTCCCAAACGTACAATTGATGTTTACGAAAATTAACTTCTCAGTTATTAATCAATTGCCATTAATATTTAGTATGTGTGATATGGCATTTATTTACCTGAAATGTGTGAATGTAAAGAACTGCTTTTCGTAAACGTCTACTCTTCCATTGCATGATAATGTAACTTTGTTATTTTGATGTTATCTTGATGGAGTTCTCGTAATCAAGTACTAAACGGCTCCCACGAGAAAGTAGTATAAGTCAATCAAGCCTTCAAATAGTATTAAATAGATAATTAATACTCTAAATAGATATTTAGATTTAAATCAAGATTTTTGTAAATAAGTTGTCAACTATACTACAATATTTTAAAGGCTTCATAAAGGTATAATAAGTAATTGAAACTCCAAGCAAATAATTTCAATTGACGAAAGCAGTGGACATGTCACTACCGGCCCGAGAAATAGAAATGTACACAGTCAACGCTGAGAGATATGTTATTATTATGGGGAGAATCGGGGGCGCGTTTATTTTGAGACATAACGCTTAGATGTGGGGCTTAATCTTAATATAAGATAAAATATATCCATTAGTGGCAATTGAATAAGCTTTATAACATTGTGCGTGAACATTTTTAATGTAGCTATATTTTCAAATTGAAATAACATTTTTTTATGTGTCATGAATTTTTGCATTGAGATTATTGAAATTGCGTTCGACTGGTCTCGCATTTTTACACTTTCTTTTGTGTTGTTAATAAATAAATAAAAACAACACAACACAAAGAAAAACAAATACAAAAATGCAACGTTACCAAATAAACGCAACCATGGCACAATAAAATGTAATCTCAATTTGAAAATATAGCGCATAATTTCTTACCATAAATGTGCCGACGATTCTCGCAATAAGAATAATATCTCTTAACGTTGGCTGTGTAGATTTCTCTATTCCCATGCTGTTTTTTTTCCGGTAGTGACGTACCCACATTTTTCGTCTATTATTATTTTTAAAAATGCTACAAGTAAAATGGAGCATAATATGCAATAAATTCGAATTAAGTTTGTGTAATTCAATGTCAATACGTAAGAGAAGCGCACAACATTTGATTTGAAAGTAGTCAATTTTAAAATTACATTCTTAGTAGATACTTAGGTAAAAAAAGTACACGTAAACTCTACTACTAAAAGATTACTGTACAGTCTAACTGTCTGAACATAACTCCAGTTCCTTAATATTTGCTAACAATAACATGTAATTATTGGGATATATATTGCCTGAAAAATATTAGTACTTTAGCTAATTTAAATAATTATATATCCCTGAATGTGTCCTTAGAACGTCGCCATAAAATATCAACTAATTTCCTTACCCATACAATGCTTATTTACTTTAGTTAATAATATTGGAATGAAAAAATGATCACAAATTGTATGCTTGTTTACATATTCTTTGTATTGCACTGCCCTTGCTTCCAAGGATAGATTTTAAACGAGATTTGAAATGCAACGTTTTTCTTTAATTTTAAATTAATAAGTCCTATGTTTATAAATTATGATTTGTACGATATTTATGGAACTTATATGCTTATACCAAAAGATACCACAAATACACAATTTTTAAAATTGGACAATATTGAAACGTAATAATTTTAATTTAATTTTAAGAAAAATCGAGTTTTGTGTCAATTTTTAGCATGTTATATTATTTTAGTTTGTAACAAATTATTCTGTATTTACTTGAAATTATATGAAAAATCATGTTATTCGAAATAAATCGTGTCCGTAAAGCCTATACATATTTTGCGAAATAAAATGTCATTGTTATGAAAAAATATATTATTTTTCATTTACCTAACAATATTAGTAATATTTATTATGTGATTTATATACGATTTTTACTTTCTTATACGCAGTATAAGTAAGTGTTGTAATCATGAAAAATTTCGATCTCGAGATTTTGACGAAAATATACGTTTTGACCTTCCCTGAATCGATTCCGACTATTTTCGGAATAACGTCCGTCTGTGTGTGCGTGTGTATGTCTGTGAGCGTTCTACAGCCTAAACGGTTGAAAATACTGAAACTTTAAACTTAAGATTTGTAGATGCCTGGCAAGAAAATCTCCTATTTTGTAAAAAAATATTCGAACCGGAGCTGCCTGTTTGCTCTGGTTATTTTTTGGAGTTTCTGCAATTACTCAAACATGGTTGCACAATAAAAATTATAGATTTTAACATTTTTTACAACCTTTATTTGCAATTTTTTCGGAAAAGGTACCGGAAACAAGAAAATAGCCATTGAAATTGGTTCTAATTATAATCATTTTACCATAAATCGTATCAACTGTGCCTGTCCATTGTTTAACAGAATAATATTTATTCTTAGAAATACATTTTGTGAAAAAGGGTTCCAAAGCATAGTAAAATATTTTTAATTAGAAAAATAATAAAATGATGATATGATCTAACAGAAGTGCGATAAAAAAGTTCAGTGCAAGTCACTGCAAATGTTTGTACTCGTTTCTACGTTCCGCACGTTATATTAGGAAGTTAAGTAAATACATACATATCATCACGCCTAATCCCATCAAATGGGGTGGCATAAAACCGTTAAGATTCTTAAAATATTTACATACTTCCACATCTTTACAATCTTGCGCCATTCGACTCTATCCTTACAAATTTCTTTCGCTTCATTCAAACTCATTAAATTATTCATACATGTCCTTCTATTCCTCTTGCTCGCAACTTGTCTTTCACGCAGCTCATTCTCAATCATGTTTATCCATTTACTCCTCTCTCTCTCACACCATTCTTCTCTCTCATTTAATTCTTTTTCATTAATCTTTCATTCGACATTTTTTTGAAATGGCCATACCATCTCATTTGACTCGCATCTATTCTACGTACGACATCGCACTGCTCAAACATCCATGTATTCCGCTTTTTGTCTCTCCTCGATACACCACAAATACCTCTCAAAAATTTCATTTCCACAGCAGTCACACGCTTTTTATGCTTAGTTCGCCAAACCCAACATTCACTACCACACATCAACGATGACACAAGCACACCATTGTACACGCATAATCTTGCATCCTTAGAAATATTAAAATTTTCGCAAACATTCCTAACGCTCCTAAGATCTTACATCCAGCAGACTCTCTTCTCTCAATCATGCTTTCCATCACTAGAGAATAAGCACCCCAAATAAACAAACTCCTTAACTTGCTTTAGTTGATGTCCATTTACCACAATATTACACACTGTCCCACATTCATTCTTTTAAATTTATTTATGTAAAGAAAAAGAACTATTTGGCGATAAATGTATATTATTACTTCAGTTTTTAAAACAGGTTTCATTAACATTCTAGGTAAATGTGTGCTAGCTTCAAATAATAAGCCACTGGTCTCTGCAATATTTGTATTTGGTGCTACTAGGGATCTGATACCTAAGCATGTAAACACGCATTACATTAGGCTTGGGATTGAGGATGATCAGAAGAGAGAAATAAAAATATTGCCCGTTTAAATTTCAGGAGGAATTTGGAATACAGCAGAAAGGTAACTATGTTGGAATAAAAATCTTAATATGAATATTTATTTTTAAATATATTTATTGATTTGTGTAAATTTGATTCGAAAATATCTTATCAATCATAAATATATATATATAGAAAAATATTAAAATTTGTTAGTAAAGATATTTATATTGGCTACCGCCGTAAGATCACATTGGTCTTTAAAATACCACAGAAACAATCGAATCTGTAATCGGTTGTGTTTTTAATAAACATTAGAACTTTGTTATTTTGTGAAGACGAAATGTGAGCACGTTACGTCTTTGATATGTTCCATGTGACTAAAGGTAAAGTTCTTTATGACCTGAATTAATAAATATTTGTAAGACTAGTTCTTTAAGAATATGTTAACTTAGTTTACATTTCATTGGGGCACCGCAGCTAAACAACAGAAAATGAAATACTAATACTCGATCTAAAGAGATCGTTGATTGTCTTACCAGGAAACATCCCGAGGTGTGTCTCACCAATTTTAATGAAACTGTAGTATGTGAAAAAATAATCGATACGTAATTTTTTTTTTCGGTCCGTTTTAACTTTTAAGGTGTGAAAAAATTAAATTTTTACCTTCATTTGACATTGAAAATTCATTTTAAGGTCAAATGAAGGTCAAAATTATATAACCCTCTCCAAATCTAGCAACTTTTGTATATAAAGTTTATTTTGAAAAAGCTTATTTTTAGAGTTATTCGTGTTTTCCTGATTTTGTTAAAATTTATGGAGGTGGTTTTCACCCCTTAAAAGTTAAAAAGGGCCGAAAAAAAAATTACGTATCGATTATTTTCTCACATACTACAGTATCATTAAAATTGGTGAGACACACCTCGGGATGTTTCCTTGTTAGTAGGCCCTATTGTAGCTGTTTCGATTTGATATCTATATTAAAGTACCATTGCGCATTGAATATATTCGGAAAAGAAATAAACACTTAAGATCAAGCGGCGCTACTGTTATTTCATCAACTGCACAATGGCAATGTAGTTGAAGCTATTTTCGTTTGATGATAAGTACAAATAAGTGTTAACTATCAGAAAACGAGTTTTAGATGTTATATTTTAATTAAGATAAGATACTAGTATTGATCAGGAATTTTATTCGAGATAATCAAAGTAAATATGCTGTTTGTTTGATTTGTTTGCAAATCAGCTATTTATCCCGAATTGATTACGTTCTGTTCCTTCACCATATTTCGCATTTTATAAGTAACATTTGGAAGTATACATAATGTTTCGAACTCTTTAATCAACTTTTTGTCCTATAACTTATAATATATTCACAGAAACACTTGTTACAAATTATAACTGAAACTAAATAATGTTACTAAAGGTGATAGAAGTAACGGCAATATGCAACGTTTAGAACGAATAATACAAATTATCTTTCAAGTGGGAGCAGGAATCTCGTCCAACATAAATTTTTCAGCAATTGAATTTCTTTTCTTTTCTGCCACTTCCGAGACAATTTGGTCGTCTGTAACACAACCTGTTGTGCTATTATTTATGACTTCTTCTAGCCATTCTTCGGGATAGTGATCCTGGAATTCTTCACAAATATTGTTTAATATGATGCAAGTTCTTGTGACCACTTTAATACGTTGCACATTTAAGTCTGATTTTTTAAGTAATAGACGCCATCTTCCCTTCAATCGTCTAAAAGCATTTTCCACGCTCTTCCGCGCACTGCTTAAGCGTTTATTGTAGTTTATTTCAGATAACGACATTGATTCGGTGGATGGATATGGTTTCATGAGCCATGGCAATAGTGGAAATGCGTCAGCGCCAATAAGGTGCATGTCTGTTCCAGCATTCTCAAGTTCTTTTACCAGAGAGCTTTCTTTAAAGACAGTCGCATCATCGCAGCGGCCTGGCTTACCAATGTTTAGATACCTGCAAAAAAATTAAAATATGTTGCCTAATTTCAAAAATCTACAGTGTCTTGTACTGGACTATCTTATACGTTGTAGGTATATTTAGTTGATACAATTTATAAAATAAGTCATATTATAAAAAAAAATTAAAGAATTTAATCGCCATTTTCTTGAAACTGGTATACTTTTTGAAGAAAATTAGCAAACAAAAATAATTGTGATAAATATTAATATCTGTCATTTGCATTGGGACTATTTTTGCCGTAAGCAATCTACAAATATTTAGTTTAAAGTGTCATAATTATAATTTCGGCTGTAGAATGTTCAACATACACTGGCAAGAAATAAAAAAATTGTAGAAAACATATTTACATGAATTTATAGTCGGAATCAACGATAGCAAGTATATGAAACGAATAAAATGATTTAACGTTGTAGTAATCTTCTGGAAAATTAGCGGGCGAATTTATTGGTATGTGCGTGCCGTCCATAGCACCAAAACAATCTGGGAAGGACCATTTACTATCAAATTTGTTGGCAATTTCACGTTTCTGTGCTTCTGTACGAGGAAATTTAACTGTTTTGCTATATAGAGCATCGTTTAGCGAATCACAAAATTCATATATCAAAAAACCAATGGTGCTTTTTCCTACACCAAAAAGACTGGCAACTGTCGAAAAATCAGCATTCCCTTTTAAATAAGTTAAGGAAATCGCTATTCTTTTCGGCACTGGAATTGCTTTTCTCATAGTTGTCTCCGTTTTTTTCAAATATGGATGCAACCTTTCACATAAAAATTTAAATGTTTTCCTAGACACACGGAAATTATTCTGAAATTGAGATTCGTCGTATTCTAGGACAGTCACATTCCAGAAATTATCGTGGTCATTTAATTGTAGCTCCGGCAGAACCCAACACGATCGTTTAGAACTTTTACGTTGTTGTCGACGATAATGTGCTAAGCAAAATCTACGAATATAAGAACAAATATTGAGCATATCACAATCTGTTAATCATTATTGCATTTACCTGCGTATTTTCATATCATTCTGAATATTCGCCAATTCTTCCGACATGATTTTACGTTTTATACGATTTCTTCGTTTTGTTTGTATATAAGGTATTGTACCAACCAGATTTACCATACGAATTAATGTATTATTATCATTAAATAAATTATTCATTTTATGTATTTTGAAAATCTGTCAAAATTTAGTTCAAATTAAAAACAGCGAGTTAGTTCAATTCTAGGGATATTTATTTTTTATTTTGTCCCCACGTCACTTGCACACGTTGTACTCAGTAGTACCGCGCAACACAAACATTATCTTGATCAAGAATAGAATGCTTATTTAAATTATATAAACCCTATAGACACATATTCGCGTTTTAGAGCGTCAAAAAAAATTCTAATAAATAATAAAGCGAAAATGAGAAAATAATTTGTGGATAGTTAGGATCATTTTGATTTGGCTAATTTTAACAAAATCGTTGATAATGAGCAAATTACTTTACAAGTCATTTGTACCCCTGAGAACAGTCTTTGTATTTCTTATATGAATAATTTTTTTTAAATTGAAAACTGTTTTTTATTAACAGCATGTATCCATTATGAGAGAAAATAATGGTTTAAAGACTTCTTAATTCCAACGTTCTTGTATTTCGAAAGAATACAATAGAACATTGTGAAATAAGGACGTCTTGGATCCTTTATTTTCTCCCTTTCGAAACTCTCCACAACTGAGTTAACCCACAATTAAATTATGTATACTGTACTGTAAAATGGACTCAAATAAATTGTTATATAAACTAATTAAAGCACAGATTTATTATTTTGATCAATCACTTGTATAGGCAATTTAATATTATTTATTGAATTGCAAATATAAATGTTAAGCAACTAGTTTTACAAGCACGTAACTACCATGTATGCCAGTTGGGGTTGAGAAATAGATTATTGAGTTAATGTAAAATAAATTTGTAATTAATATGGCCCTGTTATGAATACGTATCTACCATATGTTTTATAATATATTTTATGTTTACTGTGAGTAATATATTCAATAAATAAAACTAGGACATAAATGATTAAAATTAATGGTAATACGAGATTGTAATATTAGAAACAAATCAACATATTTAATATACTAGCGCTCGTGCCACCTCACTTATAAAATATCTGTATGGGTCCGCACTGGACTTTCTTACACGTAAATTTATTCTTTTTGAATTGGAATAAGGATACTAAAATACAAATGATGAAAAATGCAAACATTGTGTTATGCTTTCGCTGTCCCGTTACCAATCGGTTGTGCGTGCGCGTCAGGCACTCTCGACGTTCTACGCGCTTTCCGACGCGTACGGCATTTACGTGTGTAATATTACGATCACAAAAATTCCGAAATCTAATTTTTAATTGAGTTATACATTTTAGTATATCAAATCCAAATTGGTTATTTTCTCAATGACGTCTGTTTGATGTGAAATTTTATATTTAGGATTTATTATTGCTTATTCACGCAGTGGTATTTACAGCAATTTTAAGTAATTAGTAATTAAAAAAAGGAACCATTTTTTATTTTTTATTTGTGATGATTGACAGCTTCATTAATCAATGATCATTTGAAAATGCCATATACATATGTAGGTATATACCGAAAATATTTATACAATTAATAGAAAAAATAATTGATACAGTAAAATGACACTAATTCGGCAGTAGATTAGACACCAAGTGCCGGATTAGTGAAATGTATAGAGAACCGGGAATTAAATTACAAAAAATATATAATAGTATTTGTTGTTTTACTTGAGATATAACCTACACATATAAAAAAAAATCAGTTTTATTTAATGCGTTGTAATATAATATGTATATATTGTTTATAAAATTAATATCTAATCTCTTCACACTTGGGTCTTGTTTATAAACTTGTCCACCTGATTTACGCAGAAGTATAACATCTTCTGTTGATACGCAATCTTCCTCTGCTCAAGTGTCAGTTTACCAAGTTTATAGTCAAGTACCTGGAACTAAAGCTTGGTAAACCTAATTCTGGTTTTATTGTAATGGAAATCTCTATAGGAGAGTTAGCCTCAACTATATCTAGAGTCTCTTCATTACTCATATTACTTCACAAATTACATCATTTGAATATGATCTTCAGCAGATCTCGTAAGTAACTTCTTTGATGTTTACTTCATAGCATCTACCTCTGACACAATATTGGTACTGCAATTGGTAACAAGTTTTGCTTATCACAAACATCACGTTCTCATTGGTCTTGGGATACGTTCATGGTAAGCCATAATTTATTCCACTCGGAGGAACTGATTTCCAAGTATCATCAAGACAGAAAACAACATATTTCAAGAAATGTTCCTTCAAACAGTGTTTGATTTCTGTAAAATGTGAAGACGTAGATTTATTTTTATAACGAGACCGCCATTTTTATCGCATGGGTCATGGTTGTACAATTTAGTAGTATCACATCATCTCTAGCTTTTAAGTCCTTATCTTTGAGCTAGCCAGGTGCATTATAGAATAAAACTAATATCGTTTTAATTAAATTGCTTCATTTCATAAATGTTCAACCAATAGGCACGAAATCTTCATGAAATCATTAACTGAATACTTGCATATTTTTCTTCCTGGCTTGAAACTAATGTTTTATTTGGCAATAAACTCTAAAATAGGTCACTTTTATCGTTGTTATATACTTGCCTGGTAAGAAATACCAGTACTTAAATTATGTCTTTAAACTCTTGTACAAACGGTTCCACATCACTAAAAAATGTCACCCCAAACAATAAGCTCTTCTTTAAAAATTTCCGGCCATCCATCACTTTCGCTAAGTTTTTTTAGTAAATATCTTTCGCAAAATATCCCCAGAAAGTGGCGTATGTTTTGTTCGTTCTTGTCTTATCTTAAGAAACTTACCATACCTTACCGTCTTTCTTTTTCCCTCTCCATTTTCCATTGTCTTCACATACTCCACAATTTGAAATCGTATTATCTTGAAGTCATGTAGGGTAGCACAGTTTACTCATATTTTCACCACTATCTGACTTTTTAACACTTCCATCTTTTCTTGCAATGACAAAGTCTTATGTTTGCTTTTGTTACTCGACATTTAAAAATGTTATAATCAATGCGCGACAGAGTTTCTCAATACGTTAAAGATATCGCGCACGCGTGCTCACCAACCTACACGCACCCTCACTGAAGTAGTGTCGGCTTATTGGACGTGCGGGACCTTTAGAGAGCTAGATTAGTGAGATTCTATTGTATTTCTACAATGTTTTTCATTTGTATTTTAGTATATTTACAAAGTCTATATATTTTTGTTGATAATATGCAGTATAATTAAGAAACATCATTCTTCCCGTTAATTCCAAATTCTCGAATTCCATAGCAGTTGTATTTGCTTCTATTTTTACTTTCTATTTTTTTGCTTCTTCGAGTATCCCGTATATTGATGTAAAAAAAATTACGGGTGAGTGGCAGCACTCACGATTGAAAATGTTTACACATCAGGGTTTGCATGTATGACACCGAAAATACATACGCATGTATGCATTTTCGGTGCCGTATATACTGGATTCAATTATTTAAATTGATATAGTTATCCATATTTGTCGCTTTTTTTCTCCTAAGAGTTTTCAAAATATTATGTCTCAACCGTCGTTTATGATACGATATCTTATTTCCTATTTATGTTCAACCAAATTGTATTTAACTCAAGAGGAAATTGTGCACGATGATTTGGAAATCGTAATTTTCTGCTTGCATTACGAGAGCTCAATCATAAATTCTCGTTGACATTGAAATCACTTCCGCTAGATTCAGTGTGCGCTTCCAAATATGGAAACAAATGTAAATGAAGCGCATAGCGGCTTTGTCATTATTTAGTTTTATAAGACTTATTTTAAATAGATTTCTTTGTACGAGAAAGGTTTACTGTAGTCAAATTTTAATTATACTGGCACATTGTGATTTAATAAATAAAAACAAATCTAAATGGTGTTCAATATTGCGTTAGATAAAAATCAATAAGCCTAAAAAAGTAGAAAAAGTCTGTATTCGAGAAAATATCATTGCGTCTTTAAAATGTCAATAAATATATTTCGAATAATTTTTAAGTGCATCATTATAATACACTGAAATTTATTTATATACGCAGTTACTGAAATTCAAATAGAATTTAAATTCCGAATAAATTAGGTATTAGGCTCAAATCTGATATATAATTCTACTAAATTGAGTGTACTTGATAAAATATGCCATGTGCTATTCGCAATAATTTAAAACTTATTTGATACTGTAAAGAATTTTTTTTTTTCAAACAGTTTATTCGAATGTATTATATGTATTTGTTCATTTGCCGATGATGCTTAAAGTATTTTGTTGAGAAAATTAAATGTATTTGAGGTAGATTTTCTTTGTATAACGACACGTAGCCGCTCCATTTTGTATGAAACTATAATAATCAATATTTATAGCTAATAATGTTTACAAGCAAAAACATTATGAATTCCACCATCTGGAAATCGTATCAAAACAGCTGTAGAGCGAAATGGGGCGAAACTTGCGCAGATTACAGGAAATAGAACTTCTAGAAGACGAATACTGATTTTTAATTTAACATTAAATTTGTTTTTTTTTTCAAACAAATTGTTACACTTTCACCACCAATATTGATGATACTCTTGATATATAATTACTTTCTTATATGAAGTAATAAGTAAGTATTGTAATCATAAAAAAATTCGATCTCGAAATATACTCTTTGACCTTCCCTGAACTGAACTGACTATTTTTGGAATGAGAGTGCGCGAGCGCGTGACTGTGTGTGTATATTTGTGACTGCCCTACGGCTTAAAAGGTAAATGTTTACTCTTGTCATTTTTGCTTTTTCTCCAATAACTCAAAAATGGTTGCAGTTACAGCAAAAACAGTAGGAATAAAAGTTAGAGATATTTATATATTTCGTTGAAAAAGTGTACCGGTAACAAAGTAATCGTAATCGCTAATGAAATATTGAATTATCTAAACAAAATGCATATAGAAGAAAGTTCAGTGCAATCCATTGCGGATATTTTCCACTTAATAAATAGAAATATATTCAATTTTAAAATATCTCATTTTTACTTACTTACAAATACCGTTAGATAAATCTGTAAATATTTAGACATCTTAATATCTATACATTTTATAGCATATGTAAATAAATCTAGAATGATGTAATTTAATAAATTCTACATATGTTTGTTTTGTAACTCAATTAAAATGTTTACTGTTTATACTTACAGAATTACAGATTCGCACCTTAATAATGTTATGCATAGACATGAATCCACTCGTACAAACATCCTGTATCATAAAACATAAACCTAAATCTACGACACAACAAATCGCGTAACTATACATTAATAACCATATTCATAGGCAACATAAATTAGTACTTCTGTTTTAATCATGAATAGATCCACAAGTATATTTATTGCAGTGTGTAGTCCTGATTTAAAATAAATCCCTCGATTAAAAATAATTTCGCCAAAGTCCATGAGGAGACTAACTTTAGGTTCATCCCGAAAAGAATATAATTACTTTAAAATAGAAATGTATATATAAAAGGCGACGCCAGGCCTACAGATCTCAATGGCTCTTATAGCTACACCATCACCATCACTAGTAGTGATGGTGACGACTGTAAAACTAACCTACCACTTAATATATAAATAATAAAAACTATTTTTAATATTCCTTATTAGTTATTATGTTCGTTTTTATAATATATGTCAAAGTCAATGGCTCATATTTATATCTAGATATGATTGATTTTATTGGAAATGTTTTTGTGGTCGATAAAACAGAAGTAAAGTTTGTTCTGTCAGTATACGCATATTTATATGTGCATTACTTAATAATTATTAGATCATAACAAAAATGTATTTATTATTAGTATTGGATGTGCAATTTATCAATATGTTGTAAATTTGTGTTGTAATTATTAAACAAATATAGTCAAAAATAAAAATAATTATGTTACAAATTTGTATATTCAATTAACTGCAATAGGTATGTATTGCTTTTACTTATTTATGTTTTTAATCCAGAATAACCATATTTCCGGTAATGTCCGGGGGAGTTACAGAGTCTAATAAACTTCAGCAAATATTTGTGTTATTTCGATTATGTATGGTAGGTTGCAGTAGTATTCATACGCGCCGAATGATGCTAAATATTTTAAAGTAAAACTGTTATCTCTTTAATTGCCTTATAACATAATTCTTTTTGTGTACGCGTAATTACAATATTTGTCCTTTACATCATTGAGCATTAATCATTTATGATTATTATTTTATCGGTAAATGTTTGCAAAAGAACAAATTCAGACTACAAAGCAAACGTATTCGTACAATGACATGAATAATTAAATAACAATATAATTATATATTCAAATGTATTACTAATATTTTGTTGGGTACCCTTTTAACTCAATTTCTGCTCATAACTGACGGGACATGGATTATACTAATTTCCTTGTAACATTTGCTTCAATTTTCGTCCATTGTTGTTTCAATTTTCTTATTTTTATTTATAATTCATGCAACAGATTTTCTACGAAGTTGTATGATTAACTATTTCTGAACAATTCTAGCAGTGTGTCCTAATAAAATGAATAATCGTTTCGAATAACCATTTTATAGCATATTTTTTATATTTTCTTTTTAAATATTTAGATAAAGTCTCTGGAATTGTTACTAAATTTCGTACTCTATTCGCGGACATTCAACCCCATCCCATAACTAATTCCCCAAACTAAATTACGACTATCTATATACTAGCTCTCATCTATAAAAATTACCCGATTCAAGAGTTCTGGTGACGCATTTACATATTTATGCAAACTCGAGACGTTTTTTCCTATTAGTTTCATTTGTAAACGACTTTTTTCATGCAAAGCGAACACTGTGTCCAACATTTTTGAATAATCTGCGAATTGTATCGGAGCTTACATCTTTATTAAATGCATCATTCATTTGTGCCATAGTTTAACATTAATTTTTAGATTTTATTGAATTTGTTGCTGTATTTACCTTATCGTTCAGTTAGTTTTTTCTTTTCGGTTATATTGAAATTCAGAGTTAACGTTTATTCCGTTTAGTTCCAAAAGTGGTATTTTTTTATGTAAAATGTTTTTGAGGAATTAACTGTGGCGAAAATTGAGTGAAACATGTGGAAGTAATGGATAATTAATGTAATACCGGATCAGTGTAAAGATAATTATGATTGGGTGTTTTACACTAATTCAGGGTTATATCATACTGTTTTGGATTTAAGGTGTTAATACACTAATTGAATATTAATAGCATTTTGTTTTGCGGTTTATTTCTAGCTTATACATGTATGTACATAGGTGCAAAATTTTCGAATTGGTACTAGTATTTGAATCATGGATTTAGTTACGAGATCCGTATCGTAGATTTCGAATCTAGGAACCGGATAATGAAATCGATTATAGAAACCAGATACTGTTCTTGGTCTGTGAATTTGAATCTCGAATTTGGTTCTAACAACCGAATCTTAGACTCAATCCTGAGACATTGATCTGGCATCCAAATGACGTAAGTAATACACGGATACACTTCTGTGTAATGTTTAGAATCGCCGAGTATGCCCAGTCAGGCACCACCTGTTGTTTCAATGTAATAAATTTGTTTATTTTAAGGCATTAGTTCATATTATGTAATTTGTAACTATTATTATATAAGCAACAATTAAACAGATTTTTTTTCTAAATAGTGTATATCTAGTCTTTTAATGTAAAGATAATAATTATCTTTATTATATTAAAAACAAGTTCTAATATCGCTAATATGTCGCATTCACTTAAATATATAAACATTCTACACAATAATCACGTAAATTGAATTTTTTGGTTTCTTGAAAGCGACCAGAAATAATTTTCTTAGATGATTCTTCAATCATCAAGTTCTTCAACTCGGTTTTAGGAACCGGATCCTTGAACTAATTGTTCCCTTTGAGTCTTGGATCCGGTTCTTAAATTCGGTTCTGGTAGCCAGTCCTAGCCATTGGATTTTGTACTCGATTTTGGGAACCGCTTCTGAAAATTAGACACGGGAATCAATTCTGGGATTCGGAACTTAAATTCTAGATCCAATTCCCAATAACCAGATATCTGATCATTGTAAATATTAATTAGATACTGCTTCCAAAATTATCTGGTTCCGATTCCCAGTACTAATTCTATCGTTGTCTCAGAATATATGACAAATCTTATAAGAATTAAACGTCCCACAAGAATAAAATTACCTTCGCCAGACTAACATATCTTTCATCATATGGTAGGTAATTTACCGGTAACTATACAGTTTATAAAGTATCGTAAAACCAATACATTCTTAATAGAATGATGCCAAAAACGTTTAGATTAATGCCAAAAACATAGATTAATTGAATATATCAAGAAGATAGGTGTGGATTTAAAATTCATAAAAAATGGTTTTCAATATTTGATGCACATTTATTTCTTTTGTATAGTACCTCAAATTAAATTCAAACACGTAAATACAAATCAATTGACGCAATCTATAAAATCGTAACATTAGATAAGTTACCGGTAACTAATGGTTTTAATTGTAAGTTACTAATTTCCGGTAACTTAAGGCGATTCTCTACCTATACGAAAAACAGCGTTTACGGGCGCCACTCTACAGTCTATATGGAAAATATTTTTGCAAATCTAATTGCAGATAATGCAAATATAAAGATGAAACTTTTCATCGCTGAGAGTAGAATTTTATATTTTTGTATTGTTATGTTATTAATAATTACTTAAATATAGGTATTTTTAGAAAGCATATATTTTAAAAAGTAAGCAAAAACATCAAATTCTAGCTTCAGCGATTCAAAGTTTAATCCTTTCTTATACTTGTAGTGAAATTTTGTATTTTAAATAGCAACAATATAGGCTGTGTAGTGGCGCCCGTAAAACACTATTTTACCAAAATTTGTACCCAGTCATGACAGCATCTAGCGGCAGTGCTATGAATACGCTACGAGTACACTCTCAGAAGCAAGCATTGCGTTGGCTCTGAACTAATACTATAGCTTATGAGTTCTAGTATGTATTATTTAAATAATAATTTTTGTTAGAATAATCATTATTTCTGAATTGAATTAAATAAAATTTATATGTTTTAAATACTTTTTTATTGTATATTTACAGCCGTCTGAAAATGTGCAATAAATATATTTTTTAAAATGTTTGTTGCCAAAATCACAACTATATTATACTATTGACTATCAGTATAATATGTTTAATGTAAACATGTAAATTATAAAACTTTTTTTAAAAATACCTCCATAATTTGGAAATTTTTTGTTAGGTGATTGTTTTTCTAATACTGATCCAAATAAATAATTTTATATCGTTAAGTAACAATAAATAATATAGTATAAGTATATTATAATGTGAAACAAACATTGTAACGTAAAGTGTGTGTGCGCACTGATTTGAGCCACTGTAGCTATATTTTCAGTTTTGTTTGTTGTGATTCGTTTGTTGTGTTTCAATAACATAATCACATCGATAATTCCATAGAAGAACGCTTACTTCTGTTTTGGCATGGTTCTAATATAGATCGTTTAGAAACAGTGAAAATTTAGCTTCAAGAACATTTTCAGTTTTAATACAGTTATAATATATAAATAAATATATATAAATAATAATAAAGTATTATCTATTTGTGTTTTTGCGGTGTTAGTGAAAAATTTTATTAACAATGGGAAAGATAAATAAAGAAAAACGTAAAGTGAGTCGATCGAGAAAAATAGGCAATATAATGAACATGAGAAAAGGTAATTGGCTTCTTTCTGTGTTTATGAAGTATTACACTTCAATTAACTACATATTTGTTATATTGATTCAGCTAAATTAAATTTAAATACGGCATCTTTGAATATGGAATTAGATAAAAATGAGTTGCTCACTCAAATTCCAGTGATAAACACTCCAACATTTAGCGAGGATTACACAATGGCCATAGTCTCAAATAAAACCACTGAAGCGTCTTATCTGTATGAAGGAAGAAGAATAGTAGATGTGGCGTATTTCTTTAAACAATTACAGGCAATTAATACACATGCTCCAGCATTTTCATGTTCAATCAACAATATAATTTTAATACAAGAGATACGAAAAGGTCTTTCGTCTGATTTGTGTTTCAAATGTAATATGTGCAATGGGAATTTTATAATATCGACGAATGACAAAGACGATAAAAATATGGACATTAATACGGGAGCGGTATCTGGTATTATAAGTATAGGTTCAGGCTATTATAATTTCGAAGAAATTATGACAAGCATGAATATCCCTTGTATGTCTCAACAAACCTTTACAAAATGCCAAAATAAAATTAATAGTGTGTGGGAAGAAGCAGCATTGATTTGCATGGAACAGGCTGTGAAGAAAGAAGCGGAGTATGCTAGAAAAATACAAAATGTTGACGAAAACGGAACTCCACTTATCACAGTAGTTGGTGATGGATGTTGGTCAAGGAGATCTTATGGGACGAATTATAACGCGTTATCTGGAATAGCTGCACTTATAGGATTCCATTATAAACAAATCCTATACATTGGAGTGAAAAACAAATATTGTATGATTTGCGATAGAAACAAAAAATATAATGTTAATACGGAGCATAGGTGTTATAAAAATTTTAATGGCAGTTCAACCAGTATGGAATCAGCGATACTGGTGGAAGGATTTAAAAGTAGCATGGCTAATCATGGTGTCATATATAATAAAATAATTGCTGATGGAGATAGCAGCACATATAAGAAAATTATTGAGGCACGACCATATAGTAATGTGACAGTTGAAAAAATCGAATGCAGAAATCATCTTTTACGATGCTACTGTAGAAGATTACAACGGCTTGTATTAGATACACATTACAGATCTGAAATAAGAAAAGATTTTAAAGGAAAAATTATGAGAATGCGTACACATGTTACAGGTGCAATTGCACACAGAAAAA
Source organism: Nebria salina (assembly GCA_944039245.1). Lineage (NCBI taxonomy): Eukaryota > Metazoa > Arthropoda > Insecta > Coleoptera > Carabidae > Nebria > Nebria salina. Next base: position 6,904,923 of record OX063288.1, read on the forward strand.
AACATACAGATAAAACCGAAGCTATCTCACTCTTACAAGCAGACATAGAGAATAGTTTATGTCATGAATATGGACAGCACGAACAATGTGCAGATTATTTTTGTAAAAAGAAGTCAGAGGACAATAATAGATATTTTTTATTACTACAAAATCCTGAATTTCTATCCAAATTACAGCAAACAATTAAATATATTGCAGGACACGCACGTAGTTTGATCTACGATGTTGACAGCAATATCGTTGAACAATATAATTCGATTATTGCTAAATTTGTTGGAGGTAAATTTAATATTTAGGTTTTAAAATATATTAGTATTTATAATTATTGTGACTTACAGGAAAGCGCATAAATTTCACTAGTCGCGGATCTTATGCAGCAAGATGTTCCGCTGCCGCAGTATCATTTAATACAAAATCACCCCACTATTATTTGCATCAAACGATGTATCAACGAAGTCCATGCAAAATAGTTAAGCGATTTGAAGCTAGAAGAGCACAAAAAATAAGAAGATTAGCAATAAAAAGAAAAGAAAATGTAAATGTGCGTAAAAGAAAAGCAGAAATTATATTATCTGATCCTAATTATGGCGATGGTTGTGATATTTTAGACATGGATATAGATGAATATGAATCCAAGAAAAATGTATTTTTAAAAAGCTTGGAGAGAAATGATGAAGAACGGCAGAATCTAGAGGTAGAAACTAGGTTTCAGGCTGACAGTGGAAAATGGATGGAAGAACGTCGAAAAATATTAACAGCATCAAACTTTTTTGCTGTCTGTAGAAGAAGAAATACTACCAGTTGTGCCAATTTAGTAAAAACATTACTGTATAATTCCAAAGAACTCAATGTCCCAGCAGTAAAACACGGCAAAGAAAATGAGTTTAGGGCACTTCAAAAATTGGAAAAACAATTAAATATTAAAATTAATAGTTGTGGTCTATTTATTCATAAAAATATAACATTCCTCGGAGCAACACCAGATGGTTTAGTTGACTTAAATTCAATAGTCGAAGTAAAGTGTCCGCTATCGACCTATAATATACCAATAGAAGAAGCTGTTAGAAACAAGAAAGTCAAAATTTTAAAATATGAAAAAGATTCACTAGTTGTAAATAAAAATGATAAATGGTATTATCAAATACAAGGGCAACTAGCAGTCACAGGAAGAGATACTTGTATTTTCGCAATTTGGACAGGAGATAATTACCCCATGACTGTCAAAATAATAAAAAGAGACGATGTATTCTGGAAGGAGCACATGGAAGAAAAATTGGTTAAATTTTATTTAAATTGTGTTCTTCCGGAATTAGTGGATCCACGCTTCACAAGGAATATGCCCATAAGAGATCCAGAATACATCACGGCCGCAAAAAAAAAGAAAAAGGAACCAATTAAGAAAACGGCTAGAAAGAAATTATTTTAAATTATTTTTCCATAAATTAGTGTTCCCATAAATTAGTGTTCCTATATATTAGTGTTCCCAATATAAATATGTTTCTTATAAAGTTGTTTAGCAATGAAGTAATGGTATATGTATTAGCATTGATAATTATTATATTTTATTCTATCGTTGTTTGTACTTTCCTATACGCAGTATTGTAATCATGAAAAAATTCAATCTCGAGATTTTAACGGAAATATATAAAAATCGTTCAATTGTTCAACAACAACAAAATTTAAACACATATTAAAAATTTTCAAGATTTATGAAATTTCCAAACAAATTTAAATTCTAACATTTTAACCAAAATGCGCATAAGAAAGTTCAGTGTCGATATGCCAGATATTGTATAATAGTGATTAAATTGATGGTTCTTGTTATTAAGATTATGTACTGAGTAACTGTAATAAATCAAGAGGAAAGCTCGTCCTAACCGAGCTTTTTAAATGAATATTCATTTTATATATATATATATATATATATATATATATATATATATATATATATATATATATATGTGTATATATATATATATATATATATATATATATATATATATATATATATATAAATATATATATATATATATATATATATATATATATATATATATATATATATATATATATATATATATACATATATATATATATATATATATATACACATATATATATATATATATATATATATACACATATATATATACACATATATATATATATATATATATATATATATATATATATATATATATATATATATATATATATATATATATATATATATATATAGATATATATATATATATATATATATATATATATATATATATATATATATATATTTTATATATATATATATATATATATATATATATATATATATATATATATATATATATATATTATATACTTTACACACTAACTCTTAACGTGCTATAGCAAGGTATCTAATTCATTTGTATATGATACAGATTGTATAAGTATAATAAACAAACTGCAAATGCTCAATTTACTGCAGTCACATAATGTTTTTACTCTGAGTGTACGAGATAGTTCACTCGATTGTTATATAGCTTACGTTCATATCGTTTTCTCATACTATTTTATGCGACATGCGGACTCGGTTCGGGACCGTATGTCGTTCGAATTTTGAATGGATTCGGACGGTTCCGCGATTCGATAACAAGTAGCGTTTTACGGGTCTTGGTAGAGAATCGCCTTAAGAACGGTAATATGTTACTACGTCAGAAGTTTGACGCAGAGTCGGCAGTATTCTTTATGCTGCCACAGGTAAACTAATTTTGGCGCTTGAAAGGGAGCAAAAGACTTGACGCCCCTTGCAATATGGCGCCACAGGCGGATCCTAGACGCGCATATTCGTAACGATGGCCCTGATTAGACACACATTTTTGAACATACATAGAAGCATTTCGCAATACAATACAAACGTCAATAAAGTTATAATAATTGTACAAATTTATAATTCGCTGCCTGGGACTATTTGCAATACGGTGATGACTCTTGCAAATATTATAGAGATCATATCACGAATGTCAGATGGAGTGTTAATGATTAGGAGTACTTTTCACAAAGTTAGCATATATTTAGACAATATTAAAAGAAGGCAGGTAGTTCCTCGACAACAATACACCACCCAAAATTGGGAAATATCTTTAGCACGCCGGGAAACAAACGGCAAAAAATAGTAAACCAACGACAAAAAGAGTTTCTTGCACAGAAAATTTTCACACGACCAAAAAATAATACAGTAACGACAAGTGAATGTTTTAGCACAACAGATCTGGTAGAGTGCTTACAGAATGAACTGTATATGGACGTGCATCAATGTATGTGTTGAAATGTATTTGCTATGTTTGCAACTCGCGTAGGGTTTCCAAAGAACAGCAACATCATAGTTTAACAATAGATAGGTAAGAAGAGCCGATTTTACAACAGGAAATGAGAGAACATGTATATGTATCAGGCTTGTTAAAAGCTGTATCAAGCTTGTAAAAAGTTGTTAAAAGCTGTTACTGTTACTGAGCTGTTATCATACTTCCTGTTTTAGAATCGTGTCGAATGTATATACTGTAGGACGCTAGGAAGAATAAAAGGTACTTCTTAATAATGAAAAGTGGTTCGTTACAAATCTTTCTTATTACGGAAATGTTTAAAACTCATATCGAATCTCAGCTTTTTTCTCGTCACTTGATTATCAGCGTAACTTATTAGATTACAAATACAGTTTTGAAATCAATGTATATGGCATATATTTGAGATGATGTTTAAGATTGTTTTTCTGTTGAAAGTGGGGTTTATTTTGATATCCCACTTCACAGAAAAAACAAATTTCAATTATCTACAGCCATTTCATCATTTCAAAAGCATATCCATCTTACATAACAATAAAAACAGTTGCAGTGCACCGCACTGGCCTTTCTCATGCTTATAGCGCTTTCAACTTACCAACACTCAATGCTTGTTATGACGTCACGCACACAAAACTGAAAACAACACACAAAAACAAGTGCAATGCAGTATGAAGAATTGTTATTAACGAGTGAGAAATTATTGCGTCTAAGAGGCCGATTCTCAATATATCATATCATATCACCTAGGTGATAAAATGATATCATATCACTTGTCAACTGTAAATGCTATTCTCGACAAGAAAATGATATGAGATTTGTGAGTGAGAAATTATGATATTATATTTGATGTAAGTTGGCATATTTAAGTTATGTCAGACTGAATATTCATTTGTTTTAGTTTCGAAATGCCTCCCACAAGAAAAATGTATGTTTCTAACGAACAAAAAATAAAATTAATATCTATTATTCAACAAAATTCAAGTTTAAAAAGTGGCATCTTTATTAATCATAATGATAAGGCAATAACATGGGAAGAAGTATCTTCAACTTTAAATGAAAAAAACTTAAGTGCTATAAGAATCTATTAACAAACAATTAGTAACCTGTATTGCAGTGTTATTTCTAATATAATTTTAAATATTACCTTCATTTCAACATTCAAAGCCCATATTTTAGCAGGACTACGTATATGTTCACTAACACTTTCTATTAATAATCTTGCTAATATTTTATCAAGCCTAAATAATTTTATAAACCGCATTTCACTTAACTGAAAAGCATCAAATCTTGGCCGAATAAATCTAGGAACTTCTTCATGTTCCATTTGCTCCAATAATAAAATTTGGACATATTTCTCCATTGTTAAAGATACAACAATCCTGAATTGAAAACCACAAATAAATGTCAGTTTGAGCTTCTCACCACTTCTCACTTGTTATCGCCGTCAAAATATCAAGTGAAAATAAGCGAGTGATATGTATCACGATATATCACTTTTTTGTAGTTGAGAATAACCTTAAGTGATACGAGTGATAATCGGCGATAAATTTCACTATTTATCACACGAGTGAGAGTTGAGAATCGGGCTCTTAGTCAATATTTTGGTAAAATTTGTCATAATGATATCTTAATTAAATACGGTACTTCATAAAAATAAGAGTTAGTCTAGGTTGCTTACTTACATTTCGACGCCATATTTTCACTGAAACTATTGCACTTGCTACAAGGATCAATGTAAGAAAGTTTGCACTCAACGTGAACTGGGTGCATTTTAATGGCTAAATTGAATTCACGGCACTGATTAAGTGTGCACTGACAAGTTACACTACACCAAAAAACAGGTAAGTGGAAAACGCTATAAGGCAACAAAAATAAATTCAAAAGCAATCTTCTTGTAAACGGTACACTTTATATAGAAACCTTTCAAACAAAACTTGTGCAAAATAAAAATATCTTTCATTTCAAAAATAATAATCTTTACTGAAAGTGCAGCCGTTTCGGAGATATTGCAGAAATGATAAAATACAAGTGAGTAAACAACACAATTTTCAAAAATTTTAAGTTTCATATTTCTCGAATATAGTTGTGGGTATACACAGAAATCATTCTAAAAATAGTCAGGCACAATTCCCGGAAGGTCAAAAGGGATAATTCCTTCAAAATTTCGAAATAATTTTTTCATGATTAAAATACCTACTTAATACGTCATATAAGAAAGGAGAAAACTCATAAATATACATCAAAATGCATTTTAATGTTTTTAACATAAAAACACCGAAAGCCATAAGTGGAATGTGAGATAGAATAGATTAAAAGCAAAATAAATCTAATATAGTCTACCTACTTGATTTTAGCGAGCATTCCAATATTATTGTAAAAAAATGAGCGAGATTTAATTATATTTATACAAAAATCGATCAGAAATGAAATGTATCTGGTTTAGAAGTTAGAAGGATACAGAAACTCGCAATAACTGTAGAGGTATAGAGTTTACATCCATGAGCGCCTACAGATGTTGTTGAAGGGGTCGGCCGTCGGTCGACCCCCTCTGGTCTATTCAAGAAAAGATGGGATTTATGTAGTGGGGGTAATCGTGAAGAACCTGTCTTACTCATAAGCGTCGTCAGAAGTATTTCTACAGGGATGGAAACTATTTTTAGAAATTCCGCTCTAGATATTATGATTTGAAGCATATATACCTACATATATGTGTTCACATCTATAACTTCGTTAAATCGAAATTCCAATTGCCGCATGGCGACTCCCAATACATCAACCGGTCAAAATAAATGAACTCCCTGATCGAAATCCCGTGGCCGCTCACGTTTATTGCGCCGTTGTACCCAACGGTCAGAATTTGCAAATATGCCTGCGGACTGCACCCTTAAAATTACGTACCTAAACAACCATAAAACTAGAAATTCTATAAGATACATAACGGAACAATTGGCATGTCATTTCGAATCTAAATATGTACAAATTTAGAAGTGACTTTCACGAGTATATTGAATTCACGTTACGATGATGAATATCACACGAAAACGACGGAATAGCGGATAATGTTCTGGTCTGATGGTCGACATCAGTGGTGGGCAACTTTTTTGAAAGAGGGTCGATTTGAAAAAAATTACTCCTTGTGTTGCGGCCCACACTGAATATTATAAAAGACTGCAAGCAACCCGCGGGCCCGCACATTGCTCTTCACTAGTCTAAAATCTACTGCAATAGTTAGTTATTCTGCATTTTATTCAACAAATATCCGCAATGGCTAGCACTGACCTTTCTTACGCGTATTTTGTTTAGATAAGAAGGATATTCAATAGCGATTTACCGGTTACCGATACACTTTCCGAAAGAAAAATTGTTTAAAATAATATCATCAATAATTTTTATTCTTACTGATTTTGCAGTAAGTGATACCATTTTTGAAGAAAACGCAAAACATTATTAGAGTAAACATGCACTTTCTATTTGAATATTATATTCAAAAATAGTAGGTTAAGTTAGGGTAGGTAATTTTACCTTCAACCGTTTAGGCTGTTGAGTGCTCACACATACACACATATACATACATACATTGATACAGACAGAGACAGACATACACACGCACAGACAAACCAAAAATAGTCAGGTTCAATTCAGGGAAGGTCAAAAAGGTAAATATCCATTAAAATTTCGAAACTGATTTTTTTCATAATTACAATACTTATATTTCGTATAAGAAAGTAAAAACAGTCGACGCATATTCTTTATATGTATTTATCCTAATGTTAATGCAGACAATAAATCACAGATAACCTGTAGATTGATTTAGAATGAAACAAATAAGTGTCGTCTTAAATAAAAATCACCACGTATGTACTACGCTAGTTTTAGTTTGTTTTCTTAGATTTTGAATAAGCCTTGATAAAAATACGCTTGATGTTACAGTACAGCGTCTTACTTAATTTGAAAATCGTATGCGTATGTATGTTTGTATGTACGTATGTACTACATTATGCCGCTAAAGACAAGTGTACAAAATCGCCTTTTTAAAACGCCCCTAAGAAACTATGCATGTACATACATACATACATACATACAACCTGATGGTCTGTTTATCATTGCTTGGCACCGTCTACCAATTATATCTAATCAGCATCTTTAATTCAGCAAAATAAATGTAATTACTTACATAATAGCAATGTTATTGTTGTCACATTGTATTTCGACTGACTCTTGCAACTTTTTGACTTTTCTCCAGAAAACCTCGAATGCATAAATTATAAGTCGCCCAGTGGAATATTGAATAAGAACATATGGAAGACATGTAGAATATTTCATTGGTCGACAATTCGTCACGTAAGCGTAACTTAGTAGTGGGGATGGGAGTGTACAGGAGACGAAGCAAGGAAATCGTGTTGTGGGTTAACCTAGCGCTGCAAACAGTTGTATAAAATTCATTTGATTCTCAGTTGATCACGATAATAAACGGTTTTTTTTACAAATGCATGAGTGAAAAATTAATTACACATGTATTTCGATTGGAAAACGTATTTGTTATGATTTCTAATAATAATCAATGCGCTTGTCGAGGCAGTGGAGTGGGGAGCCGAGGCAGAGAAAAAGTGCTGTAATAGTGTAGATCGTCGATCGTGTTTTAAGAACCAAATGTATAAACACAAAATGAAGTAGAAAATGAGTGTTGCTTTTAATTGAAAGCATTTAGGGGTATCCGTGAACGGTTGCAAGTGATAACGATAAACAAAACTGACGTGTTTAGTGAATAATGCAAGTGCTCGTTGCCGTCAACAGTGGTCTCTGAGCATGCTATTATTAATGGTGTTTGCATTGTTTTGATGAACTAGAAATGTGATCGTAATCTTTTCTAAACCAAGTGCAACACAGTGATCATATAGTGGCACTGTATATTTATTCAAATGTTGAGCCCAATACCCATAAAAATGGTTTCGAAGATCGAGAAAAACGGCTGTGGTTACCCATCGGGAGCGAGATCCATTACAAATGTTTCGCTCATCAGTAGTCAATCCAGTGAAAAACAGGTGACGAAGGAGGATTTTGAGTTTTTAGTTCCACCAGATGCACCTGTGTTTGAGCCCACCGAAGAGGAATTCTTGGATCCCCTTGCGTATATAAACAAAATTCGGCCTGTAGCTGAGAAGAGTGGTATTTGTAAAATTAAGCCACCGCCTGTAAGTCTATTTTACACCTATTATTATTATTACTCTTAAATATGTTCGCGGACCACATTCATTTTGGGTATCTAAACTACTTACAAACATCTATAACTCGGACAGGAACTGTTAAAAAAGTTGAGGAATAAATATGGAGGTAGCATTAATTTCTAAAATGGTCGGTCATTTCTATGGCATAACAAACAAACTGAGAACTGAACTGTGCAGTGCAACGGTTTCACATCAGGATTTTTCTATTTTTCAATTGCAATTTCAGAATTGGCAGCCACCATTTGCTGTGGATGTTGATAAATTACGATTCACACCAAGAATTCAACGCCTCAATGAACTGGAAGTACGTCATTTCATACGTAACTAATTATTATATTTCAAAACTATCTTTGTGTCCTCTTGTTTGTTTAGGCTAAAACTCGTGTTAAGCTCAATTTTCTGGATCAAATTGCTAAGTTCTGGGAGTTACAGGGATCATCATTAAAAATTCCTATGGTCGAAAGGCGAGCGCTGGACTTGTATTCTTTACATAGACATGTACAAGACGAAGGTGTGTGATTTTACAAAATTATTCATTTCTAATTTATCACCGTGATTACATGTTTATTTATCTATTTTAATAAGATCGCCATTTTTTTCTTTTACTATTCCATAAAGAATGCTTCAAACATGAATAATAAACGACAATACTTGTTTCGTCTTTTTTAATTTATTATTGAATAAACATGAAGTGCGTTAGTTTCCATAGAAACAAAATACCACTTCGATATTAAAAAATTATACTCAATTAATACCATAAATACATTTAACAAAATTATTTACATTCGATTAATCATTCTTTGACTTTTCATGCTTATTTATATCAATTTACATCGACATTAACCTCTTATATTATTACATCAACCATCATCATTTGAACATATTGCGACATCTTTGTCCTGATAGTTTTCATTTTTCTTGGAAAATATATAGGTCTTCATAATTTCCTTGAATCTTATTGATTATTTTTCAATTTTTACTTGTTCTTGGTGAAAACAATTTTTTTTTATCTGAAACTAATATATTTTACAATTTTTTTAAAATATGTAAATTAGTTTATTACAAACAAAAGTCGTCAAAGAATCTGGTAGTATTTTTTTATTCAGTGCATGTTTGAGGTATTTTATAAGGAATGTAATAAATCTATACTTCTGGTGCTCTAGTTTTAGAATTTAATTCTGAATTACATAGCACTCATGTAAACAATCGAATTATGTTCGTTTAGGACTATTACAATACATTTTTGCAGTTCGAAACGTTTCATTTCGTGTGTTTACATGTCGCACCAGTCATTTTGAGGTTATTATTACATAAGTCACCAATCTATTACATCTTATTTGTTTTGATATTAATTGGACATATTCTCCGAAAATAATAACTAATATAGCGATACATATTTTAGTTTCACCATCGTTTTTAAGGCTAAATGATTTACATATATCACAATATATAATACATAATTTTTTAATTAGAGTTAAAATTATCTGAGTAACACAAATTATTTGATTCAAATATGCTCAATAGTGGATTTAACATGTATAACATTTGACCTTTGGGGTCATTTTAATTGATAAAATTGGTGCCAGAGGGCGAAAAGATATTTTTGGGGTTGTGGGGTTATTTCGAACTGATACTTTGTTGCGAAAGAGACATCTAGTAACAGTTCCTGTATATGTTTACGCGGTTGATTTGAATGGGAATTAAATACTTTCCTCTTTGAGTGTAAAAATAGCTAAAGATATATAATTCATCTATTCTGACATTGTCTTACATGTGTGTAGCGATGAAATTGTTTTTTTTTACTCGAAACTTAGGTTAGGTTTTTAGTTTGTTTCACTTTAGCCTTATCTGTTCGATTTAATTGTTTCGGATTTTAAGTATTGATTGTTTTAAATGTTGATTTTATAGCTTCTGTATTGTTTTCAAGATATACCGTGACCTATTTTTTTTTTTAGTATTGATATATATATTCAAGATTTATATTTTTATCAAATTTAATTAATAAAATTAACAACCGGGACTAGATTATATCAAATTGTTTTATACTGAAGTTAGGTTCGATTTTTTTTTAAAGTTTAGGTTTTCAACCAGTAGTTCTTTCAAATTCAGCATTTTGTTGTGATCCAACCAAATGATTACTTTATTTCAACTTCCCATAACTTTAAATGATTAAAATTAATTGTTGGTTTAAATAATAGTAAGCCAAAACAAGACCCTATAGTTTTCTTAAACATGTGATTTAGACAACATGATCTGATTGAAGCTTCGTTATAATTCGACTTAATGTGCAAATTTAGCTTAAACTTTGATTAGGCCATATTAGCTGGGTGTATGTTAAGGAATTAGTCGGGGACGTGTAATTTTAGTTTCTTTTCTGTTTACGACACTGCGACTATCGCTTAGTGATTAAATTCTGTTTGTAGTATAGCCAATAGAAGAAAAATTAAAATAACACCCATTATAAAAGTGTAGTTCCGAACTACACGTCCCCTACTATTCATATTCATTAAGCCTTGGTGAATTTAATGAACATTTAAGTTAAATTCAGATTTTTATAAACAATTTTTGACTTTTTAATTTTTTTTACTTATATCTCTAAATTATTTACTTATCGAACAAGCAACCGAACATCAAAATTGCTCTAAATATGTGAAACTATATTAGCCATATTCTTTTTATACCACTGATATTCATGTTCTTGCTCTGTCTGCCTAACATATAGACAGAGCAGCAGTTTTAACTGAGATGAACCGTTTTTGTGGAAAATGAGTTATTCACTAATTCTTATAAGAAATTAATAATTTAAAAATGTTAATAATATGTTGACATTAATACAGTTTTGGTTAATTTTTAAACAGAAATTATGACCTTGCGTTTGCACTGAACAAATATCGTAAGTTCAAAATTATAAAAAATAACTCAACCCCATAGTTTAATAAAAATTAAAGTACTGCATGCGTCCTATTTTTTGTTGTTGAAAAATTGTCATGAAAATGAATTTCATTTTAATTTACATTCTTCTGAAATTAGGGATAAAATTCTATTCTGATCATGTAAATTGAGCATCCATAATTTTCTATATATAGTAGCCTTTATGCTAAATAGAAAGCTACGGATTTAATATGATTTAAAATTTTTTTATACAATATCAGTCGTGTCCGACACTGAACTTTCTTATACGCAATTTGGTTAGATCATTAGAATTAAAATTTTTTGAAAATATTGAAATTTTTTGAATATTTTTAAAATTTTGAAAACTTTGGAAGTTATGATAATTTTGAAAATGTTTGAGTTTATTTTTCTTTTTATGTTGAACAATTGACAGGCATAGTTGATACAATATATGTAAAATAAATAATACAACAAATTTCAATAGCCATTTTTTTGTAAACAGTACTTTTATTGAAAAATATTTTTAATTGAAAGTAATGCGAAATATTAATTACTCTTATTCTTTCTAACTGATTTTCCTGAAAATACTACCGTTTTTTGAGTTATAGCAGAAACTGGATTTTCTTACATATACAAATCTTAAGTTTAATGTTTCATAATTTTATCTTCAACAGTTTAGGCTGTAAAGCGCGCGCGCACATACACACACATACACACACACACACACACACACACACACACACACACACACACACACACACACACACACACAAACACACACACAAACACACACACAAACACACACACACACACACACACACACACACACACACACACACACACGCGTAAAAATAGTCAAACTCGATTAAAGGAAGGTCAAAAGATATATTTCCGTTAAAAACTCGAGATCGAAATTTTTCATGATTACAATGCTACGTATAAGAAAGTAACAACGTTCAAAATTTTAATTATGAGAAGAAAAATTTTCTAAGAAATAACATCACTGAGCGTAAAGTTTGGTTTAAAATGGCGATATTTAAAGAAGGAAAGTAATGCACTCTTTTTTCTGACCACTATAATTTATTTTATCATAGGGTACTCTGGTGATAGGTTTAATATTATTTTTAATAGTTCTATATGCAATTATATGTAAAAAAAATAAATAAAATAGAAAGCATAATGATACACGCTACAGCAAAAATAACTGTAATGCTTACCTTACGGTGCGCAGAATATTGTTAGTTCTCCACGTCCGAAAACGCTACACACTCAAAAAGTTTATTATTATATTTACAATTAAACTTATAAACACTTTATAGTAACATATGTAAATACTATATTTATTTACATATGTATTTTTTTCATCCATCCATTAAACTAAAAAAATCGTACTAAATTACATCTTAGAAATTAAAATTAAAAAATATTTACGCAGTTTTTCTTTGAGTTTTATAATACAGTAAAACCCTATTATCCGATCTTTTTAATCTGTGTCATTGTCATACGATGTACAGTTGCGCATTTTGGGAAAGAAACACTACCTTTTTTTAGACAATAATTTTTCAGTTTATCGCACTGTATACTAAATATTGCATTTAATTAATTAAAAACCCATTGTTCAGCTTATTTGATTAAACTCCTTAAAGTACTACTTCTATGTTTCATTATATTTGTTGTGCAGTACAATCATTTTTAAATATTAAATTTTTTATATTGCAATATTTGCGAATTAGTTTGTCTTCCTGTTTCTTCAAATGAGAACGTAGATACTGAACTCAGGTAGAGGATTTTGCCAATATTTATTTAATTGTTAGATATTTTATCGAATTTAGGGATTATATTATAATTTCTCCATTATATAGTAACAGTGAATTTGACCTTGAAAGTTATATCATGATTTTGTCACAATTGTAGGAAATTCAATTTTCGTATACATCTTTTTCATGAATTTGATTTTTTTTGTGTATAGGAGGTTTAGATTATTGCACGAAAGAAAGAAAATGGTCGAAAATAGCAGCGCGTATGGGAAACCCACAAGGAAAAGGAATTGGAACCATACTCAAAAACCATTACGAGCGAATTCTATATCCATTTGATGTGTTTCGCCAAGGAAAAAAGCTCGAAATCGTAAGTGTTTCCATTTAGTAGTTTTTGGCCCTTATTCGCATCTATTTTTGAACTCATTAGAGTATTTTAGAAAAATAAGCGTGAAAGCGTGATTAAATTTAGCAATTCTGCCTCAGTTTCATTTGGTTTATTCATGTTTTTTACATACATTGGTTTTCCTAGAAACTCGAACCCAGTGATGAATGCAATGACAAAATCGATAAAGACTATAAACCACATGGAATAATAAATAGACAAGCGATAAAACCTCCGCCCGAAAAACATGCGAGGCGATCGAAGCGTTATGAAAACATGACGAGCCCACCTCTAACATCACCCGAGAAGACCGAGGTATGTAGCGACACAGGTTTCTTACTGCTTTTTCTTTTTGAACATTTCTTATTGTTGATTTAATTTGTCGTGCAATGGTTGTATAAGCAGATAAAGGCAAACATTTTGTTCATTTTGCACAGCCATTATAATCTTATCATCTCGAGTAAATAACAAAATGTGTATAGTTTGCATATGGTGCAAAAAAAAAAACACAAAAGCTTTTTGTTTCAATTGTATAACTTTTATATTTGTTACTACATTCGGCTGCACTGCAAATACATTCTATACTTGTAAAGGCTGCGTACGTATACTCCATGAATTGTTGAACATAAATAAGCAAGATTCAAGCGTATATGTTCGCATCATAGAATTGCTATATTTTTATGTAACTAATCCTATGTTTTAACTGATATTATTAGTGTTTATTGTGTAGTATTTATTGTATTATGGTGCACATTTAACATACTAAAGTAGTTCATTGCATAAGTCTAGTATATAGACCACGTGATACATTTGACCACTTGAAACAAATGCTGGCATAGTGATGGTAGATGAGAACAGTGTATTTTTTCTATTTAAAGCTTTAAAACCCTCTTCTCAAGTAAAATTCATTTACGCGTTCTAATATTTAGACACCTATCGAACTTGGATACTTTGAAACATTTTTAGATCAGGTCCTCCATTTAAATATGTAACAATATAAAAAAAAAAACATCTAAAAACTTGACAATAGAGAACCACTATGGTCCAGAATGATTTTTTCTGTCACCAATTATTCTAAGCATAGCACGCTTAGTTTTAGAATTATGATCTTTTTAAATTTCGCGCTTCCAGAGAATGTGACGTCATGATGCTTTCAGTAAACCTAGTTCCTAACCTATTAAGTTCGATATACTGTTTAAGGTTGTGTAACACCATTGTTATTGTTGTTGAAATATAAATACTCTCATCTACCATCATTGGTCAACCAACATAATATTTTTATGAATTTATGGGGTTTTACGCTTGGGAATTTTGCTCATAGTATTTTTTAGATATCGATGGTCATGTCAGGATGTTCCAGTACGGCTACTACAACTATACTAATTAATTTCATTGCGGTAGTGGTATCATCCTAAAAATCATAGATTAAGATTCGTTTAACAGGGGCGATCCTCGTCGAAAATGTAGTGCAGCTGAATGTGATTAATATGCAGTCAACTTTATTCATTAAGTCTATGTTGTTCATTTTCTCTTAGATAATTAGAAAAATGACATACCAAATGATGTGTTTTCGATAAAAATTATAAAAGTGTAATATTAAATAATTAATTAGTTTTCTACTTTCAAAATGTTATTTTATTGGTTCATAAACAAATTAAGTTGTTTCTAATCTATTATTTGATAAGACTACATCGATATTTTATTGATTAGAATTATGACGTCAGCCGTAATTATAATTAAAAGATTTGTTTATTAATTTAATTAAATCGTTATTTGAAATTTCTGAACGTTAGTATTCAAGAACATTCGTCAACATTACCAATTCAAAACTTAATTTTAATTTAGATTAGTGAATGACTGACAAAAAAAAATCCTGTCATATAAAAATTAGAGAAAATTAACCTGGACAAGATTAAAGTTGACTGTTATACTTTCCAAATAAAATCATACTAAATATGATAATACCAACTGATAATAAGATTGTAGTAACAAATACAAACAAAAGTAATTTTTTACAGCACCACTATTTTAATCTTGTGTTATATGATTTGTAATTCGCTATTATTTCTTCTTCCAACACTACTAGAGAGTATACCGTTTTGCATTAAGCTTGTTACTGGTGTGTATGTGTTTGCAGTGTAAAGATTTCAGTATAAAACTATCTGCAAGTGATGGCGAAAATAATAAAGAACTTCGTCGATTACAGTTCTTTGGTGCTGGCCCAAAAATGGCCGGTTTTAATCAAAAAGTTAAAGAAGAGAATAAGACGCGAGGGAAAAAAGCCAATTACGACTTAGATCCAGTAAGTTTACAAAAAAAAGACACCCGTTTACTCTTCTTTCTGTTGATCACTTTGGTGTAGGCCTGTAGTTGTTGTTACGCTTGTTTTTCTATCCAAAATACGCAGAATATACGGAAGGTGTAACGTCACGTATGGGTTTACTTTTTAACCACACAGTAGATATATGATATATGTTTGTGTATTTTTTTTTTGGTTGTACTATTTTACTAACCACGTAGAAACTTAAAATGCTTGCATTTTTGTAATAAAAGTAGAATTTTTTTGTGACCATTGCATTCAGTATGTCCATAAGAAAGATTTCTTTCTATAAAGTAGAACTGGATAAGCATATTTAGTTGTTAATAAATGTTTAAGACAATATATTCTTAGTAACCAATAATTATTTTCAACTGTTATATTACATAAAGGATGTTTACAAGGTTTTACATATGTTAATCAGCCTTATTCACGTGTCCCTTGTTTTCGAAACAATATTGTATACGATACGATTATTGTATAGTACACAAGAAATTTTAAAAATTGTATTCTTGTGACAATCGTTTACGAAACAAGTCTTGTATGAGTTACAATATTGTGTATGAAACAAGAAATTCTAATATTTGGTATTCTTGTGACAAAATTTAGATTGAATACAATACAATATTTGCTTTCAATTATTGTATACTGAACAACACCTCCTTAGCTGTTGTTACGGAGTATTGTATTGAATGTAGACATGATTATTATATTTATTCCATGTAAAATGGCCCAAAACTATTTCATATTATTAAGTGACGCTCTAAAATTTGTCTAAATTCATAAAATATAATATTGTTATTTTTAAAATAATTGTTAAATTGTTTAAATGTAAATTTGCTTCGGAGCACTTTATTTTTTTTTTCATAATTATTTTTGTTTCGTTTAGAGTCGGTGGCTGCGTACATAAGCATTCAACATGTAAAAATAGCTTTTCATTGCGAATTGCCCCACAAATTATTATAAGCAAAAATGACTCAAAAAAGATTTGTAGAGATTAATTTTCTGCACTCAGATCAATAAACAAAATTAATTTTGCATGTTTTAATAATTGCAGAAATTAGATTTGAAAATATTCAAAATTACAATTAAATAGTACTATAATATTAAAACAAAAGACTAATGAATTTGTGCCGTTTGAAACATGTCATTTATTTATTTTGTGATTCCCTTATTAAAATTAATTAAATTTTTTCTAACTAAGAAAAACTTATTATAAAAACTTTTAATATTATAAAAATTGTTTACGCTAAGTTTTAAATTTATTCGCCATAATATTTCCAAATAGGCCGATGCCAAGCGTTACAACAATACGCACTAATTTTAATAAATTGGAATTCACGGAAATGTTGCGGCCAATTTAATTTTGAATAAGAAGTTTACAAATAATTCATATCTTTATTATAAGAAATAAAAATAATCGCACTAATTTGGATGGCGAAGAAAGAGTTCTGGAACTTGTAATTATTAATCCCATATTAAAATAAAGCCATCAAGAAATTTTCCCTACATTAATTTTAATTAAATTAATATGTTGAATGTTTATTTATATCACTTTTATGAGCAACTATGTGGTTATGTTTAACGCGGTTAACTTCACAATAAACCATATACCAACTTAAAAAATATTGTTGGTAGCAATGCACGCTACCTTCATTCTTGTAAGCCATAAGATATCGTTTGATATAAGTTGGTTTTTACAAGGTGGTCACGAGAATACCAAATAATAACAATATCTTAAAGCACATTGTAAAGTCACTTGTAATCAATACAATATTGTTTCGCATACAAGGGACACGTGAATTAGGCTGAATGTCTACTATTTTTTTATAAACGTTCCGAATTTAACAGAAGTTCATAATTTGTAGGACAATTAAATAATTAATTGATATTATTTAAATGCTCAAATAGTTTTCTCATGTTCCGTAAATAAAATGAATCCATCACGATTTTGATGAATAACTGGTAAGTATTTAGTTATAAAAATTCAATTCTATTCAGAACGGTTTGGTTTTGAGTTTTCAAACATTTGCATCATTAAAAATTATTAGATATCTCTGTCATTTTGACGTGTATAATTAAAAAAAAGCTCCGAGCTTGAAGATTTTGTTGACATCAAAGTAATAGTGTAAACAGTATTTGTAAATTTATAGTGTGTACATGGAAACAC
Organism: Nebria salina; assembly: GCA_944039245.1. Taxonomy (NCBI): domain Eukaryota; kingdom Metazoa; phylum Arthropoda; class Insecta; order Coleoptera; family Carabidae; genus Nebria; species Nebria salina. The sequence goes on from OX063288.1 coordinate 6,922,989, forward strand.
AATTTAAGTTGGATTTAGTTAAATGTTTTGTGAGAACTGTACGTGGTAGATTACTTTTCATTCTGTTTATTTATCTCGTCTTACGATTAGTTTAAAATTAGGTCAGATATGTTAAGATTTTAGTTATATTGGTGGAGCATGGAATAATTATGTATTATATAAATTTTTAAAATTTATATCGAATTAAATGGTTATATTTTAGTTTATATTAGGATTTAAATTATGATTGCATTTCACGTTTTCTGTAATTTGTTTTACATAGGTATGGCTATTGTATTTTAATATTTTTATTAGTCACTCTTTGGAACGTTCGAAGTTGTTGAATATTGACAATAACTTTTGCACATATGTTTTATCAGAAATTCTATATCTCTAACATTAGTAAATATTTGTTTAGGAAATATTTCATTAATTCGTAGAATGCATATTAAGGAAGGGTAACGATCATGACAAGTCAAATTATTATTTTGGGTTCAAGATATTTCAATGCTTGCATTAAATTATTGGTGATGGTATGATTTAGGGGTGTGTATTTCGAAAAAATTCATATTCGATATAAAAAAAAAACAGATGTGAAACGGATTTAATGGATTATTATCTATAAATATATATTTTCTGATCTATATTAATATTTACCGGTATATTGATAATGAACTATTAGACTATACATCTTAAATTATCGATTTGTGGATAATATATAATATTGATATTTAAAAATAATCATATCAATAATTTTTGTTTCGAACAAATGGTTATTTCTTCAACAGATTTAATGTTGCTGTACACAAATATTTTATATCTCCTACTTATCTGATTTGCATGCAAATTACATTATTTAAATATATTAATTAAATGTATTCTTGAAATACTTAACAGTTATTTTTGTTCGTTTTTTATTTATTAAATATGATTGGAAACGTGTACATATATGACAATGCTGTTATGCGATGCATGAGTCAATTAAGTTTTAATTTTTTTTGTCTTATAATAAATAATTTTTTATGAATAATCCAAATAAGTAATGAATAATTAAGCATATAGTGCTACTCGTATCTGCAGTATATAATGAATACAAACTTATAAATCAATTCAATTTGTTGTTTTAATAATAAATTTTATTCATTCGTTTCCACTATATTTGAAAAATTCATTCTTATTCATCTTAAATAAATTTAAAAATAATGCATTCTGTGATATTAATTGAGATTTTCCGATTAATTTAAAGTATACAATATAACCAGCCAATTAACTATTATTAGGAATTTTAAAATTCAAATAGTATAGTTCTATAAAGTTGCGTAAGTGACATAAATATGTTTAAAACAACCAAAAATACACAAATATAAATTCAAACATTCATATTCTTGTGAACATTTTGCGGGAACAAGTAGCTTAATTTTGTTAAAAAACTGAACCAGTTTATTACGTGACGCTATCCCCCTATTGTTCTTGCATCTGTATAAGACTTGTCTGTTTCAGTTGGCTAAATATGTATGCCATAATTGCGGTCGTGGTGATATTGAAGAATCAATGCTTCTGTGCGATGGATGTGACGATAGTTACCACACGTTCTGTCTACTGCCACCTTTATCCGAAATCCCCAAAGGAGACTGGCGGTGTCCAAAATGCGTAGCCGAAGAAGTTTCCAAGCCAATGGAAGCGTTCGGCTTTGAACAAGCTCAACGCGAATACACACTGCAACAATTCGGCGAGATGGCAGATCAGTTCAAATCGGAATATTTTAATATGCCTGTGCATGTAAGTACTGTTTTTATTTTTTACTAATACCAACTGCAATATTAGATATTACCTGTTAGGGCATTGTACTAATGATTTATTACTTATCGCCATGTGGTAAGATTTTTTTTTTCATTATATCTTTAAAAAAAACTAATGCTTTTATATGGTTTTTTTAAATTAAAAACAATGCAAGCTATTCTAAACATGTTAGATCTAGTTTATAGGAATATATAGTTTTAGTTTTAAGTAAGATTTTCATTTCATTTGATTAGTCGACATAGTCTAAGCCAAAAAAGTATTTGATATGAAATTACATGATTAAGGAACTAAGTATGACTCTTCCATGATATGCTTTGTCAACTTGATGAATTGGCAATGGTTTTTTTTTTGTTGTCAACAGTTAAATAACGGTTATTAATTGAATAGAAGTAATTACGATTTTAACGCAATTTCTAGTGTTAAAATTTACCAAAGGTGGCTCGATCCGACTGATCAAGTTGCCAAACGTACGAAATATGGTCAAAATAGGTCTAATTTAATTCGACAATATGACAGTTTTAACCAAAATAACTAGAAGTTCCTGCGCCATTGAAAATTCTTGAAAAGACTGTGAAGCTTGCATAAAATATACAATCTTATATAGGCTTAAAATGCTGAAGTTAAGACTTGACCAACAAAATGAAAAAAAAATAATCACATGGTCGCACAAGCTCTTACAATAAGAGAAATTTCAAAATTAGAATAGTTCTGCGTTATTGAAGATCTACTCAATAAATATGCGAATAATGAACTATGGGAATAATTTCCAAAGCTGTCGCTTTTATAAACAGAAGTTTCAACCAAATAGAAACTTTACGAAATGATAATTTCTGGTGAACAGGAATTGTAACAGCATTCGAAATCATTCGTGTATTATACAATACACAAATAACGATTTCGAGGAAATTTCTTGCGCAACAACTCTCAACAACATTCTTAATTCCAGAAGTTGTATTTTGCATATATCATCTGATTTTCGTTAGAAAACTAAAGATAAACGTCGAAACCGTATCTTCGAACTAATTTAGAAGCTTCCGTAACTCTTTCTGTGACACCTGGCTTTACGAAATGATTTGAAAAGAAGACGTTCCTGTATCGTTGTATCTTTCCTATAATACTTACTGTTCTTTACCTTACTATTTTATTAACAACATTCCTAATACATGTAAGTCATTCGCTACTATCAAAATTGTGTATCTTCTGCATCTACTAATGCAATGTTATGTGAAACCATATCCTGTTCTATGCATTGCTCGTAAAACTACTACATTAACATTCTTTTTCTTAACTAGCATATATAAATATATTTTTTGTAAGGTGATAGGGGAAAGAACGCAAAATAATTTTAATGAATAGTGCATGAAACTATTTGAATTTGTAAGTGTGGCAACTAATGACAATTTTGGTTAAATTAAACCAGATGTACTCATTGCTATTTTAATATGTACATGGATGATAGATAACAGAAAAGTAATAAAATACTTATTATAAATTGCATGGAAATTAATTAAGATTTTAAAACATCGTAGAACAAGCTTAAGTCTTGGGTCATCTTATATATTTAATATTGATTTTATATATAAGATGAATACCGCAGATTCACGATTATTTGAGGTATCGATTTATCGAACTATGTTTCAAAATTATATGAACCAATACAAATTGTCCTGAAAAATTTCAACAATTTATTAACAATTTGCTGTTAGATATTACGCAATTTGAGTTGCAGAATGTATTTTCGAATTTATTGTGTAGTCTAAAACGAACTTAACCGTATACTATAATAAATACGTAGCGTCATATTAAAGTTTGTTTTATTAATTTAGGTATTAATCGGGGATTCGATTATTCGGGTAAATTCATTTATTGACCAAATATTCGAGTCTGCTTTACTTATAAAATAATAAGTTAGTGTACTATATATCGAAAATTGGTGAATTTGCAAAAAAAAAACTACGAAAGCTTTTTTTTTAATTTAAAAATAATGGATTTAAATGCATAGTACAATATTTAAATCCTTTCAGAAACAATGAAGTAGAAGAATGTAGCATGAAATTAATAATAAAATTACAATATTAATTTATTTAGACTTAATTGATACATGAACTTTTAACTGGTACAGTAATTTATAATAATGTAATTGATATAGTGTTAAAAAATATTTCATTTAATATAATTGGGTCTCCGCTGACGTCACTGTACCAATTAATACCTTTTGTTACATGTCTCATAATAAATATATAAGGATTATTATAGTTAACAATCAAAATCCTTAGGACAACTATACTATATTAATTTATATCGTATTTATTCAGAAACACAAGTAGTATAAAGCATGGACAGATTAGAAGAAATAATTACAAAAATTTACCTCGTTACGCTTGATTCACAATATTTACTCTTATAGAATGTATTAATAGGCGGTTGAGGACAATAAATTAATTAGATTTCGGTTTTATTTAGATAGAATTAGAATAATAAAGCATGGCCAAATTAGAATAGTTAATTACAAAAATTTGCCTCGTTACGTTTGACTTACAATTTTAACTCTTATAGAATGTATTGGTTGAGGACAATAAACTAATTAAGTTCCGGTTTTATTTAGATGGAATTATAATTAAATATTTCCATTTGATATTAGGGCGGAACAATGAATGCCTAGCTCATATTGAATAAAAAAACCAAACCTGTAGGTCTATTCTGAGTTCTCAACTCATTAGGATCTCGCTCAAAAACGCTATTGCCATCTATTGGATTCGTTTTGTACAGTTGACGTCTTGAAATTCAATCAAATCTCGACTGGATCTCACTACCTCTCTAGGTAGTGAGATGAGAAAAATTGTTAGTGAAGAAATTGACTGTTGTTTAAAGTGTTTGTTTTTCCGCTATTTTATGTTGCATTAATAATCTTACATGTTTTTCATGAGATTATTCTTAAACTCTTTTAATATTTTATTTAAGTGTTTTGTTATAGTTTAAAATTTAAAAATAAATTTCGTTATGTACTTTGTAATTCTAATTATTTAATAATAATGGCATTTGTAGCCGAATAAATATATTGCAATACGCAGAAGTAATATCTAACAATAATCAACAAATTAAATAAAATACCAGTAATTTACTTATGCACTTGTAAAGCTTAAAAAATATACAATAAGGAAAAAAATATAGAAAAATATACAATATAAAAAAAAAAACAATTTACATTCAAAAATTAAACAAAAACTTTAGATGACGAAATTCCCTAATGTTTATACACGCGCGTTTCACTACTGTGACGTCATTAATAGATAACATCTCAACTCAATATTTTTGATTGAGACACTCAGAATAGCCCTTATGTTTTTTGATCTAGTTTATTCGTGAACGAAATTACCAACACGCTATCTGGCGGTAAAACTAATGTACTAAAACATTACGCCGGGCATTATCAATTAATTAGTTGTTTATTTGTTATATAAATTTCGAAGAAACAAGTAAATTCTTCGGATAACCTAAAAGTAGTGTGTAAATAACAGTGACAATTATAATACACTTCGATTTCCAATATAAACTTTTAATGAACACGAAATAAAAGATTTTTACATCAAGATTGATCATTTTGGCAAAGAACAGATTGAGAATCAATTATGTTCAATTTGGTGCACTTCACTTGTCCAATCATAGCCTTTACTTTGTGATAACTCAACTGACAAACACATTTGTTATTACGCCCGACATTTTTATTAATGCGTACCAACGTTAATTTCGTTCATGAATAGTTACATTTTACTTGGTTTTAAACATAATAATAATACTTGTAATCATTTGCATCTCACTTTAATAACTACATAACATTGAACATATTTTCATTCATATTGATATTTGATAGTAACGAAAGTATAAAAGTTATAACATTTCCAAATGTCCATATTATATTCAATTTTGTCATGTGGTTAGAAATACTCAATTCCATAGTAGCTATGTCAATTTCAAGTTTTAAATGTATAACTAAATATATGTTATTAAATTAATAATACAAAAAATACATATATAAAAACTCAACTGAAAAAGTGAGAATATATATTGTATACATTCAAATATTTTAATTTATATCTAATATATAATATTTTTAAATTAAAAATGCAAAAAACTTAAATGAAAAGTGGAATCACATTTTTACGAGCAAGTTATTTTTAAAATACAAAAATAGCTAAAATATCCACTTTCCTATAAAATAAATTTTACCATGGCATATTTTTTAACATAATTGAATTATACCCATCACTTCCTTTAAATTATTTTACCCCATTAAATAATGAAATGCATTCGTCTATATAGCATTCCTACATTTCCTAAAAGAGCCTTACCCATTCTGAAATCCGCAAAGATATATTTGATTTCGGCTTGGAAAAGAAAAAGATTAAGCTTTAAAATACGTTTATAGAGAACAATAAAAGTTCAAAATATGTAATAAAAACAATACCGGCTCAAGACAACAAAGTTGTAATAAAGAAATGAGCGCAAAATAAACAAAAATGACTGCATCATGTATTATGTGTGGCCAAGTATTGCGATATATGCAAACATCTGTGTGATTTATATTATAAAAATGCGGCATAAATGTTAAAAAGGCGTATAAATAATTACTATAAAAAATTGTTCAGATAATATAATATGCATAAAAGTTACGAATAAATAATGTCGAGGATCGACGCCGCAATCAAAATGAAGTTGAAAAAACGTCGATCATCGATTTCTGTTACTTGGAAAAAAGTATTGTTAACTTGATTAAAATGATAACTCTTGAACATTTTTCCAGACACAGAGAAACATCGCTTACAAGTGTTCCTATAATGAGATGATGAATGGCAGATTGCAAAGCTGTGGATCGTGTGATCACAGTAAGAGAACTGGACGCATTAATACTTATAATTGCATCAATATACCCTCCTGGATGAAAAAGGTATGACTGGATAAACCAACCGAAGATCTTCAATTTCAACAAATATGTGATTTAAAAAAAACCAATATTTTATCTTCCTTGAACACATTTGCCTTTCCCTACACATATGTTTTATAATGTAAATATTCGAGCCAACATCTATAGCCATGAATTATCCTTTATATACACATACACTAAAACAGAAATGCAAATATTGTGATCATGGCAATCAGGGCCACCGAGAGCGAGCATTGCAAGTTTTGGAGCTCAGCAATGGGATTTTACTGACAATAGCACAACATATACGACAGCGTGAGTCAATTTGTGTCGGTTTCCTCCACTCTCGTCGACCCTGATGGCAATACCTCGTCCTTAATTCTACAGATTATAATGTATTGCGTAAGCTTAGAATATTAACAAACTTTTCTGTGGGTTGGTCGCATTCGAAGCGAACCAACAGTCGCTGCTTAGCTATTACGTCACAGTGATGAGCGGTCCGTCCAACGCGTTGTTGAGTACTCCTTGATGTTAGCTTATACCAAAATTAGAACTTATATAAATTGTATATATTTAATTTTCTAAATGTTTTAACTCGTCTCATATATCGAAAGAATTTAGTTAAAAAATTAACATATAATTAAAATTTGTTCCAAAGACTATACGACGCATGCGCATTTGTTCCAACGGAACACTAAATTCATAATGCGCATGGGCCGTATAGTTTCAAACCGATTCTTAACAGTCATTAGAACAAACATATAATGACTTGTCCCTATCATATTTTGATGACTTTTATTCTTAATTACCTTTTGACAAATAAATGATCAAGAAATTAGCAATAATCAATTCATTTCCTTTAAGAAACATATAAGTATAATTTAAACCTATCCGGAATGCGAAAGCAAAAATATGTACATAGATTATTTTTATTCACTAAATAAAGTCATTATTGCCTACTAACATTAATCCGAGTCGGCATAACTTTTATGATATGGCTAACAGCAGTTATACCAGCAACGCACTCTGGCGGACTTCTTCACTTAGCGAGATAGTTAGTAGGCCATTTATGTGTTCATGGTTTCCATGTATTGTATTAGAAATCAGCTAATATAAATGGGATGTGTGTTTTGTAATCGTAACCACCAGGTTTAATTAATCTCCAATTGAACCATTATTTCGATTGTATTAATAATTCTAAATGTCGATAATACCAATTTATTCCCAAAAATGCTTTTCGTATTTGATCAATTTGCCTTTCATGGTTACAACTACGGGGTCCCTATTATGTACTATATCTATATATGTCAATTTATGTTAGTGATGCATTTGATAATGTATGGGCATGTACCAGTAAACAGAAGTCAAAATAGCAAAGTACTAAATTCGCGAATCAAGCTATGGATCACGCATGGATATTTGGTACAAGAAACGCACAGACAGATCTTCGCTTATCATAAATTATAGCTGGCAATAAGGTATGTAAGGTATCTATATGTCCCAAAATTTAGTGGCAGTTGGTATTATGTTGATTCGGTTATCTTATTTAATAATTTAACTACAAGAAACACGAATAAAATCGTATGAAATACAAATCTGATATATATTAAGATCTATATCATTATTTAGTAATTTTATTATACTACCAACTGTCGCTCTTTTCCACTCATCTAGTATCCATTTATGGAAGTAATGGAATTTCTCCAATGCTTGCAAATTATACTATGAGAGTGTTGTTTTATCGCTTTACTTGTGCTTAGACGTGTTTTATCTATCCACCAATCATGGATCGGAACGATCGTGATTCTAACTTGTTTCGTATATTTCTTTCGAAACTCCAATCCCGCAATGTATTATGGTTTACGTCTTACCATCACCTCTCTGACTAGATAATTATAAACGATCGTTACGATTAGACAAATATCGTGATCGGTGGTAGAAAAAACAGTTTTTTTTTTGTGGCAGCCTGTTTGCGAATGCGCTATTTAGCGTGAGAGCAATTTTATAAATAACTAGATGTTGTTGACTAATAGCTAGGTTCCTGTGTTTTAACGCTCGATTCGGTCATTTTTGGGCTGTACTTCTTTGTAAAAGAAAAGTATCAAATTTTAGAATATTATCTGCATTGGAAGTAATTTGTTTAATTCAAAACTTATTTTACAAATAAACAATATCGGCCACAGTTTAAGCTGTGTAATGTAAAATAAGATCGCTCTACTCCCGACATAATATCTGGAATTTATGACATTTTCTTTTGTTATTCATTGCATAATTTTCAGAATTTTCTCCAATTCACAGGTTTACCAAACGAGTCTACGACTCTCTTCGCAACCTCCACCTATTCTGGAAGCATCAATGCACAGCATCCTGCAAATGTATATCCATGTACCGATATAACCATTTTTTTTCTTCTAATACTAGGATGACTGCAATTCACATATCAAGTGAACATTCCTCTCTAATACTGCAAATAATTGTAATATATGTTAAATAATTTATCATTTGGTTAAGCCATTTTTTTTATTCGCTTTACTTCAAAATGTCAATTTAAATATTTGTATGATATCGTGTCACCGATAACGTAAAAATGTTTAATATACTCATTGTCAACATTTAATCATATGCAAGGTAGCTGTTATATTGCGGAGACGAAACATGATTCTATTACACCACTGCTATGTTGCCGAGATGTTGTATGTCACTTAAAGTTTACTGGCTCATCAAATTTTCTCATATCAAAGTTTCAGGTTTAGGTGTGCTTCAATTTTTTTATTGTTAAGTGTAAGCCTGTCTGCGCGCTGCATAAAGTCGAATCTAGTTTCAAAAACCAGCTTCAAATAACCCGCGAGTTACATTTCAAATTATCTCATGCCTTAGACACTGTAATAATTGTAATGTAATAATTGTAAATATACAATTCGTGCTTAAATAATTAAACTATAATGATTAAATCGACAAAACGGAGTATTAGTCAAAATTTTAATTTACTGATTCGAATTATTATTTATCACATTTGTTGTATTTTAAATCGTTTCATTTATTAATTATATGCAATAAAAATGTCATATTTTTCGGTAAGCTCGTGATACCAAACAAGTGAGAACGTATTGCGACGAATACATTGATCATGCTCAGTTTCTTGTAAAACGACTTATTCACTAATAGAAAATCCTAGATATATCTTCGTCATCGGAATGGTTAACGGGCAAGTTTAAAAATTCTTGAAATTGTATTGTTAAACATCAAAATTAGGATTAGTAGTTTAATATTACAAGAAATGTTCATTCAAAAATTGTCAATATCAGAATACACATAATATACAATAGGAAAATTATGTTTTCATAAAACTTCTGCGCTAATCCCGGGTCTTCGCCAAATGCCTTGTTGCCTAAAAATTAAACGGCATTGTGTATTTGCCTCGGAATAATGATGATAACAATGTTTAGTGTTGACTAAGAAATGATTATTCATTGTGGAAATTTGCATCAATATTCTTTTCAGTGATGGGCAACATTTTATTGGCGTTTTTCAACAAGTTTGTCACATCTAAGGCTGCTATAAGCAATCAAGAAGAAGACAAAAGACTGCATCTAGTATTTGAATTGAAATTAATTTTGCATATCCACAAGTAAGATCATCAATAATTCGTGGCAAGTAGAACATCACTTCGTCATCAGCCATTGAACTTTTTGTGTTTGTAAATAATAAAATACAAATTTTTAAAATATTTCAGAGAAAACGCTGTTGAAGTAATTCGGCGCAATTAGAAATTTTCGTAATTCCAATATTTGGCAAAATTAATAGCTACTCATATTAATGTTGCTTTAACGGAGTTGAGAGGATTGCTAAATGAGCTATGAACAATTTGCAGTAAACTTGGTTATAACAGTAGCTACTACCTTAGACTAAATTACGATTTTATGTTTTTTTTTATACTAGATGGTTCCAACACCATTAGTTGAAAAGGAATTCTGGAGAATCGTTTCTTCGATCGATGAAGATGTGACAGTTGAATACGGTGCTGATCTACATACCATGGATCACGGATCTGGGTTCCCAACGAAGACCTCGTTGAATCTGTATCCCGGTGATCAAGAGTATGCAGATTCAAGTTGGAATTTAAATAATTTACCAGTTTTGGAGGGTTCCGTATTGGGACATATAAACGCTGACATATCAGGAATGAAGGTAAACGTTTTTACATTAAAAATTAAACTTCCTATGTAACTTTTTCCTTTTTCAAATTGTTAGCCGACACAGAAATATATGTATATAAAGCTGTAGGATCATATTTAGTTAATTTTTTTTTGCAACAAAATTAACGTAATCGGGTATGTGCGTTACGTATTCGGATATATTCTCCACGTATTTGTACTTCATCACTGTAGTTTCGTGAATTACCGCTACCGCATTTACACACCGATATACAATTGCAATTATTTGATTTGTTTTAATTGAATTTTATTCTCGATATATTTTCACCAATATTACTAGACATCATTTAAATATTTCTACAAATGGTGTAATTTGTAACTAACTTAACTTTTTAATTTAGGTGCCGTGGATGTATGTAGGCATGTGCTTCGCCACATTTTGTTGGCATAATGAAGATCATTGGAGTTATTCGATCAATTATCTCCATTGGGGCGAACCGAAAACGTGGTACGGTGTTCCAGGCAGCAAAGCTGAAGCTTTCGAAGAAACAATGAAATTAGCAGCTCCTGAACTGTTTCATTCTCAACCCGATTTACTGCATCAACTCGTTACAATAATGAATCCAAATATTTTAATGAACGCTGGTGTACCAGTATACAGAACTGATCAACACGCTGGTGAATTTGTAATTACGTTCCCTCGCGCATATCACGCAGGCTTCAACCAGGGTTACAACTTCGCCGAAGCAGTTAATTTTGCGCCCGCTGATTGGTTGAAAATGGGCCGCGAATGCATCTCGCATTATTCGCATTTGCGAAGATTTTGCGTATTTTCACACGACGAACTTGTATGTAAAATGGCTTTAGATCCAGATAAACTAGATCTCACCGTTGCTGCTGCTACTTATCAAGACATGTTGATAATGGTAGATAATGAAAAGAAAATGCGTAAGAGCCTTCTGGAATGGGTATGTATTTTTTTTAATTCTTTTTAGTATCGTTTTGTTTTGTGTTTCATTGTAGTTTCTATACTACTGCTAACTCTAAAATGATTTATATTGTTTCAAAACGTGTTCTTGATCTTTATTGTAAATTATATCATAAAATTCGCATTAGAGGAGTTAGTTTAGAGTTAATAGATTAAAGTTCTCGTAACACAACGCAAATATATCTGTAGAGGTAAGTATTTTATTTTTTAGTGTAAATTTGTGTACGTAAGCATTTCAAGTTATTAATATATTATATTTGTTATATGTCAACATTTATATGCAATGTGATAGTTAATGATGATCAAACAATTATATACAAATGTAAGATTTTACTTTATCTAATTCAAAATCATATCTAAACAGGGTGTGACAGAAGCAGAACGTGAAGCATTCGAACTTTTACCCGATGACGAACGTCAATGCGAAGTTTGTAAAACAACTTGTTTCTTATCCGCGATGACATGTAACTGTAACACAGAAAGCTTGGTATGCTTGCGCCATTACACCTCCCTATGTTCATGTCCACCGGAGAAACATACGTTACGATATCGATACACTCTTGACGAGCTCCCATTAATGTTACAAAAACTGAAACTGAAAGCGGAGTCGTTCGACAACTGGGTCAATTTAGTTAAAGACGCTTTAGATCCAGTAACACCAAAAGCAATGGATTTATCTATGTTTAAAGAACTGCTACGCGAGGCGGAAGATAAAAAATTCCCCAAATCAGATTTGCTGCAAACTCTTATGATGGCAGTCGAAGATGCTGATAAATGTGCTAGTGTTATTCATCAGTTAGATTTGAATAAGATACGTACCAGGACACGCAATTCAGCTGATACTAAATACAAATTAACGGTTGAAGAATTGACACTTTTCTGTGAAGAAATAGACAGTTTGGCATGTACTTTGAAAGAAGCTAAAAGCGTTAAAGATTTGCTGAAACAAACTCAGGATTTTCAAAAAGAAAGTACCAGATTATTGGCTCAAACTTTAGAAGAATTGTTTCCAATTGAACTAGAACAGTGTATCGATTCGGTGTCAGGCTTATGTATTGAGTTACCGGATATAAGACATCTGCGTACTAGATTAACCCAAGTGAGTTGGTTGATCGAAGTGCGACAAACGAGAGAGAAATGTGACTGTATTACAGTGGATACACTCAGAAGTCTACTGGCCACTGGCATTGCCCTTCCACCTAACACTATTCTTGAAAAAGAGCTCGCCGAACTGCAAAGTATTCTCACGGAAGGGGAAGAATGGGAGGAAAAAGCGAAACAATTACTAGATACCAAACCAACGTGCACACTCCCAGAAGTAGAAATTATGGTTGCATACGCTAACGACATCGAAGCCTTCCTTCCTACAGAAGAAATACTGCGAGATATTATGAAAAAAGCAAAAGAATGGAATAAAACAATTGATGAAATACATTCAAGTGAAAATTACCCATATTTCGACACGTTAGAAGAGATTATCAAAAAAGGACGAACGATTCCAGTACAACTGAAAGAGTTGGAACGGTTGGAAGCACAATACACCTCAGCAAAATCTTGGAAAGAAAGAACTGCGAAAACATTCCTACGGAAGAACAGCAACTGTCTCCTTATGGAAGCTTTATCTCCACGAACGATTTCATCAACTCCGACTAGCCCTGTCAAAGCCCTTGGTAAGAAAAAGAATCAGTCCGATGAAGATGCAATAAGTGCGTTTGTTGCAAATATTAAATTAGGCGGAAATGTAGATCCAGCTCAGGTTGTGTCCGCGTTTAAGGAAGCCGAAGAACATGAAATGGAAGCTATACGTAGTTTACGCACGCGGAACCAACGGAAATTCAATGATGATAACAGTGAAACTGAAACGTATTGTGTGTGTCGTAGTGGTCTTTCAGGCTGCATGATGCATTGTGAGTTGTGTAAAGATTGGTTTCATTCTTCTTGCGTACCTCTACCCAAACCAATTCCTCCACCAGTATCCAGTCGGCAGAAAAGCTCAGCGGCCCAAAATAACCCAGCCAAAGACACTAAATTCTTATGCCCCCGTTGCCTACGTACGCGCAGACCACGTCTAGAAACCATCCTATCCTTACTAGTTTCCCTGCAAAAATTATCAGTACGACTACCTGAAGGCGAGGCATTACAGTGCCTCACAGAACGAGCCATGAATTGGCAAGATCGTGCACGACAGTTGCTGGCAACGGAAGAAGTTGCAAATGCATTGGGAAAGTTACAGTTACCAGCTGTAACAAGCACACGAGATAAATCAGAAAAATTAATAAGCGCTATGACTGACCCGAAAAAACCTGGAAATCCGTTAATTTCTGTTGGAGATGATCGGATCCCGGTATTGAAAGAAGAACCAAGTGATGACGCATCCGGGGATGAACTAGTAATCGCGTTGTCCAGTGAAACGGCCGCCTGTGGTGAGAACGGTAAACTAAACAATAAATTTGTTGACTCGGAAGGTTACACGAATGGTGAACATGCTTACTCATTGAATCTTACGCTAACAGATGGTCAGCAAGTTGCACAACAAGCCGCCGCAGTGGTAGCAAAAGAAGATGTGGTTATATCAGATGCAACACGGGAACACCTTGAGGAACTAATGATGGAAGGCGAACTTCTGGAAGTTTCCCTTGATGAGACGAACCACATATGGAATTTGTTGCAAGCAACAAGATCTCCGGCCGAACAAGAACGAACGTACATTGATTTTGACGTGAGTACGGTACGTCGTATCATTTTTTTTTTCTTGGTTTTATATCAAACTCGTGGCCGAATGCGAATTATTTTTAAACAATGATTACTCTTTTTTTATTTTGTTTATAAACAACCTTTATCATTAATAAATATCACTATATAAAATTTAGTGCTATTGACATTTAATTAGCCAAGTATAAAATTGTAAAATCTCATAATTCAATATACAATAGGTTTTCATTGCATTTAACACATCAAAATTTGATTAGTTGATTTAATAGTGATTTAACTGTACTGAAAGCTGTGTACGGTGGTATTTTTTAAAATTCGCTTTATCAAATTGCACTTGAGGATAGAAAATCGTCTTAAAATTGACGGTATAACAATTATTGAAGTACTAGCAATTGTGTAATAGTACTTTGGTTCGTGACTCCCATATATTTATTTCTTACGCTATTATTTTGTAGGAATGTACATTAAACAAAGGCGGCTACCGCAATAAAGTCGCACGAGGTCGCAAAAGAAAATCCGAGGAAGGAGTAATGGATCCCATGAAGAAGAATACGAAAACCAACCCGGTGATCGACAAGAAATTCAAGGTGGCCAAAATGAAGAACATGAAGGAAGGTGTGCGCAAACGCCGTGGTGACGGCCAAACAACGAAGAAATCCACAAAGCAAAGCAACCACTCGGATGACGAAATTGAAGAGGACTGCGCAGCGGGGGCGTGTCTCCGACCGGCCGGTCGCGAAGTTGATTGGGTACAGTGTGACGGTGGGTGTGACCAGTGGTTTCACATGCACTGTGTCGGTCTCGATAAACATGACATAAATGAGGACGAGGACTATATATGCATTAAGTGCTCGCAAAACAATCCCCAGAACATAGATGTTTCTTGCTTCCAAATGGGATCGCCCAACAGCCAAACAGATTACGAGAATGTTTGTGTATGACTGAACTAAAATGAAATTTTGACACAAATACACACACTTAAATCAAGTAACCCTCCCCGGCACACATTTGACCATTATGTACGGATACGAATTTTATTTTTTGAAGTTTTGTTCAACCCCATAAGTTGCTTTTCGTTCGTTTATTTTTTCGGTTTTGCATAATATATCAAAATATATAGAAGGCACTTTTATTTTTTACACTTGTGCAAAGGGTTTGAAATACGCGACGATGTACTTTCCAAAAAAATGAAACATATTTTGTAACTATTGTGTATAATTCGTAAACTTATGAATTATTTATTTTGACAGCTGTCTGGTAAAGTTAGTCAAATATCGCCAGGGGGCATGCATCGGTTTGTCGCCTATCGTTAATAATTATTCATTATATAGAATTTAGTTTTTATTTGTCTTTTTTATATTTTACAAAATATTAAAGTATTTTAAATTACGTGACCATACCAACGAATGAGCATTGGAAAGAATGACTCAATACATATCGTTTTATAATCGATATCATGCATACAAACACAGACTTACTTTTACGTTCATTGTGAAACGCTGCGTAAAATACATCCGATCGATGTTACTGCAGCATTAAATGCCTTTTATTACACGATTGGATATTTTTGACAAATTGGAAATTAATGTGAAAACGGATCGATCCTAACCGTGATTTTGGACCCTATTCTGTATTTATTTTATAAAATAATAAAAAATATTAAATCCATTACGATAACAATACTTATACCAAAGTATCGCGAAATTAGCAAATCTTTATTGTTTTATAAGTAATCAAACCCCGCGATTAATTCAATATAATTATGAATAAAGTATGTTTATATGACCGCGAAGTATAGTTTTACAAAATTTAGAATATGTGAATTTATAAAAATTACATCCTATGTTTAACTTTAGAAGCTTTGCCCAATTAATAATTCAACAGCAATATTAATTATCGCGTTTTGTAGCCCCTTTCTATTTACAAAAAAAAATTGCGGATAATCATCAATAAAACTATTTATTAAAATTCGAAATCATTTGAATTCTGGTGATTGCAGTTAATTTCTCATTTTTAAATACGTAAAATGTGTTTTTATTTCTGATTTAAATGTTTTATAAAATATAGCGACGTTTCCAATATTAAGATGAACTTAATAAGAGACTCGTTAAATAGTTTTATAATAACTCTTTAATTTGACGAAATCTTATTTATTAAATAAAAACGATACTTTTTGTTAATAAATAGGATTTTGTTAATGTCATTTAGTAACAAAATAATGTTACTAAAACAAGAACCTAAATTTAATTTTAAATATCAAAAACCTTTTAAAGCGCCCTAATTTTGTATTGAAAACCTAAATTTCGAAATCAATATTTAGTGCGTTACATAAACGAAATACTACCATTTAGCAGTATTGTCAATATATTCATAATGTAATACGAATATTTATTAATTTTAAAAACATCGTCAATTTGAGCTAAAATTTTATCGAAACCCACGAACTTTTAGTATAATTTTTTAATTTTAAACTTTATTAGAAATGCTAATCATGCAGAAATGACACATTTTCCTAAATTATTTTTTGGTGTGTGGAAAATGCGATCAAAAGAAATGTTGCAGAATAGGAAGTCCTTGCTCACAGTGAAGTCTTAGTTATAATCATTCCAAAGGCACACAATGTTTAAAATACATACATAGATGTTATTTATCTATTGCTTATCATTTTTATACACAATGTTTTTTACGTTCATTATAATGGATTGTTTAAAAATTGGGTCTGCAAATCGTGAATTAAAATCCAGACGTATTTTATTCGCAGTGGTAAATATATTAGATTTGATATAGTTGCTACGAATAAAATACGAAATAGTGCTATAACTTATCCGGTTATAGATTTATTTAGTTACACCTTTAAGTTTAATATTTCTTAAACGTAACGAAAATCGTATTATACTATAAATGTCTTGATTTTAAGTAAGCGAATGTAAGAAATATCAAGAAATGAATACTTCGACAGCTGTCAAATACGGTTAGCAGAATAACCTACCTATAGATGTGACGTCACCATTTTTTCTTTGTGTTTTTATTTACAATATTCGCAATGCAGAAAGTAGTTTTGTTAAGTTAATAAATGTTTATTTTCGTTTTGACGTAACTCTTTATCAGGATTATAGTCAGTTTATTTAAGTTGTGTTTTCTTTTAAAGCCATTTCAAAAAAAAAAAAAAAATCGAAATGTATCTTAATATTATCGTGATAAAACATATTTTCCATAATTATATAATTATACAGAAATACAAAAATAAAGCAAAAACAATTATTCGAGTGTATTTTTTTTCAGTAATTATATCGATTTAAGATTTTCGTTGTGATAGTATTTTTTCAAACAAATTTATGTTACAATTATATTACTTTAATATTACTTATTTTATTGTGATTATTCAACCATAATATATATACATATATTAACATGTAATTCTTATCCCGTTTCTTTCCAGTTTTATTTTTATAACACCACAACTTGGAAGTTTTCTTCTATCCCACGAATAACGACATGTGTAAATGTACAATATTATTCTTTATTAGTTTTTTTTAAGATACAATATGTGAATATTTCTTATTTATTTATCGTAATAAAGCTGATTGTAAGAAAAAACATCAGAGACTGTGGATTTTTTTTTAAATTTCACCTCAATTTATATGTTTCTATTAGTCATTTGTATGTCGGGGTTTTTGTATAATACTAGGATAATTATTTGTAACATATGTGTAATATTGTTCTTAATTAAACTTATTTAAAGAAAATATTTAACAGTTAACATTTATCGAGGATGCTTTGTCTTCGCATTCGCAGCTAGTATTGCTCCAGGCGATGGATAAGGGCGCATTTGAAATAGGGGACCTGTTACAGTCGTATCGGCTCCTGTTTTCGCTTCTGCGCGCGACTCTAAGCCCGACGACCAAGTTCCTCGTGGAATATCCGAATACGCAGCCGGATCCATGGGATCAAGCATTAAAAACTCTTTATTAGTCTTCTTATAGTTGATTTTCGTCTTGTATACTTTCTCCTTTTTAGCCTCTCTTTCTTCACTTCCAGCGCGTTTGCGCTTATCGTCAAGTTCGCGTTTTTCGGCAATATGTGCTAAGCGCAACAGTAATTCTTCACGTAAATATGCAGCGCTGTGCGTCAAATGTGATCGAGGATGCTTTGGAGGTAGCCAAGAGACTAAATCTTTCTCAGGATCCCAATAATAAAATCTACCGCTAAACAAAACGTTATTATAATAAATAAACGCTATGAAATATACAGACATACCAGCCTCTGTCGTAGATTTCTTTAAAATTTGCAGGTAACGGAAATTTCTTTAGCAACTTCTCGCGGCGTTGTAAATATTTCAAGCTCGGTTCTAGAACCCCAACTTTCCAACGTGTTATGCAGTATTTGGTACATTCATGGTAGACGTTGCACTTATTGGGGCACCCTTCAAAACCTTTCGATGATGTCGTGAATCTTGTTTCACCTCGAGGTTTTGCTAAAAACATTCAAATATACAATTTATCAAGCGTAAACGACCGACAGTCAATATAAAATACCTGCAACAAAACCTCGTTTAGCTAATTTAGCTGCTAATGCAGGAGGTAATGGCATTTTTATAATTTTAATGCACGAAAGAAAATTATTACCTCAGGTTACTTTGTTTTTGTATCATTTCTACATAACCCCTGTATTAAACGGCATTATTTTGACAGCTGCAAATAAATAGTGTACGGGCAAAAGATCTATCTACTTACGTTTATATTTATTAATTTTAGTGAATAACTTAGTAATAAACACGAAATAAATCTATATTTATGTTAAAAAGTAAATATAGAGTTTGCAAAAATCGATAAAAGTTTAGATTCAATAGAGATGCGAAATTGAAAAGAGAACATTTTAGCTTCTCCTTCCACTTTTCAAAAATGGGGTATAGCAATATGAGATATTAGCATTGCGTAAATGGCCGAAAAGTGAAGTAATTGTGGTACGAGCTGAATTTAGAGGGTAAAGCGGAAGAATTTTGCAAAACGTTGCATTGTCACCACACATACCAAGGATGTGTTTATGATATAGAATTACTTTTGGTTTTGTTAAGCGTCGAAATAAAAAGTTATTTACAAATGAAAATTCAAATATATTTTACTTGTTATCTACCGCGAGCGCATGTGGTGGTTATATCTCGAAACTCAATGTGTCACTTTCTAAAATTTGAATATGTTTTAAAATTTATCTTTTATTTCATTAATTTTGTTTTGTTCTTGTCCCATATTGTTTAATCTAATATTAAACAATATCTCTTGTTGCTATCGGTCCATTACGTTGAGTAAAAGTTATAATATCTAACAGATTTGACAGGTTGAGCTTAGAAATATTACCACCACCAGCGCTAACAGCAGCTAGTCTGAACTGAAGTGTAAAATATTTGAATTTTCATTTGTAAATAACTTTTTATTTCGAGCCTTAACAAAACCAAAAGTAATTCTATATCATAAATACATCCTTGGCATGTGTGGTGGCAATGCAACGTTTTGCAAAATTCTTCCGCTATACCTCTGAAATTCAGCTCGTACAACAATTACTTCATTTTTCGGCCACTTACACAATGCTAATATCTCATATTGTTATACCCCGGTTTTGAATTTGGAGACGGGGAAGCATTGCATCTCTCTCGCTGTCACAACTCTATACAATGTTTGTCGTATGGTGTAGGGTAAGTAGACCAGTAATGGAACGACGCTAGTAATAGAACAGGTATCAAAAACTTGGCTGTATACGTTTAAAATTGTGCAAATGCGTAGGTATAACAAAGATTTAAATATTTATATATAGTTTTAAACAAGAAAAAACCTTTTGCACGTCCTTATTAAAATTATTAATTAAAAAAAAACGAATATTGTTTAGCGATATTAAAATTGTACTTTTCACAGCCATTTTTAGTTAGTTTACGGTTACTATAGCTTAAGCAATTGCAATCATATTTACTAGAAAAACGTATTTTTTTATATTTACCTGGTTAAATAAACTAAATGAATATTTCATCGAAACATTTCAAATGTTTAATATTGACATATTTTTTTTTATTCTAAAAACACGATTTCTAGTATTGCACTAAAAGTTTGAAGAGCGCGCTAATAATAGAACACTTTATGCGTACCAACGGTGGTTCACAGGCGGCCATTTTGTTGGGGGGAGGGCTTCGAATTAGTTCGAATTATATACTCCACCAGAATGGCCGCCGTGAGCGTGACCGTCGCTTTTCAGGTACTAACCGTACTAATGTTTCTTACAATATGGACTGAGTGATTGTTTCGGCAAATATTGGAATTAAAATTTTTCTGTATTTAAATAACATATTTTTTTATAAGAGCTATATAAATAAAATACTTAGTTCTATATTTGGATGTTAAATTTAAAATAAATTTTAATGCTAATTAAGTAATTTGTATTTATTTTTACTTATACACTGTATAATTTTCATTTATAATAAGCGTATTTATTTTTTAATAAGAAATTTAGAGAGAAGCGTATTTATTTTATAATAATTTTTCTTAACGAACGAAATATTATATGTTATTACAAATAACATTTAAAAAGCTTTTTTAGTTATTATTGCAACATTTAGTTTTTTTTTAATGGCGTTTGAATAGTGCGTTACATTGTAACAAAATCCGTAAGTCTTACGTTTTACTTGAATTTTATGTATTTTACTTGATTTAAACTATATTAGATTATGTCGTTCAACGTGAGTTGCGCTGTGCCAAGTTGCAAATCGAGTGGGTACTGTTTTACGTGGTTTCCGAAAGCTTATAACACGATGTTTAAAAACTGGATTGGGCTGGTAAACAATCCGAAATTATTTAAAATGCCAGAAAAGCAAATTTATCATTCGTATCGGGTCTGCCTTAAACATTTTAGTCCTTGGTGGATTTATATAAATGGTAAAGGCAGAACTACCGTATTACATGGTGCTTATCCAACTTTGTACTTGGATGAGCGGTACGCTGTGCAAGAAGGTAGGAAAACCATTTTAATTTGATAAATGTTTTTATTAATAAAGTAATTTATTTAGATATCCCCATGCCCGATGTAACAATTGCATCTTCTTTTACATCTTCGTTGAGGGAGCACGATTAATGTGTTTCAGTGCGACCGGAAGGTATAAAATATTTTTGCTTGGTTTAACTCGAGCTAATAAAATATTGTTTTCAGAGGTATCGAGCAAGGGTAATCATCGTCAAACCAGAAAATCGAATCCTAAGTCTACAAATTAATTTTCAATTATAAATAACATTTTATAGTTTACATTTAATTCAGATACGACAAATTCACCGCAAAGTAGCAGAAAACGAAAGGAATGGAGTTTGTTTCTGCTACCAAGCGTCCAAAAATCTGTGCTAATGCTGGTAACAGCAAGAAGTATATTATATGCTTTTTGGTAACGGGATGTTTATTGCCAGACGTAAAACCATAACTACTACACGCACACACACACGTCATTTTTAAAATAATCGGAATCGATTCAGGGAAGGTCAGCAGGTATATTTCTGTTAAAATATCGAGATGTAAATCTTTCATAATTACTATACTTATACTGCGTATAAGAAAGTAAAAATTAATTTTGTTACAGCAAAATAGGGGCAATTTTGATTTTATGGCACTGCTTTAAACCTTACCTTCAAGTAACTGTTATTGATTCCATACATTATGTGAATGAATTAAACATTTTCTAGACCAATATTATGTTTGTGAATAGTTTAGTTTAATTAACAGCTCAGTCTAAGCATGAATATATTTATTTTAAAGATCTTATGGAAATATATTGATTTTATTTCCAAATATAGTTTTTTTTTATTCTATGATCAACATTGTTAATTAGATTGCAGTAGATTTATAGGGCGAAATTGAGAAGACGATTTTTTTCCACAGCGTTCCAATATATTTCAGGGTAGAAATAATTTTACCGACCGGCAATAAATTACCGGTCGAATCAGTAAAATTATTTATACCTTGAAGTATATCGGAATGCTGTGGATAAAATTGTCTTCATTTTTTATCTGTACATCTATCTCTTTCTAATGCATATACCTATCTCTCTCTCATATATCTATCTCTGTCTACTATGTCTATCTCTTTCTATACGTCTTCTTAAACTTCCAAACCCAACCCGTATACAATATTTCATAAGCCCAAGTTGTCGGAGTCTATTTTCAGTTATATTACTGACACCCCCTGGCCCACAAATATCCCTAAGTGACCTTTCCTGCTGTTCCTTGATGCGTACATCGTTCTTCTATTGAGCACCCGCTGCTATAAATAGAATAGTAAGCAAGCGAGCAGAGAGTAGGGGGAGTAATAAGAAACATAGCCACCATTGGACAGAGTTTTGTTAGGTTAGAAAATTGCATATTCGCCGCTGTTCTAGATGTCGCGATCGTCGCGATAATAAAAATTATAAAAAATTGAACGAATAAAATGAATATAAATTTTAAATATTTACTTGATAATTTACTAATCAAATAAAAATTTAGGATGATTTTATACTGCATTTTTTGGAAAAATAAATTATTTATTTATAAGTACGTTTATTGGAATCCATTTTGTAAATAATGTAACATTTTTATTGTGCAATACGTCATACATGCAATTTTGTTATTGTTATTTATTGATTTGTTCTCTGTTATTTATCGGGAAGTTCTTTTGTATTTTATATTAATTTAACTCTAACAAGTGTTTGTTTTTGAGCAATCTCTTTTTTTGTGGCATGTAAGTATTAAATCACAAATAAATAGTAAACATTTGACATGAATTCTATAATAGTTTGTTCGTAGTATGCATTTAAATAACCGATTCTGTTGTGTTCCCGAATGCTTTGATTACAGAAAACGGTTCGCCTGTTTTCCGAAGGACAGAGCACTTTTCCAAATTTGGTTGGAAAAAATCAACAATCTGCGACTGTACGTTATTCCTCCTGCACATGATGTTTATAGAACATATCGTGTATGTTCAAAACATTTTGAGTGCAGGTGGATTAGACCATGCGCTTATCCTGGCGCGATCCTATTCAACGACATGCGACAGAAAGGCATCGTAAGACGTTGCGGAGGAAAAACAGAAAGTAATTTTTTTGTCGTACATGGGTGCGTATGAGAAGAATGTACTAACATCAAAACCATATTATTGAAGAAAAACTTATTTAAATGTTAAACAATGGTTTAAAGATTGCGATGAATGGATGAAAGTCAATTGTAGCTTCATTAAAAATGTACTTATTAAAATTAGTTTTCTTTTATAAATATGAGCATTTACTTGTTCCATTATAAAAACTATTTGATCGAATGTAATTCATATTCGACTGAAGAGCCAAAAACGAATATTATTAATATTTAATAATATAAAATATAATTGTTATCTTAACATATAAATATGTGAATGTTATATAAAGTAAAATTTAAACCTGAATTAGTAATAAATATTTGTATTATTTAAATAATGGTTTTTATTTAGGAGGTACTTTTGCATTTCGTGGTCTACTGTACCACGAAAATAAAAGTACATCTATCCTTTCATTAAAAAAAAAAAAAAAACGCGCGCCCTCGGTGGCTGCGGCGACAACTAAACCTCCAGTGTAGGCTCCATGGAACCCGCCATCTTTGCAAACGTTGTACAACCGATTTAACGTTGAAATCCATCTCCCCATACTCTCTGCAAGCGAGGTTAGACAATTAATGTTTATACATATATTTTATATCAAAACAAATTTTAACTGCACATATATAATTCTTTAAAAAGTATGTATCAGTTTATATATTATTTACATTATACTTACACTGAAATCTTATTGTTTATCCCATAAAAAGTAAAAATCGAAAACATAACCCCTTTAATTTATTTTTGTATTCATTTGAATAAATTATTTTTATTTTAGTGAAAACTGGTGAAACTGGTGACACCGATAGTAAAAAGGGCAAAAAGAAATGTAAAAAATTAAGAATTAGGACCAAAACCTCATATACGCTTGAAAATTTAACGAAAGCTTTAGAAGAGATAAAAGGGAAAAAAATTAGTTTCAGAGCTGCAAAAGCAAAATATGGCATACCATCCACTACACTATTTTCAAAGTATCACAAAATGATTCCAATAAATGCAAAAAAAGGCCCTGCAACAGTTTGTTCATATGAAGAAGAAAATAGAATAGTCGAATGGATAATTGCTTGTGGTGATAAAGGGTCACCAGTCACAAAAAAACAGCTATTAGACAGTGTACAGGAGCTTATGGTTTTATCAAATAGGAAAACCATTTTCATTAAAAATCGTCCAGGGAACGGGTGGTTTTCTTTGTTTTTAGTGTTAGAATTAAGGCAGGCATGGAAAGTGTTTTCTTGTTATATAAAAAAAAAGAGGAACAGAGAAGTTGTTGTGAGTAACGACAGCAGGGATGATGAAAAGAATTACTGTGTGATATGTAATTAAGATATTAATAATAAAATATTAAAACCGATCTAAAGAGTTTATAACAATTCAGAAGTGGGATAACGTGCTCAGTGAACGTAGTAGAGAAAAATCGAAATAAAAATATATTACTGTGTGTATATACAGCCAGTAGCGATAATTCTGAAACATTGCATTGAATCAAAAAGTGTTCCAAATGAAAAGTTAATGGTTCTGAGGGGGACATCTGATGCCGTAGACTTTGCCCCCCCAGCCCCCCAAGGGGGGCGGGAACAGGGGGCAACTTTAAAATCTTAAATGGAAACCCCTATTTTTTTATTGCAGATTCTGATAGAGGGTTAAAAAGTATGTAAGTTTTATCCGAAACATTTTTTTTATTGGTCGAGAGATGGCTCTGCAAATGTAAAAATTAGGTTTTTTGTCAATTAAATTGCGAAAATCGTCACGTAATTAACTGTTATTATTACTTAAGACTTACTCACAACCTTACAAGGTTGTTTTTTTCTCAGCCTGCCCAAATACTACCCCCCCCCCCCCCCCCCCCCTACAAAGACGTAAAGTACTCAAAAATAGCGATTGAGTATTTATTTTTCAAATTAAATAATGGTAAAATAATTCAAAAAAGAATGTCATTTTTTTTTCAAACAGTGTTTGACCGGGCCCCCCCACATACTCTTGACAATTTACACAATTTTCCGGTAACGAGTGCACGTTAACGCGATACCAAATTCACAAAAAACACGTTGACACTCCATCGCTGCTGTGCGTTCACTTGTCGAACCCAGTAGGGGTTTTCAGCACTCCAATAATGGGCATTGTGGATGTTGACGAATCCGGTATTCTGGAAAGTGCACTCGTCGGAGAACAGGACTCGGTGGAAGAATAAACGGTCGCGGTCGATCTGCTGCACAGCCCAGTTGCAGAAACCCACACGATTGGCGAAATCATTTCCATGAAGTTCTTGAACGCGCATGATGTGATACGGATGGAACTTTGCCGCGCGGAGTAACCGTTGAGCCGTCGATTTCGGTATGCCGATTTCTGCCTGGATTTCTCGGAGACTGATATGGGGATTGAGGTGTACAGCTCCAAGTATGGCGATGGTGCGGGGGTCGTCATCCACAAGATTCGCTCGAGGTCGGTGTCGTTGTAGGTGACCTTGGTGCAAACGTTGTTCCAGCCCTCGCATTGTACTGCGAGACGGACACCGACGATCCGGGAATCTTTGGCGATACAGTTCTACTGCATTGGTGTAATTGTTCAGCGACTCTCCAATGACTTTTAGGATGTCCACAATTTAGGTCGGTGAGTAGTCCATGATTACTCAACGACTTGGCTTTGCGTACTGAACTCATTTTTAAAAACTAAATTTAAAAAAGGAACGAAAATAAAAAAAATCCAAGAAATCTTATTTGAATGTAAACAAAACAATCAAGTGCGACGTTAAAAATGTACAATTTATGCACGTCCGAGCGTTGTGTTTACTTCACGCAGCCCAGTATTCTGCGAAACGAAATTCTCCTAATTTGTTAAAACTTCACTCGGTAAAATAAAGGACGCGTAAAAATATCTTCGACTCAATCGACAAATCGGAAATTTTAGATTCTGCGATAACTTGGCGCGAAGTAATGATTTTTTAAATGTAAATTGTTTTTAATGAGGAGGCAGAAACAATTTGTGTTTTTTGTGAATTTGGTATCGCGTTAACGTGCACTCGTTACCGGAAAATTGTGTAAATTGTCAAGAGTATGTGGGGGGCCCGGTCAAACATTGTTTGAAAAAAAAATGACATTCTTTTTTGAATTATTTTACCATTATTTAATTTGAAAAATAAGTACTCAATCGCTATTTTTGAGTACTTTACGTCTTTGTAGGGGGGGGGGGGGGTAGTATTTGGGCAGGCTGAGAAAAAAACAACCTTGTAAGGTTGTGAGTAAGTCTTAAGTAATAATAACAGTTAATTACGTGACGATTTTCGCAATTTAATTGACAAAAAACCTAATTTTTACATTTGCAGAGCCATCTCTCGACCAATAAAAAAAATGTTTCGGATAAAACTTACATACTTTTTAACCCTCTATCAGAATCTGCAATAAAAAATAGGGGTTTCCATTTAAGATTTTAAAGTTGCCCCCTGTTCCCGCCCCCCTTGGGGGGCTGGGGGGGCAAAGTCTACGGCATCAGATGTCCCCCTCAGAACCATTAACTTTTCATTTGGAACACTTTTTGATTCAATGCAATGTTTCAGAATTATCGCTACTGGCGGATTAAAATGGGACACCCTGTACAAGTGCTGTGTTAAGACGTGTTTTTAAAAAAAAAAAGTTCTATATGTAAAGATGATGCGAACCAGAAGTCAACAATCTGTGGTTGGCGAAACTAGCAATCAAGATACCGGAATCACCGCTGTGAATGGCGTGGACGACAATGTGCTCGTCTTATCTGAGCCGCAAAATAACGTCACTTCCTGCATGCAAGACGGCCAACTGCCGAACGACGCGTCTTCCAATAAAAATAGCGTCTCATCCGGCGTGCAGGATACAGGAGCTTCTCCTATAACTTCTACAACCATGGAGTTCAGGACAAACATGATGCGTATGATGGAATCCATGATGTCATCCATGACGAAAATGCAGCAGAATGTGAGCAATCAGGTTCCCCCTACTCCGAATTTCGCGAGTACAAATGAGTCTTCAGCTGTTACTTACTGCCTTATGCCCGACCTGTCATCGTCAATTGAAGATTACGATGGTGAAGGAGACGCAGGTCGCGCACGATCTTGGTTGGAGTCTTTGCTCCGCACTGCCAGCAATCTTCGGTGGCCAGATGCATTCAAGCTGGAAACCGCTAAACTCCATCTTGCGAGAGGTGCCCGTGAGTGGTACCTTGGTCGTCAACATCGTATCAGTACTTGGGCGGATCTCGAGGCGGAGTTTCGAACATCATTCGCCAAAGAATGACTGCGAGGATGCAGGGAAATGGTGAGTCAGCAACAGAATATGTTTATTCAAAGATGCGTCTTTGCAGAGACTTGGACCTTTCATTCGCTGAAGCGCAAGAGCAAATCCTGATAGGTTTGCGATCCAGAACTCGATGTTCAGAACTCATATGTCAGTTGTTCGACAATGAAGATGCGTTGTTGGAAGCGATACACCGTTGCGAACGCGTCGACAAAATCCGTGCTGAACGAAGTGAAAACGATGGGACCTCCGAAGGCAGATGTTAAAGCCGCTGTCCACCAATCAGCACAGTCCAGAATAACAGAACGACGTTGCTACAATTGCAACCAGTACTCTCACCTCGCTCGTGATTGTCCGGAGCCAAGGAGACCGATGCGCTGCAGAAGCTGTAATCAAGAAGGCCATCTGCAATGAAACTGTCCGTCAAACCCGCAAATGAATCGCACCAAACCAGGAGCGTTGCTGATTTCGACACCCGCCACGGATGCGGGTAAGTACATGAAATCTGTATATATTAACGGACAAGAATTCCAGGGACTCATCGACACTGGAAGTTTGAGCTGCGTGGTACGTTCTACTGTAGCCTTTCAAGCAGGTTTACGTATGCAACCAAATAGCTACGCAATATATGGATTTGGAGATACGCCATCTGAAGCGGCGAAAACGCTGGGAACCGCGATGGCAGATATTGTAGTGGATGGTGTCAGAGGACACGTCGAGATACTGATTGTTCCGGATAAGGTTCAACCAGTTGAGGTGATCATAGGTCGTTCGGGGACAGAGCAACCGCACGTCACATACATGAAGATCGGAGACAAACTAGAGATTAGAGATACGACAGAGTTGCCTTTTCAATACGCGGATATCGAGAAGCTAACTCATATTGATTTACGTGCGACACCACAATTCCAGCGAGAACTGTGAATCTTGTAGAAATTGACATTCCGTAACAACGAGTATTCGGATCAAACGGAAAGACACTATTTACGTCGGAGACTAGGAGTGCAGAAGTGCCTGTCGCGAACTTTACCAATCACACCATCACTGTTGAAGAGGGCCAAGTGATTACGCGAGCCGAAGAAGTCCTGACGTGTCAGACAAACGACACACAGCAGAAGGATGAAGACGAGTTGCCAGGGATCCAAATCGATAAATCCGTATCTTCCAGTGAACGCAAGCAGCTAGTGAAGTTGTTGCGACAATATAGAGATTGCTTCGCTACAAACATGAAAGAGCTCGGTTGCACCTCAATAACGGAGATGACCATCGAAGAGACGGACAATAGCAAACCTGTGCGATGTAAGCCTTACCGAACCACGAAAGCAGACCGTGCGATTATTGCTGTGAAGCAGTGGAAAGAGTATGGCATAGCAACCAACACAAAATCCGCTTATGCTAGTCCCGTACTCGTGGTATGGAAGAAAAATGGAGAACCGAGGGTAGTCGTCGCCTACAGACGTCTAAATGCTCAGACAAAGAAGCAACCGTGGCCGATACCTGTCATCGATGAGCTGCTGGAGCAACTGTCTGAAGCTAGCATGTTCACAGTACTTGACCTCGCTCATGGGTACTTTCAGATACCACTCAACGCTGAAACGAAGGAAAAAACGGCGTTTGTAACACCAGACAAGACAGGCCAGTTCGAACGTATGTCGTTTGGACTAGTAAATGCGCCGTATGAATTTACTCGTCTGATGCATCATGCTCTAGGTGATCTGCGAAATCATATCGCGTTATGCTACATGGACGACTTGATGATACCGGCTAAAGATTGGAACGACATGTTATATCGTATAGAACGTGTGTTTGAGGCGTTGAGGCACGCTGGACTGACGTTGAAACCAAGTAAGTGCGAGTTTGGCCGCCGAGAAGTAGGGTTTCTTGGTTTTCGGGTTTCAGCCGACGGTATTCGACCAGGAGAAAGAAAAATCTTAGCGATCAAAGATTTTATAGCTCTCAAGAATGTACACGAAGTGCGAAGGTTTCTTGGACTAATTGGATTCTTCCGACGATTCGTCCCGCGCTGGGCAGATGGAGCTAAACCACTCAGTCAGCTGACTGGTAAGGATGCTAAATTTTCATGGAAAGATGAGCAACAGAATGCTTTCGAGGACTTAAAGATGGCACTGTTGAGTGATCCAGTGCTGCGGTTGTATAACCCTCGAGCGACGACGGAGCTACACACTGATGCTAGCGCAGAAGGACTCGCCGGGATGCTATGTATTAGCATGGAAAGTCGCATCTGGTGTACTGCGTCAGTAAAAAGCTAACACTGACGGAACGAGTGTACCACAGCAGCAAGCTCGAGTTGATGGCGATAGTATGGTGCATGGAACGATTGAGGCAGTTTCTGATCGCCATTCAATTCACAGTCGTCACCGATTGTCAGGCGCTGGTATTTATGAATCAGAAAAAGACAACCAATCCTCAAATCGCTCGATGGATGATGTTGGTACAAGAATTTGACTTCGAAATTCGTCACCGACCGGGTGTGCGAATGACTCACGTCGACGCTTTGAGCAGAGCGAGTGTAGAGACTGCTTCTGATACCATATCCGAAATTTTACAACGAGTAGAGGTATGCTTGACGCTCACCGTAGAAGATCAAATACTGCTCATGCAGCGCGGGGACGTCGAATTGCGTGAGAAATTACGTATTCTCTCGAAATTAGAAAAGGACCGGAGCAATGAGGAGATCAATCACGTACAGGGATTGGAACTCCGGGCCAACCTACTGTACAAAAGACTTGGAAACCGGTTGTTATTTGTGGTACCAAAACCAATGAGAAAGGCAATCGTAGTGAAATGTCACGACTTGATGGGGCATTTTGCACTTGACAAAACCGTGGCAAAAATACAAGAATTGTACTGGTTTTCAGGTATGCGTCGATACGTCAAGCAGCATATTGGTGCCTGCTTTGATTGCCTAATCACGAAGACACCAGGCGGAAAGCGTCCAGGGAAGTTGAATCCGATTCCACCGGGACAACGACCATTTGACGTAATCCATATGGATCATGTTGGACCATTTGTGAGGAGTAGAAGGCGCAACTCGCAGTTGCTGGTGATAGTGGAAAATTTAACAAAATATATACATCTTTACCCGATGGCATCAACGTCGACCAAAGATGTGCTGAGAGCATTTTCAAACTTCAACCTGAAACGTGGACTACTGAATTGAGTTGTAACAGATCGCGGTACGGGCTTCACGTCGCGTGAGTTTGAAATATTCTGTACTACACGCGGAATACGTCATACGTTGAATTCGACGCAACATCCACAAGCGAACGGTCAAGTGGAGCGCGCGAACCGAACGTTGCTACCGCGAATTATGATCGGGATCAAAGATCCGGACCATCGAGATTGGGATGCGCAACTGGACGAGATTGCAAGAGATATCAACTGCACGGTGAATAAATCAACCGGAAGAACACCATTTGAAACACTTCACGGGTATCAACCCAGGTTTCACGATGGACTCGAAAGATTCACCGCAGTAGCTGATCACGAGTGGACTCGCGCCGAAATTATTCAAGATGAGGTAAAGCGCAACATCCTCAATGAACAAACGAAAATGAAAGAAGCGTTCGACAAGAAACATCATCAGGCTCCTACATACGAATCAGGTGAGCTTGTGATAATGCAAAGAATTCCCGAATACACCGGCCAACCAAACAAGACGCAAATCAGTTTCCGAGGTCCTTTCGTAATTGTCGACAAACTGCCTGCCGACACGTACCGTGTAGCTGATCTGCAAGGTAAGGAAGGGCGCCGTTACGCTTCCACGGCACACGCTTCGCAACTGAAAGTGTGGAGGTGTCCTCGCGTTTTCGACGACGATCCACACGAATTGAGTGGGTCAACGGATGAAAACGGCGATCCACCGTCAGAACATGCGGCCGCAACGACGCGGTATATTCGTGGAGATACGCATGATGTTTCAGATATCCGCCCAGATCGAGAGGAACGTCCAAATGATCTACCTGGACTTCCGGATCCAGTAGCAGCTATAGACAGTCAGGATCTAAATGAAGTTGTACCAGCATTCGATCAAGCAGAACGAAGTGGTCGACCAGTGCGAAACCGACGCCGACCGCAGTTCTACGTTGCATCAATCGCAGCCGATCAGGGACGATCGGATGCCAGGATGGCCGAATGTTAGAATTAAGGCAGGCTTGGAAAGTGTTTTCTTGTTATATAAAAAACAGAGGAACAGAGAAGTTGTTGTGAGTAACGACAGCAGGCATGATGAAAAGGAATACTTTGTGATATGTAATTAAGATATTAATAACAAAATATTAAAACCGATCTAAAGAGTTTATAACATTAGAAAGGCATAAAGACAGATTAACCAAAAGATGTACTGAAAATTTCAGTACGGCAAGAGCTCATGTAACTGAGGAGCAAATCAGACATTGGTTCCAGCTTGTAGAATTATATTTAACAAAAAACAATCTAATTGATATTGATTCATCACGAGTATTCAACCTCGATGAATCAGCATTTTGTTTGAATCCAAAATTAGGTAAGGTACTGGCAAAAAAAGGCACTAAAAATGTTTACCAGTTATGCAGTGGACAAGAGAAAGAAGCAATAACAGTGCTATATACAACAAATGCTGCAGGAGATATGCCTCCGCCCTTCATTCTTTTCAAGTATATAAGAGTACCTAAAACAGTGGTCGCAGAATTGCCTGATGGTTGGAGTTATAGTGGTACAGAGTCTGGATGGATGGATAATGACAGTTTTTTTGACTACATAAAAAGAATATTTTACCCATGGTTAAAATTGAATAATATTCAATTCCCAGTTGTCTTATACGTTGATGGACATGCATCGCATTTGACTCTAGCATTAACAGAGTTTTGTGAAAAACATGGCATTATTATTATAGCTCTTTTTCCAAATTCAACACATTTTCTCCAGCCTGGTGACGTTTCTCTTTTTCACCCATTAAAAAATTCTTGGAAGAAATGTGTTAATGAATGGCGTGAAACTAAACCAGACTTCACAAAAAAAGACTTTGCCCATTTAATGCTGAGGCTATTAATTATAAAGAATTAAATAAATATTGTGAAATACAACACGAAAAACAGCTACCTGATGTGCATGGTGAAATTCAAGGGCATCCAAAAATAGATCAAATACCATTGAACGAAGATGTACATTTACAACAGTCAAACAAAGCAGTACCTGATATTTTAAAGGAGTTTGAAAAATATTCATCAGTGGAATTGATAAATGAATTTCAACAAAAAGAAGTTTCTCAAGAGAGTTATAAGGGCTTATATAATTTGTGGCTAAAGCTGAAACGTGGTATTTATTAAATTTTTTATAAATTTATTTGATAATGCGATTAAATTAAACAAATTTACAAAAATGATTTTTATTTTATATTTATATTATAATTTCTTTTTTTTTTCTAAATCTTTTTTATATTTTTCTAGAAAAAAATGATCCTCATGAAATAATAGAAAACGACGATGTTATTTTAATGAATGGTGATATAATGGATGCTTCTTTAGAAAACATTTCTTTTGAATATATTGATTTAAGTAAGTTTTCTAAAAGCGATGATGGATCTCCTCTTGATTTAACTTTAGGATCTAATAATAATTTAGATCAGCCTTGCTCCTCAAATTATAATAATGATCCTTTAAAACTTTAATATGTTCCTAAAAATGAAAGTATAGTACAAACATCTTTGATAAGCAATTCACAAGCAATAAATAATGAATCTGCAGATGCTAATTTAAATAATAATAAAGAGAATCTTTCTTTAAAAAATAATGAAAATTTTAAAATTTCATCATCACCAATAGAAGAAAATGTTAATACAGGCAATAGCTTGATTCCTGAATTTACTAATAAATGTATCGACAATTTTGAAAATAAAAGATTGAATGAACATGTGATTATACAAAAAACAATAAGAAAAGATATTCAACCTGCTATCAAAGAATCAATAACTCAAAACGTAACTCTCTCAAGCCAATTTATGAATGAGAGTTAGAATAATTTTGTTGAGGAAAATTTATCTGTAGAAATGCACAAATAAAATCTCAAATGTAATAAAAGATGACCAGAATCTTGTTACATCAAAAACTTCACCTTTCTCACAAGCGTTTAAAAAACGTAAACCATTCGTTAAGGCAGTAATAAAAAGAAAAACATCTGCTAAGAGATAGCTTGCATATTCTTCTCCAGTTTTGACAACTGAAGAAGGAAAACAGATATTGTGGAGAATGTAAAAATCCAAACAAACGCAGCATAATGAGCATGGTCGCGCATGCGCAGAGGCGCATTTAACATAAAATGCTTTTTCAATTTGAAAATATAGCTTTATTAAAGATGTTCGCAATTGCATAAACACTATAGCATAAAGGTTATTCTATTGCCCCTAACACATTCATTTTTTTCATTGATTCTTTGACAAATGCAAGTGTAATGTCTCAAAATAAATGAGCCGCCGATTCTGGCCATAAGGTTTACATGTCTCTCAGCGTTGAATGCGAACGAATTCGATCCCCGCGTCTTTTGTCACGTGCTTACTTTTTTTGCCTATATTTTTGATTGAGAGACTCAGAATTGCCCTACTGATGTATTGCACCATCTTTCTCAAGTAAAAGATGACGCTTAGGGCAGAAAAAGTGGCTTGTCACGGCGGGCGCGAAATACGATTGCGTGGATCTGAAAAAATTTCTGTGAAAAGTCCCATGCTATTCTTATGGAGAAATGCACTTTTTTTTTAAATGCAAATTAAAGCTGTTAAAAAAATTTTAGTAGCATAACTTGAGGTCTGAGCACAAAGTAGGATAGTTTAAGTGTCAGTTAGTATTAGAAACTCACGGGGCCCATCCATAATTACAGATTTATAGCTATTTGAAAATATGTGAAATACAAAAATGGCGCCTCTTTTGTACTTCCGGTATTGAAATATTTGAAGTATGCGTTAAGAAACACATGTTTTGATGAAAATTAATATTTAATTTATTATCCAAATCGCCGAAATTGCTATAAAAAAATCAAAATTAATATAAAATCAAAGAATATAAAATAATATCGTTATTTGGTTATCAATATAATGAAATTAATCAATAAATAATTTAATTTTGATATATTCCTGTTGACTGATCGTATAATTTAGTCCTGATCATTTTGACGTTCACGTTCGCACATGTTCTGAGTTGTTGTATCTAGTATTTTTGAGTTTATTAATCTTTTGTGGTGTTAATAGTTTGTTTTTGTCTGTTAAATTAAAGTTAATTTCGTTTATTATATTAAATTCATTGTTTGTTCAAGTAAATTCATTTTGTTTCTTAAATTAAATTAATTTTTCTTGTAAAATTAAATTCATAATCCCTGTATAGATCTTGGATCGATTCAGTCTTTTTAAAGACTCCCCCTTTGTTGTTGCTTTTTGTATTTTTGCGTTTGATAATATTTAGTGGTTCTATTTGTCCGTTTTGTTTCTCAAATTAAATTCTGTTCGTTTATAAATTTAAATTCATATGCTATATATAGATCTTTGAGCGAACTTTCAGAATCCCCTTTACTATTGCTGTCGCTGATTTATTTTAATTTATTGATATGGGGACTTGAAGTGTAAACACTCGGGAAAGAATGTAGTGTGCAAGTTAATATGTTTCCCAGAAAATGAAGGAGAGAAACCACCATATTGTGTATTCGAGTTTTTTTATGTCCAACCATAAATAATATATTTTAAAGAATATTAACTCAGGAACTCAACTACAACGTACGCATTTTTGTTTGTTATTTTAAGGAGAGTTTAGAGAAAATGGTTCCACAATCATTCCTTGGATTGAATGCAAGAGGGCTGCTTATGAAACATGCGGACGTTTACTTTATCAGGCGTTGTATTAATTTGTTACTGTGAAATTAAATATAATATGTATATAAGATAATTATTCTTTGATAAATAAACAAAGTTTTAGTATGAAACATAATTTCTTTGTTTAGATAATATTTATTTTATAGTGCAAATATTTAAAACACTAAATATAAAATTGATTTTTAATCAATCACAACAGATATATTGTAAATAGTTATCATAATAAATTTTATAACACCATCAGTATTGCAATTCTTCTTCATAAATAACTTCCAATATGACGCGTGTGTTTTTGATCCATAGTGAAGGAGATACTAATAAAACCACAGACAATGATATTTAAAAATACTGATTTCGATCCAAAAAGTATACTGAGAATATGAATTTAAATTTACAAACAAAAAGAATTTAAATTAAGAACCAAAATGAATACATTTCAATAAGCAAAATAACTTTCATTTAATACACGAAACGAACAAATAGAAGCAACAACTTCAAAATGTCTGCGAATGTTAATGTCAAAGTGACAGATCAGGCAACGGATTATGCGATCAGTTAACATGAATATATCAAAATTAAATTATTTATAGGCCCATTTATTTATATTGATAACTAAATAATGATATTATTTAATATTTTTTGATTTTATATTAATTTAGATTTTATCTATAGTAATTTCGACGATTTGGATAATAAATTAAATATTAATTTACATCAAAACATGTGTTTCTAAACGCATACTTAAAATATTTCAATTCCGGAAGTACAAAAGAGGCGCCATTTTTGTATTTCACATTTTTTCAAATAGCTATAAATCTGGGATGGACCCATGAGTTTTTAATACTAACTGACACTTAAACTATCCTACTTTGTGCTCAGACCTCAAGTTATGCTACTAAAAACTTTTAAGTAGCTTTAATTTGCATTTAAAAAAAAAGTGCATTTCTCCATAAGAATAACATGGGACTTTTCACAGAAATTTTTTCAGATCCACGCAATCGTATTTCGCGCCCGCCGTGACAAGCCACTTATTCTGCCCATATTATCTTAGTGAGAGCTACTTACGAAAAATGAACCATTAGCTCCAATAATTTACATGCCCGTACACTATTATCTGTGGTTATTAGTGGCGCTATCTGTTTTGAAATTTAAAAAAGAACCATATTTGTAAACCTAAGTTATATAGATTGCTATTAATTTTTTGTAGCGGTTTATTTAAATGTTTATACCTTTAGTTGTCATTTTTTACACAAACAATTATTATTCCAATATTATTAGTTATGAATGCAAAATGTATTTAATAAACTAATAAAATATTGAATATCCAAAACCCTTGTATTTTTATTGTATAATATCATTTGTGTGGTGCATTTAAAAATGTGACTCATTTAGGTGCAAAGTAAATTTCATTTTACAAATTATGTTTATGTTGTTTTTATTTAAATTCACTTTTAAGAACTTTTTAATTCTTATATAAATGAAAATTTAAATCAAAATAAAAAATACAATTTATATATCTATTTTATCATGTAGAAGCCAGTTACTATGGCAGCAGAAATGGAGTCGATCGGAAATGAAAATTATAAATTTAATGTTAAAATTTCAAATCACACATTTCTTTATTTTTTTAAAACAAATCGTATTTGGGTTATAGTAATAAATTCAGTATGATCTACGCGGTATCAATTTTGGGATTAATTGAGTTGTTTTTGCGTTCATTTTGACAATAGATTTATTACGTAGTATTTTTGCGTCGCAATATAACTAATTTTTTACGTTTTGAAAATATTTAATAATTTTTTCAACATACATGCATAATTATTTAATAACCCAAGATAAACCTCTGTAATTTCCAGGAAAGTCTACTAAATGCAACACTTCTATTTGTAATGGAGAGAGTTAATCCATTTGTCTTCTAACTTTTTCTGTCTATAGTTGCTATTCTTCCAACGTCTAGAATAAATCGGAGTTGATTCAAACAGCTCTTATATGGAAATGTGCGTTCCATTCGACAATTTGAAAAGGATCTCTTACTATATTGAAACCTATCTCATCGCAGAAACTCCCAAAAGTTTAGAGCGCTAAATGTTTTCATTTCAATATTTCAATTTAAAAACTTATATTTCACGTAAACATAGTATGTAATAGTCATAAATATCGAACGACATTACCAAAAAGTAAACGATTATACATAACATGTAGGGGAGACCGGGGCTATTTGTCTCAGGGGCAGGCTGTCGTACTGCTTATATCTGAAAAGGTAAAGTTGCAAGTTTAAAAGTTAAAAAAGAGAGAGTAGCACATACACCAATAATTGTTAGAATCGCAATAACAGGTAATTTATTTGTGACTAACAGTTTTGCGTATTGTGGGTGATTAAAGAAGTATAGATAAGAACATTTTACGTATATTTATAGTATAAAGTGTATATTCTTCGTTGATGTTATCATATTTGGGTGTATGTTCATTATTTAGAAAATATCTACAACATAAGCTAAAATGTGTCTTATGGGCTAGCATTTTCTTTGGGGCACCTTGTCGCATTACAAAACTTATCTTGTCGGAGAAAATTCGCCCATTTCCTAAACCTGGCGGAAGAAATAGTAAAAAGGTAAAAGAAGCAAGGGTAAGGGTCCTGTTCTGAAGGACACACCTGTTAAAAATTAAATAGCCAACCATAAGAAACAACAAGGAACCAAAAAGTTTAAGAAGCAAGTATTTATTAGATAAATCAGACAAAAACAAAGCCTCGAAGGTAACTATAGAAGAAAAAATAATATAGGAAAAAATATAATAAATGACTATTATTCTGCTAAAATATTTGTATGTATTTTATTTGCTTCAACTTACCCCAACCACTGAGACAACATGCCCCGTGAAGGGGTACGTGGCGCTATTTGTCGAAGCCCGATTAAAAAAATTGTAGCATATCAGCAATATATAATATTATTGATTTTTTCCTTGAATTACACGTCATATATAGTACATTGACAAAATAAAACTTTTGAAATAAATTAACTTAGAATGAAATGTACGACAAGTACTCTAATCTTAAATGTTTAAAAGCAATACATAAATAAAAAATAAAATATGTTTTCAATGATTTTATTTAGAAAATATTTGCCACAAGTTGAAATTAGTTTAAAATAGAAATAGTAAATCACTACACTTTATTAATTACAAATTTTACAATTAGAAAAGAAAATGTCTAATATAAAGGAGTTACTACAGCTGTTGTTTGGGAAAGATATAGTAAGATGCATATCCGGGATTGTCACATCAGTTCACCTATTGTTTCGTTTCTCTTGTTGTCTGTTCCTTCAAATTATGGAACTTTAAGGTTTGAGGGGATTCGTATATGAAACTTGAGGAAATATTTCATTTCTTTCGGACTTGTGCCACTAATTTTAATACTTAACTGATCGCCACGATTTTTTTTGTCAAATAAATATTGATGCAATGTTCAGTTAATGTCCATACTCTACAATATTGACTCTAGAGTATGGTTGATCTACCCTACGGTAAAATTTCGATCTAATTATTCTTGTAATAGTTTAAAATGACATAATTTTTGTTCTAATTTTCCGGATAATATATTCAGTGTCATAATTTCCCGTGCGGCATACAGGTAATATTGAGCATATACAACACAAATACAAGATGTTTAAGTGTTAACGCAGTTGTGGGTATTTCAATACGGATATAAAAGGTTGAAGACGGCCGGTTCCACAACATTCTTCAATATATACAGAATATGGTTGTTTTTAAACAGCTAGTGTTCATCAGGAAATTGGAGAGGCATTTCCTTTTTTCAATTCTCCCTAATTACATTATCATTAATTTGTCGAAATCGGTCTAATTCTTTGAATAATTAAGATCGTTATGGAATTGAAACGCCTTCAATATTTTTATTTCCTGTTAATAATACAAAATTATATGCACGTATAGTTTAAAAATATTAATTAACAAACAATCAAAAGATTACAACCCAATATTTAAACCAAGTACTCCCAACATGGTTAATTAAGAGGTAATCAAAAACTTTAGGTACAATTAACTCAAAAATTAATTGTGTCCATAAACTAATATTTTAATTTGAATGTCTAACAATTGATTTCAAAAAGAAAAAAATATTCTATTTTCTTACAATATATATTGTACTCTGCGTGCACGAAAATGAGTTTATTCAGCATCGCCATGGATACGTATTCGCTGATTCGTGGTGTTGTGTAGCCAATGAGAACAGCGAATCCATAGAACGGAAGGTGACAATGATACAACGTGAGAAACTTGCTTAAATTGCACTTTTCAGGGATACGCTGTAGTTGACGCATGCGTATAGGCACGTATTTGTTTGTTGGTTGAATTATGAATCTCATTTGCTTGTGATTTGTCGGTTTTTAAATCTAGTTATGGTTGCAAATGTAAACGAAATGCAAAGAGAAATTTGTAAATTTGGATGCTGTGGACGGTTTCTAACAATTGTATGCTGAACAACACGCCATAAAGGTATATTATGAAATTGTTCAAAACTCTTTGAAATTATTCATTCTTGCCGTAGTATTTCAAAATATCATCATCACCAAAAAGCACTCCTAATAAAAAGTCAACAAGGTCGCAACTCATTCTTAATCATGTGTTTACCAATTTACTCTCACACCATTCTTCTCTCCCACATAACTATTTTTCGTTAATCTTTCATTTGACATTTCTTCGATATGACCATACCATCTTATTTGACTCGTACCTATTCTACGTACGACATTTTTTACAATATCGCACTGTGCATACACCCATGTATTCCGCTTTCTGTCTCTCCTAGATACACCACAAATATCGCAAATATATATATAAATAAAAAAAAAATTTGTTCTATAGTGTAAAGCGACAGTGACTACTACACATATGATTCGAAAAAAATTAAATTTATTAAGGGGTACTTTTACTTATTTTTTTCAAAAAATCAAACCTTTTTTAAAATTTATTTTTGGTGCTATAAGTTTCAAGAACATGTGATACAAATTTCAAATTACAATTTCAACAACTTTTAAAGATATACCGGTTTTCATGTTTATGTGTAATATTATTAAAACCGTTACGGTATTTTAAAGAATTTTTAAAACAGTTGACAAGATATCTCGAGTACTTTTTATCCGATTTAGAAAAAAATAATTGCATATAATTTATTGATAAGTTTTTTAGTCCGTGAACTAGGATAAAATATTTTCATTAATTTTTAATATATTTTTTTATAGTTCAAAGTATAAAAAACTGATGATTTTTCAAACTTTTTTTAGTTTAGTAATTTTCTTAAAAATTATATTTTCGCAAAGATCCTAGTTCACGGCAAAATTGAAGAAACCTCTTTAATACCACTTTTTTTTCTGAACATTTAAACTGCAGTTATGGTGTCAACCGAAAATCGGGAAAATTTTGCAGCCTCCACTTTAACGTCCTCTGTAGCATTAAAAAATTTAATACTATGAAAAATAAAATTTTTGTTAACTCGAAAATCATTTTTAAAATATATTTAATTTCTATTAAAATAAATTAAATTAGAAAAAATTTATGAACATTATTTTTTTGCTAAAAAAAGTGAAAGTACCCCTTAAGATTATCTTTCCGTTAATTTGTCGAGAGTCGTCAACATCGGAGAAAAATTAGTTACAATCTTAACTACGAGGCAGACTGATTGTTGCCCTATTACTTTGAAATAAATAAACAATTTTTGTATGTGTCTATAAAATTTTTATTCAAAATACAAAATTGATAGATAGATAGATAGAGATAGATACAGTATATAGAGTATCCTTCAATTTTCTTAACCAAAATATGTTTTGTGATTGTTCAACTTGTAGTGCATTTTAGGTAAAGGATGAAATATTAAATTTTACCCATAACTTTCGAATTTTATTCGTCAAAGAAATAAACTCACCGATCGCTTTCGACCAATAAGGAACACTGGGAGGAGCCCCGGTAATGCTTTGACCAACCCATTGATCGAAACCGGTTGGAAATAACGTCTTTTTATTTTAATCCTTGATCCTTCATTTAGTAAGAAAAATCGACTCAAGTGTATAATTAATAAAAATAAATAAATAAAATCAACAACCAGCATTGACTTAAAAAAAAAAAACACCAAGTTATTTTTCACTTTATAAATAATTCATTTTATAAATATCAAACTTATAATTAATAAATATTCAAAAATTTCCATTCAGTCGTTTTTATTCTTAATTCTTCATTTCTTCTTCTTTGAAAATATTTTCATTAGTTCTAATATTATTCTAAAGTTGGCAAATCTGCTATAATTGCATTGATATCCGTTACAGACAGGGGAACAACAAATTGACGCTCTATATCGGTATTACAGGCAACTGCTGCCATTTATTGCATTGGTAGCCATATGCAATTCTGAAACGAAAATTATCTTTGATACCATTTATTGTTTTACCGGACGATTTAGAAGAAGGAAATATTTTATATATGTTATTACCATTATATAAACGAAGATTATCGATATTCTTTTGTTGAGGGTATGAATTTTTTAATTATATTTGTCGGGCGCATTAAAGTGACCAGACTTAATTCATGTAATTTAGAGCAGATAAATTAACAAAATTAATCGAATTTTACTTAAATTGTTTGAAATATCCATTATATAAACTAAAGTATGGTTCATTTATCAACTCGAAAATAATAAAGTTCTCCATATCGATGTTACAGGCAACTGCCAACATTTTTTACATCGGTAGCCATATGCAATTTTGAAAAATAACTGTTTCAGTTTTTTGTTTATTGTTAACAGTTTTGCCAGACGATTTAGACGAAATAAGTCTTTTTATAAGTTATCACTCACATATAAACGAAGTCAAGCAATATTTATAGTTTTGGGTATGTAGTATTTTAGTATCTTTGTCGTTCACCATAAAAGGATTATGGTTATGATAATCCACGTGATTTATATCAGAAGAATTTAAAAGTTTAAGTTAGTTTTAACCAAAAAGCACA
The DNA here is from genome assembly GCA_944039245.1 of Nebria salina. Lineage (NCBI taxonomy): Eukaryota > Metazoa > Arthropoda > Insecta > Coleoptera > Carabidae > Nebria > Nebria salina. The sequence goes on from OX063288.1 coordinate 6,965,794, forward strand.
CCAAATATCACTTTAAGCTCTGAATTACTGCTAATTATGCCTTAAGTAAGTGTTAGGTATAGAATTTGCGAAAATGTGCTTTTGTTTAAATGATGACGGAACGGAAGCCATTTGCAAGTAGTTCTTACGGAGCCCTACTCTATAAGAATAGATGAAATATTCACGGAGGAGCACCTTTATTTTATGAATGATTAATTATTGTTTTTTTTCCAAATTCGGACGAATGCATATCTTTAGAATATAAGTTATTTATTACAGTAAATATCGGCCATATCGCGAGATATGTATTTATCTGTTCTTTGTTTTATTTCATTACTTTCTGAAATTTTTATAAATAAGTCTAAGATGGCTAATTGAAAGATAATTGTGAGAAATGTACTCGTATAGGCACATGAACTATCTGCCAAATAGCTTATACGGGACTTTATTTAATGGTTAAATCTCACTTAAATTCTATCAGGCTTTACAAAATATACATATTTTAAAAATATAATGTAATTAGATTAGATCTTGTGATCCGGTTAGTTCAAGAATTTGATTAATCTGGTAAACCGGTTAAACCTATACATTGAGTAATTCGTAGAACTGGTTTATTCATTCTACCGTATTATTTGGCTAGGATTGCAATTTCGTTTGTAATGTTTTTAATTATAATTTGTACTATCAGCAAAATAATAATTAAAATAGGATTGCTACATGAATAATATTTAATAAATATTGTGTTTTCCGAAAAATATATAATACTTGAACAAATAATAAATTAACCGGTCTAAGTATCTGACTGGATTAATCTGTTAAATAGAAAATTATATAAACTTAGCTTTTGTATACATTACTTTTTTATGTTATTTTAAGTATGTTTGTTAAGATTAATATTTTTAATAAATCAAAGACACTGTTCGAATTAGAAAATATAGAGTAGACTAATTCAATTTCATATAGATTTCTGTCTAAAGCTGGAATTCATTTAGTAGCACAACTTGCACATTAGTAATTTCGATAATGACATAAATAAACCAGATAACAACGAAAATTACATTTATACCTACATATAACACAAATTAGTTTTAAAATCAAATAATAATGCCACACATATTCTTATGAGGTTAAATAGTTAAAATCATATGTTTATTATTTCAGATACTTACGCAAATAAATGATTATTTTATTTATTTGTGTTACAAATGTATTTATTTGCTGTATTAGTTTTATTTAGACTATAATGTGTAATTTATCTTAACATATTTTAATAACTAATGCAATATTTTAGATATATTAGTTAAATAGTAAACAATGCTATATTTTCGAATAATTATTGGCGATACTTAGGTGTAAGTTGTGTAATGTGCGTTTTTTTGAAAGCCAGTTAAATTTATTATACTAGTAAATAAAATATAATCTAATCGAATTAATATGTTTTATAAATTGTAGTAGTAAATTTAGCCGTCCGCCTGCTATTGGTGACGATATCGATATACCGACTTTCACGCTTCATGGTATCCAGCTCGTTTTGTACTTTTCAAAAATGTCTAGTGGCTAATTATTTTTGAACAAAACCTTCTGGAATATTTAGTTGAAGCCTACAACTAAATCCCTGAACCATATGGTAAGATTCAAATGCCCCGAAATGAGTTAAAAATGGTCGATGACGATGTCGTCAGTGGTAGCAGGCGGCGTAGTCAAAAATATAGGTAGCAGGCGAAGGGTTAACTGGTATTTATAAAATAGGGCATAAGTGTTTTTAAATGTTTATTTTTCAGGTGTAATTATCGGAATAGTCTCAAAATATTATTAAAATGGATAATAAACCAAATCAATTCTCTTTAGACCTATTGAGTAAGTAAAAATTACATGTATTATTTTTATTATTTTATATATGCATATAATTCGATATGTTTTCTTTCAGAATGTACTGAGCATTTGGAAGATATGCCGAAAAAGAAAAGGTTCTTCGAAGATTATACAGGGGTAAAATTGTTTTATATTGATTTTTATCATAAGATAAATACAAATGATTTGTTATTGCTAATATAAAACATATCAAATTTATATTTAAAATGCCCGTATATATTTTACCGTATAAATATATATTTTTAAATATAACAGAAAACTTGCAAAATCATCTTAGTTTAAATAATATTTCGAAACGTAAATAATTATTAAGTACGACTCAGATGAGGTAAGTAAGTATGACCTTAGATAGGAGAAGCCTTTTTTTTCGAAGAATGTAACACAAAACTTGCAATTAATGAAGTTTCACATTCACCGAAAAAAGACGTCTCCTATGCATTGTCAAAGTTCTTCGGAGATTCTGTGAGACTTATTTACCTCATTTGAGTCTTACTTAATAAATATGTTCACTCTAAAATATTATTTGATGATTTTGCTCTCGGGACCAATTCTCAGGTCTGAATTATCTGAGATGAGCATTGGTCGCAAAACGTGCAAACACCAATCAACTCACAACTTTCATTGCACTTAGCTTGCCAAAATATAACCCATTTCGTATAAAATCGCATTTATTAAAACTATTGCAGTTTTACTTTTATCTTTAAATATTTTTCGTCTACTTTAATCGAGCAATAAAACATTTAAAAGTAGCACAATAAATACCGATAATGTGCAGTTATAAGAAAAATTGTTAGAGAAGGCATAAAATCTGCTTCTGCATTTATCCTAATGATCCATACGTAACATTATACCTATTCCTATCAAATAGGATGACATAAAACCCTTTACATTCTTTCCCATCTTGACAATCTTTCACCATTCAACTCCATCCTTACATACTTCATTTACTTCATACACGCTCTTGTATTCCTCTTGTATTCCTAATGATAATATTTTTTTGGATAATATACATAAGCAGAAAGATATATTTAAAAAAATTGGCTTCACCAATTCGCCAAAAGCGACCTCATTTGTATATATTTGGCAGAATTTTCTGTATAAATAATCAATATATGTACTGAAATCATCAATATAACTTAAATGTTTTACAGCTGTCGATTGAAGAGATTTTTATCCATTTACAGTAGTAAAGCATTACAAAAGTAGGTATCACTAAAAACATCAAATCAATGTTTCGGAAATAAATAAATATTTTCTAACAGCGTCAAGTGATTACAAGTATTTAAAAATTGACTGAGAGAAATGTGTTTGCTGGTTGTAAAATTTTAGGAGCGTTAGAAATGTTTGCGAAAAATTTTAATATATCTAAGGATTTGTACTTGTGCCATCGTTGATGTTTGGTAGTAAATGTTGGAAGCAAGCCAAGCATAATACGCTGTGGAAATGAAAATTTTGAGAGATATTTGTGGTGTATCTAGGAGAGACAGAAAGTGGATTATGTGGGTGTAAGAGCTGTGAGATATTGTAAAAAATGTCGCACATAGAATAGATGAGAGTCAAATGAGATGGTATGGTCATATTGAAAGAATATCTAAAACGATTTACGTGTGCGAGATGAAAGATGTAGAATGCGAGACTTTCCTCGGAATATGAAAATAAATATTATTTAGAATGAATTTCGTGAATGATAAGTTATAAGCAAGCGGAATACAAGAGAGTGTATGAAAAATTTGATGAATTTAAATGAAGCGAAAGAAGTGTAAGGATAGAGTTGAATAGCGAAAAATGGTCAAGATTTGAAAGAATGTAAAGGGTTGTCTGCCATTCCGTTTGATAGGAATAGGCATGATGTTATGTATGTACAAAGGTTGTACCAAAAGTAAGGTTCCCATATTTTTTACAAATAGAAAACATTGTTTATTGTTATTAATTTATACATCTTTGAAAAGCTTACACTAGTTTTCAACATAGTCTCCATTTTTTTCAACACACTTTTGAAGACGGTGCTCCAGCTTTTGTATTCCTAAGTCGAAGAAGTCTCCCGCCAATCCGTTGAGGAAGCGTGTGACCTCTGCTCGGACTTCATCGTCGCTCATGAAGCGTTTGCAACCTAAGAGTTCCTTTAGCTTGAGGAAGAGGTGATAATCGCTGGGGGGCTAAGTCCGGGCTGCACGATGGATGGGGCATAACAGTCCACCCGAATTTCTTCAAAAGCTCCTGTGTTTGACAAGCGACGTGGGGTCGAGCGTTGTCTTGAAGAAGCACTACTCCCCTGAAACAAAACAACAAACTCGTCAGTGGCGTCACTCTGGTTCACTGCCACCAAAGAAATTCAAACAACGGATTGGCGGGAGACTTCTTCGATTTAGGAACACAAAAGCTGGAGCACCGTCTTCAAAAGTGTGTTGAAAAAAATGGAGACTATGTTGAATGATAGACAAAAGTGTAAGCTTTTCAACGATGTACAAATTAATAACAATAAACAATGTTTTCTATTTGTAAAAAATTTGGGAACCTTACTTTTGGTACAACCCTCGTATGTTTCATTAAAAAAGCGCCAGGATAGAAAAATATTGGAATTTGTTATAGATTTTTTAGTGTTTTTAAATAAAATTCTCAAGCATCAACTATCAGCCAATGAGTTAATTATATTTTAGGATTCAGGGTAGTGAAAGATGAAGTTTTAGCTCGCCGTATGTAGTACGAAAAACCTATAGTATTCGGAATAAAATAAAACGCTTATAAAACGATACCTTCAAAATATTTTAGCAGCAGTAGTAAAAATATAAAGCGCAAAGTCACATAAATTATAATAATTTGTTAAAGAGATTCTACATGAGTTCTAAAAATTCTATTTATATACAACGATTATATTTATTTTTTGTTCCAAAAATTATACAGTGCGTGTGGTCTTATTTATGTTTTTTATGTTAATTTATAGTTTATATAACAAACGACGCTTATATTTAAGTATTGTTTATAGTCGTTAAACTAAAAAAAATTGAATAAACTATTATCACTACTGGCGGTCGATCTTTCCATTTTAGTAAAATCAATATATTGTTTTTGTTAAAAAAACATTAATTAGTACAACTTTTCCAGCACAATTGTTATATTCATACTGTTTAATTGCTATAGTTATCTCACTCTTGACTGAATAGTGCAGCAACTTCCTATTGCAGTTTATCATTATTTAAAGTTTGTCATTAATTAAATCAGAATTCGTTTATCAAATAACATAGAAAATTGACAATTATTTTCTCCAAATTTTTATAAATTAATATTATTTTTGATGTATTAAATATTACTTAACACCATCTTATATAATCAATTTAAAATAAAATAAATGTACCGTTGAAATAATTTTTAAATGATTTGTATTTGTAGACGTGCTTGTTGTTGGATGACGTAATTGAAATTGATAATACAGCTGATGAGAGATAAATGTAACTGGATCATTGCAGCAAATGAAATGTGAGAAACTACAGGTATAGTTATTATAAAAGTTGACATGTTGAAGTTTGGCAGTGAAAGATTGGTGGAGTTGTTGGTAAAGATTTTCACATTTTCCCGAAAAATTATGTGAAATTGAATGACAGGAAGTGTGTAGTGATTGTTCCTCTGTTCAAAAATAATACTAGTGCGAGCGAATGCATATTTAGTAGTTATTTGGCGTTATATACACATATATTGATAGGCAAAGTGTGGTTTATACAGTGGATGAAACTGCTAGTAATGGCAAGTGGATTCATGTCTGGGAAAGAATGTGCAAATCACTGTTTTTTTTTCTTTGTATAAAGTCAAAAATACGTTACATAAATAAAAATGTTGATATGGTTTGGAGACGGTGAAAGAACGCAGAATACAAAGTTCACTATTAGCGATGTAAATTGATCGAGAATGTGAGAATATGTATTGAATGAAAAATAAATCTTCTCATATATCTTTCACTCAACACTCAAAGATAAGTTTTGAAAAACAGAATAAACGAACAATTATTTAAGCTAGATAAACATTAAAAAAAAAAACAGTTGGAAAATCAATGCACGAAATTAGCCATAGTTACATTGTAATCGTGAGCGCAAGATTTAAAGAACAGCTATTTAGGGCCTCTATTTCATAAATTTATCGCCAGTGATATTGCTATGTATATATTTGGCTAACACTTAGGGCATAGTTTAAAAACAGGTCTATATGATGTCATTGCTTTACATACAGTGAGTCTCAAAAATATTCGGACAAAATTACATTTAATTAAATATAAGTATTTTAAGGACGTAAGCAATTTTTTTTAAATCCAGTTTTATTATTATAATAAATTCTAGTTATTAATAGTTAACGTGATATAAATTTTTTTTACAATAATTGTTAAAATTAGTACAAAATATTAATATTACTTTTAAAATGTTGAAATCTGAGGAACTAAAAATATTCGGACAACAAATATTACAATGTATTCTGTTTTCTGCTTATCATGCACTCCAACTAGTTCGTACGCGTTTCTAAACAATATAATTACAAAAAATTGCACATAAATTTGATGTCAGTTTAAAATAAAATTTCATGTGTTACGATGGAACGTCAAAACAATAAGACCATTCGTAACGAAAGACAATTGGTCAACTTTCATTATGAAAAGGGCCTAACTTATCGAAAAATCTTAAAATATTAAATTTGTGTAAAAGTACTATTGGCGATATAATTAATTGATATAAAAAGGAAGATTGAGTAGGTTCAAAACCTTAAACTGGTCGACCTGCTTTACTAAATGAACGAGAAAAACGCTATATAATGCATAAAATTAAAAAAAATTCCAAGTGTTGGTGAACCAGAAACAAAATGAATTAAAAAAAAAATTATAAGTATTCATACTATTATAATATGTATCCATCAACACGTTTACCATAGTAGAGTTACTCAAAGAAAACCTTCAATACCAAATAAAAATTTAAAAAGGTAATGATTTCGCAAAAAATTAAAAATGGAAGATGTATATTAGGATGATATTATATTTTGTGATTAATTTAAATTTAATTTATTTAAATTAGGCGGTAGACAGATTATATGGAAAAAAGTAAAAGTAGTATTGAAGTAAAAAAACTTGAAACCTACTGTGAAGTACGGAAGTACCATCGGTGATGGTGTAAATCTAAAAGAGAGGTGGGTGATGGCATAATAGATAAATTCATGTGTATAAACATTAGAACAATCTTTAAAGGTGAGTGAAATTCGTATGAACATTAAAAAACCATTCTCGTTTTACCAAGATAACGACCCGACACATATGATAGTGCTGTTATTAAACATAAATGGTTTTTATATAACATGCCAAAATTAATAAAGGCTCACCCACAAGAACTGTACTTGAACCCGATTAGAAATGTAAGAAAAATAAAAAAGCATTTGGTTACAAATAAAATACAGTTAGGGAGAGTATTATTGGAAGAATGGGGCAAAACTAATCCAAAATTATTTTTGAAATATTGTTTCATTTATGCCAAAACGACTTTTCAACTGTTGCACCCTACTGAATAGTCAACTTAAGAAAAACTGTAGTATTAGTGCAAATATTTTTGAGACATTAGTTTTCCACATTTTAGAATTGTTATTAATTTTTTGAACTTAATATAATAAATAATTAGTTTTTTTTATATTTAGCTATTTGTTAGTAACTAAAGATTTTGAAAATAATTAAACAGGAAATAGAAAAATTGTTTACGCCCTTAAAATGCTGATATTTAATTAATAAGAAGCTTGTCCGAATATTTTTGAGACTCACTGTATATAGCAACATAATAGTGTATATAGTATATATGTATGCTGTTTAAATATCAATGCAAGTTTGTTTATCTATGTTTAATTTTGTAAACGTCTTGTAGTTTTACATTTTCATCTTTTTATATTGAAACAATAATTGTTTTAACATTTTTTTTTGCGAAAATCATGTTAAGTTTCTAAGGAAAATCAAAGCCATTTCAAATTTGGCAATTAAAAAAAAATAGCTACAATATTTCCGTTCACAAACATTGATATTAAATAAAAATAAATTGACGTTTTTTAGATAAACTACGATAACTACTAGTTGCTAACTGAGAGACTAAGCATAGGACACGAAATAGATGGGTATATGAGCAATGAAATGTACGTAAAGTGGGTGAGAGCCATATGAGATGATATGTTGAGAAATCGTCGAATGGAAAATTAGAAGATTTACGTAGGCGTGATGAACGGTGTGATTATGCGGAATCGTTCACGGAATAAATGACTAAATATGATTGCGAATGAAAAGGGAAATTAGTGAGCCAGTGGAACATAAAAGCAAGTATGAATAACTTGACGAATGCAAATAAAGTAAAAGAAGTTTGTAAGGATAAAATAGAATGAATATAATTTTTCTGCTATACTATTTGATGGGAATCGACAGTAATGTACTGGCTACCCGGAATAGCTTTGACACAATATACATGAGATATTATTCTTGTTTTTTTTTTCTATTATAGTATCACTCAGTTTTTCTTCTGCAAATTCTGTTTATTTTATTTCGAGTAGATTATATGCATGTGTGTGTTAATCCGTAAACAAATTATATATATATATATATATATATATATATATATATATATATATATATATATATATATCTCCAATATATCACTACCAAGATTTGCTATATTATGAAAGCCTGTGCCCATCATTGTTTATAGGCCCTACTCTCTTAGCTATTTACAAATTTCCATTCTTCTGCGATATCTATATTTCTTATCTATCTTTACTCATTTTAGTTTCTAATAAAATTATACGGTGTTACTGGCTTAACCAAAGTCGCTCAATATAAAATTTATCAATACAATTCGTGAACAAAAACAGTTTGAAATATTTCATTTCATAATAATACCGCAGGTATTGTAAAAATGTTACATACATTATACATATTTTTGAGCTGAAATATATAATATAAAATAATTATATAAATATAAATTATATGGATTTTTGAATAATTCAGAAATATAATTACTTAAAATTTTTATACTTACGATGTTGACGTTATAATTATATATTTTATTTAAAGTCTTGCTTAACATAAATAATATTATATTTTAAACATTTAAATAGCTAACGACAATTTAACTGGATAAATACAAAATTCCTAATAAGCAAAAATTTAGTTAAGCCGATAACATTTCAAATATTTAAACAAACTTATGTCCAGTGGCGGACCTAATTAAACAGGGTTGAAAAATATTAAATGTATCTAATATTTTGTAGTTTCTTATAAATACAAACATATTTGTTCACTTATAGTAATTCTGCATTGATAAAGTTCATCAATTCTGAAATTTGAAACTTGTGAATGTCGCCGGGACTCGAACCCGGACTTTACTCTCTGTTGCCCTAACCACTTAGGCCACACCACTCACAACAGACAATCGATGTAACTTCAATGTAATAGAGGAATTAGATAGACTAAATATTTAATTGGAAAAGATGTGAGATATGTGATATGTTAATAGTGAAATCGTTAGGAATATAGTATCTATGTAGGTATAGGCAGATCGGAAGAGCATGAGGCGCGATCTCGATGTGCAAAGAAGACTGTTACAGAGTCGTTCATTATTTCTCATGTACATATCGCGATTCAAGTTATCCCACGCTGCCTGTACGTATATATTCTATTTTTATTACGTAGGTGTATCAGTTTTGAGAATATATTATCGTAAGTATTTGTTGTTTGATTATTAAATTTGTAAACATTTATTGATGCAACGTTGATATAGTTAGAGTAAAATGATTCCAATTAATGTGAATGCGTGAGAAAAAGTAATCGACAGCCAAATTGTATATCATCAATTTGCTATTCTAATTTTTTATAAATGATGCTTATTTAATTTAATATCTATCTGTTTCATTGGAGACTTGCCTGGAAAGCCGCCCTAGCTTATCTACTTACTAAACTAAACCCTTTCCTTTTATAATATAACTGTTGTGTTATGCGGTATGCATGATAGAGTAAAAGCAAGATAAAATGTCAACATGAAAAACGTGAAAAAAAAAAACGTTGTAAGCAAGCAGTATACATGAGCGTTTATGAAGGGAAAGAAGTTTGTAAGAATAAAGTTGAATGACGAAAGATTGTCCAGATGTGAAAGAATGATTTGTGGCGCTTTGTTAAAATACAAAAATGTTACCCATCGTACGGTATGTGGCACTTCTTTCCAGGGACATTACCTACCAAATTTGATTTAACATTTACTTAAATAGTCTGTGCAATTTTTAGTTAATTCACAACGCTGTTCACGGTTTCTTTGTAATAGATGTGCTCATATAGAAAAGATGAGCAAAGGAAACGAAACCCAATAACTTAATTATTACTAATAAAATGTATAATTTATTTTCAGACTAGTGGGCAAGATTACAATACGGTTATAAACTTTTGGGACCAATTAGCGAACGCTAACCCTTCGTAAGTAGCAAAATAACATTTTATATTACTTAAGCAGTATCTGGCACTAAACTCTCTTATATGTAGTTTTAAACCGAAAATGCACGTTTACTCTAGTCATTTTTTGTCTTTCTCGTAATATCTCCGAATAGTCTGTACTAATAGTTAAAAAATGAATGATATTAATATTTTGCGCAATTTTTGTTTGAATAGTTTCTTTAATAAGTCTTAAGTAAATTGCTCCTGAATTTCTTATTAACGCCATAGTTTAATTCAGGATATGCTTAAAATAAATGTAGTTGTTAGAAACCGACGCAAAATTTCAATTATTATTTTCTCATTTATGATTTTATTTTAATAATTATTACTTTACGCATTAACAACATAATGCATTTATTATTTTTTTATTTAAAAAGTAATTTTTAATCAATTTTCATTGCTACATCCCAAAATATTCAACAATATTACCCCTCTTCTAATTAGTCTATTATAACGAGTATAAAAGCGTATATTTTTCCATCACTGATCATGAAATCAAAACATTAATAACAATTTAATTCATAATTCACTACATAATTGTTGCCTTAGTTAAACGTTCTGGAAAGGCATATTTCTTATGTTTTTGGTATTTTAAACCAATTATAAAAACAATATACCTATACTGTAGTGAAATATAAAATTGGTATTTTTCCTACAACTTAAGATTATTTGTGTGTGTGTGTGTGTGTATATGTGCGGATGTGAAACTGAGAAGAAAGAATGCTGTTGAAGGATGAGAATAGTATGTTTTTAGAGAATAAAATATGACTATGGTATAATATATTAGTATATTGGAATTTGTTTGGTTTAAAATTAAAGTGGATTCCACAGACCCTTTAAATTTTCATGTGTGAACATAATAAATTGGTATATGATTTGCAGATACATAATTGTTGCTATAGTGTATCGAATAACTGATTTAAGTAAAATATTTATTGTTTGTGGAGATTTGAATGCAAGGAACATAAATAAGAATGAAATTGCATTAGTGATGAGTAAAAATGTCAGCTTAGTAGGATTATATCCTTTTTTGAAACGAATATAATAACGATAAGCCATCTCTCATATTTTTTCTTAGCGAAGTAAGAGTAGATTGTGTAACTTAAAATATAATCATTCATTTGCTATATTAACTAATAGTATTCATTATGATTAGATATTTATTAGTTTTCAAATTTAGCTTATTGTTGGAATCATCCTATAGAATTCTCGCGTAGATTAGTAGCTAATGAAAAAAAAAATAGACACTCCCAAGCATCTCACGTGTAATGCGAGTGATAAAGTTTGTCAAAACACGTAATAAATATAAAAACTTATCATTTATATAAAATCTATATATTTAATTCTCTTTAATTACAGTGAAGGTACTCCGAAAATCTATTCGCCGGCGTTACTCACCTCCAAAAATAGGTAAAATATGTAGTATCAAATTAACGGTAAAATGGTTAAAGTTGTAGTTTAAATTAGCGGAAAAGTTAAAATTGGTACTATTTAATTTGATGGTAAAATTATCAGTAAATTACTTAGACGATCAGTAAGCAGATATAAACGCATGTGAGGAGTAACACGTGTAATTATATAAATCACACGGTGAATAAATAAGTATTATTATATACAAATTCGCGAAGTAGTACAATTTAATAGAAAATTATGAATAAATAATTTTAACGAATTTTACCATTGTTACTGATTTGATCAAATTTATTTACGCCATGTGTAAAATTGTGTAAGCAAATTTTACTAATTATAACAAATAAAAAGTTTACTTTTCACTTTCTACAGTACCGAAACCTCCCAAATTACCAACCGCACGCTAAATGATGCGGACTCTGGTGCATCCACGTCAGCTGATGATTCAAACCAGATGGAATGGATTTCATCAAACGAGGTCCAAGATGATAACGCTACTCCATTGGATCTTTCGATCAACAATGCATCATACAGATCTTTTTTGGAAACTCCTATACAGGACTTATTCCCACCTCATGAGTCTGATGATCCAGATAACTACTGGAATCCATCACCATCAGCATCAAGTGAGATTTCAGATCTCCCATATGAATTCCTTCCGGCTGCATATCCACCTACTTTACTATCCGAAGAGACGTTGGAACCTGAAATGATAGACACAATAGAGCGCAATTCAACTGGGTATGTACATATAGTTTTATTAATGTAATTAATTTTCAAATTCATATGTATACTATAAATTTGATAACATTAATAATAAATTAAATTAGGAATCATAAAGATATTAACGTAACCTGGGCTGGCAAGTGCTGCAAATCTAAAAAGAGGATTTATTCTATAATGGATGTTTAAGAAAATGAAAAAAATATACATATTTGAAAATATATATAAAATATTTTACAATTCCAAATTTGGTAATATAATACGTGCACGTTCAAATATTGATCAATTTCCTCTTCGATTATGTAGGGAATATGTAGGAAGCTTGCTACCAGATCAACAAACATAGAAATATATAATCTGTTGCATTTTTAAATAAATTTCTATACATTATACTTTGTTGCAATATACAGTGTGCGTCATACTTTTGTTCTTGAGTTATCGTGGTCAAAAGATGATAGACTAATTTTAAGAAAACCCTGTTTAAGTATCATTGAACAAAACTTGGTATTACGTTTATCTGATCATATAATGCTGTTTCCAGATCCGCCACAGCATGTTCTGCTTTCCCCAAAAAGCATAAGTTCCATATTAGTTACTGTATGTATTTAGTTAAATAAAATAATTGATTACATTAAATACGATTGACAGCCTGAATTATCAGTGAACAGTAGACACTTTTATTGAAATTAATTATATCATAAAATCTATAATATTCAAAATTCTAAATAATAATTAAGTCTTTTCGAAATTTTACATTTGTATTTAAATATATTTCTAGTTGCCATGATGTCGGTAACATGCACACGATATTCGTCGTTCTCATAATACATGCTGCAAGTTTCGAAAAATTCGTCTTCGACCATTGGTCCTCGAAATTTTGTTCTCGACAATTGTAGTGGACCAATTTTCAGAAACCATTGATCGGGGACCGATTGTCGGGGACGTATTCTGTGGGGACGAATAGTGCAGGAGGGAAATGATCTAAGGACCAAGTATCGGAGATGAATTCTCAGAAAAATGCATGATACAATGAAAACAATTTTCAGAGACATTTTTATTTATCATTTTCTTAGTTATTTTTAACTACACAAATGTTGACTATTTTCGTACATCAAATTCGTAATAAGTATCACTAGCAATAATGCAAATATTTATAAAACCACGCAGAATATATTGAGGCTATATATTACAATTAAATTTAAGAACTTTTGTGACAAATTTTTCAATGATTCAAAACCTAGAAACATCAAAATCTATCCAGATATTCAAGCTAGCAAACTGCTCAGAAAAATAGTTTTTTTTTAAATATTACTTTCCAGTCCTCTTTCAGAAAATGTTAGAAACTATTTTTAACTTTTATTTTGTTTAGTCTATGTTAGCTGCTTAATATATAATTACAAGAACTCTTTTTTTAAAATCATGTCACATCTTTTTGTGATTTGTACCAAATGTTAAGGCATACTCAGAATTGAAGATAGTAATCGGCTTGAAATACTATTAATGTTAAAGTTGTACCACAAAGAACAAGCGTGACATAATTTACAAATTGTAATTGAATTATTGTATATGATATAAGTGTTATTTTAAATGATTCAAAACTTTTTTATAAATAAATAGGTGTACCGTGATCAAGAGCACCACAACACTATCCGGTTATAAACCAGCGATATCGGAATTATTTTGTGGGGATATAGTCGGGAATTTGGCGGTAGGTGGCCCACAGGCTCCGAATGCTGTGGATCCAATGTTGATAGGAGCAGATATCAGCCTAAAGGAACAGGCGGACATTGTTCGTAACTTCACACATCATGGTGGAATTCTGCGCATCCGACGCAAAGTACGAAAACCACGATTGGCAAGAGCGGGCTGTCCATGCACAATACTGAAGGAGATGATGAAAGAACGAGTTGAAAGACGAATATGGCATATGTACAATCGTTTATGTAGCATTAACGAAGACTATCTAATTAAAATAGTATTACCAGATGGATTAGTTCTACCCATCAAATGGAGTTGTCTGGAGACTATTAAAGTATGTCATTCTCTTATTTTTAGAGTTTTATTTTTTGGTATTTTTTAAAAAATGTTCATCCATTTTTAATACTTTCTTTTTGTTTTGTGCGCCCTGGGTCTTTGTCTGTTTGCTATTGATTTGGATACAAAATCAAAACTGTGGGTCTATGCTAATAAGTTATTTAAATATGTTTTCAGCGCCTCATTGAATACATTCAACTCTTCGACTCAAAACTTCGCCACTTACCATTTGCGATCTTCGTCCACGTTCCGGAGATTAACATTACCGCTTTACCCACTACATACACATTGAAAGAGGCCGGCATTACTAACAAAACGGTGATTTTTGTTTATAGGGTATAATTCTCTATCTTTACCGGACCGATTTTTTTTTTAATTTCCCGCGCTATATTATGGTTTAATATCGAATACTGTTACAGATTTATAAATAATACAATCTTATAAAATTAAAACATAATTTCAGAATTTTTCCACAATATTTAAATTTCATTTGACTAGTCGCATGCTATTATCAGAAACAACATAAATTTAGGTTATACATATTTTTTTTATAATTATGAGGGTCATTCCAAATCGATGTTCGAAATTATTCCATTCTTTAATAATTCATAATAATTGAAGGAAATTTGCGAGAAAATTGTGAATTATAAACAAAATTTACTTTAAATTCATAAGTTCCAATTTCTTGATTTCATAACTATATAATAATACCGATATAAAGCAAAACTAATTATTGAATCTCTTGAAAAGAACATTTAATTTTCAAACCATACGTAAGGCCTGCAAATCTGTAACACAAAATTTATAAAAATCTGTGAGTTCCAGAGAAACTCTTAAATAACAGTACTAAAGAAAATCATTCATTTAATATTCTAATAATCGTATACACGTCGAATGATACTACTACTGTGGAAAGCTCATTATTTAATTGACCAATTCGATTTTTCAGCCACTTAAAACAGACCAATGCAATTTTCACTCATTAAACCTGTACATTAGGATAGGTTCTCATCCTGGTCCTGGCTATAAAATAAGACTATAAAATATCAATAACTAGTTGTTTTTTGTTCTACTTATGATCAGCAACAATCGATATATCTATTATATATATATATATATATATATATATATATATATATATATATATATATATATATATATATCCAATATTATATAGGTATACAGACTGAATCAACATATCATATTCTCATTCGTTTCTAATCTCGTTATCAAACTAACATCACACATAATGAGTAGCAATATTCATTATTAGTTCGTTATCGGAAATTACTAATCTATTATACATATCGAATCTTATATCATTTATTTAGGTATATCGACCGAATCAACATATATTCTCATTCGTTTATGCTCTCATCATAAAACTAGCATTATCACACATAATGAGTAGTAATATTTATTAATAGTTACCGGGAATTAGTAAGGGTTATGCTAAATATATGAAGCATTTATTTTTTGAGTAATATTTCATTCGGGTGTTTAATAATGGGGCCAAATAGAAACTAGTTTAAAGTTATAAATCATTTCAAAATGAATAGCGTATATAATATAATATTTTGGGTTTTCACTGATTTTTATTGACGCCGTATCCGTTAATCGGAAAAATGGTGAATTATACAAGGCATTAGTTATATATTTAGATTTACAATTGCTTATTCATTATTATGTATGTATATTATTACCATTTCATTTAATTATTTTTAAATATGCATTAGCATTTTTTGTTTATTAATATTATATCAAATATTGTTTAAACCGTATTAAAATAAAACAATTGTGATATTGTATATATTTTAGTAACCTTTAATTTTTATCCTTTTTCATTTTTAATCCGAATTCACATAAAATATTCACATATATTCAGAGCAAGGTAAGATGAATATAGCTCTTAAAATTTATTTACAGAATATATATCTTATACATTTTAAAAACATGTATTAGATCTTCATTTTAGTTATAAATGTAAGCTTAACAAGAATTTTGATAATATTTCAAAAACATTCTCACCTAAACAAGATTGGTAAATGTACTCATTTTTACGATTACATTCAGAAAATTGACGCTGTTTACTGAAAATGTATGAAATTATCAGCTTATCATCATTTTTTTGTCCTTATTCATATTTATATCAGTGTATACATCGAAGGAAACATACAATTTAATTACAAAGCACATTTAATTTATATATGGGCATTTGGTTGCGGCCCTTTATTAAGTCGTCTATAACAAGTTGCCGAGCAGTATACCTATTATACTTAGAGCTCCAAGTAATAAGTTATTCAATAAAATTAAAACAGATCTGGTTATAGTAAATATTGAAAAATTAAGCATTATCAAAATATATTTCTGTTATATTTTCACGAAATTATAATTTACTGCTATTTTGTATAGTATTCAAATCGGAAATTCGATTATTGAATCAATTGGTTACATTTCTTTTTGAAATGGTGCATTTTATTGAGTAATTAATAGATATTCTATGAAAATCATATATTGCGCGTTTCGATACACATCCGGTAAAATTTATTCGCTATTTTGCACACGGAACTCGTCATCAACATGCGTTTGTTTGCTTTATAAAATCTAATTGTAATTAAATAATAATAAGATGTTTGTCATTTGAATAATAAATATGAATTTTAATAGCTAAGTAAATAAGATTAAAATAACTCTGCATTATGAATAATACCCAAATTTATTATTTTATGCACCCAAATGATTACAATAAAACGTAGGCAGATTAGAAGAAGAGCGATAATCCTTCATTTCCGAAGTCGCAAGTATCTAGTGGTACTTGTGTAAGATTAAAGCTGTTTATAGTTCTTCTTTGTTTTAATTACTTAAAACTAATTGAAAATACATTAGTGGGAGTAAAGCTTACACGTCACATTCATTATGGATAGCTTTATATCGGCCCTGGACGATTTAAAGAGGCTAATGAATGTTATGAGTAAGTTAAACCTGAGCTTATAATTATTTCTTATTTGTAAAATTATCCAAACGCTTTTTCATATTCTTTTAGCCGAACTTAATGCTGAAGCAAGCCAGATTTTAGAACACCGCCGTAATGATCTACATGCATCAATCAGAAGCGCAATAGTAAGTTTGCATATTATAAGATTACTATTGATTTGGATTCTTTTTATGAGTTATTTTATCGATATATTTCTTTGCCGTTACATTTTTAATAGAATTTTGATCACTTTCGTCAAATCTCATAATTTAGATTGTTGAAAATCGTGTTCGTATTTGGGTGTCATATTTGTATATAAAGCTCGGTAATTCAATCACCATATATGTCTCTAATTACTAGATATAGATGTTTTTTTTAATAACTTCGACGTTATTTTGTTTGTTCTTTGCGTACCACGCTAATTTAGAGAATTTGGGAATAATTAGACCTAAAAGAGCTAAATAAGAATTATTTTCAATTTATGTTCCACAATTGATAATAAATAATGATAACAATGTGCTTTTATTATTTTGGTGGTGTTAAATACAATAATTTTTATAATTTCTAATAATTGGTGTGCAGTATTAGGGTGCTAATTACCCTCGTCTGCAGATGGCAAAAAAATATAAATAGAAATAAAATAATAAGTTATTCGTAACGATGCGGTCATCTTTTGGTTTATGACATATGTCAATCCCTTCTCAAATGGTTCTTACCACCCCTAATGCGATACATAAAATGTATGTTTTACCGCTATTTTGTGTAGTATTATTAATTTCGGTTGTTTGAAAAAGAATAATAGAAGCCAATAAACAGGTCGAAACAGTCGAGTGGCAATAATGAGAACTTCAAGTCCCAGAAATCATTAAAGATTTCACATGCACATTTCACTAGTGTAACATCATCGCTATCTGACATTTTATTACCATATTTTTGGATGAGATAATTAGAATATGAGTCGAAAAACATGGCTAGAGAATGAAATCGGTTATATCAATAACTTCAGCCTAAATTCCTCTACTTAAAACTAGTTGACAATATCGAAATAGGTTTGATACGTAGTAACGCATTTAATCGTGTCTTTTAGTTTTTAAGATTGAAAATTTTCTGTAAAAAATAATATACTTGGAAGTTAGTCGTCGCTCAATCATACATACAAAACAACATGCCTGTTCCCATCAAATTTGGTGGCAGAAAACACTATACATTCAGTAACGAAGTATACAAGTAGAGACCTCGCAAATATTCCCGCTTCCCTTGAACAGCCGAGCTAGTATGAGATTCAAGTTTAAACTTAAATTTATGGGAGTCCGAGTATTTCGATTAGGGATGGGCGGGGTTAGTTGTTACAGGGGCAAGTTGTTACAAAGCAGTTTTAAAATTTCCCGCGACAGGTAGAGCCATTTATGAACACTAGACAGATCAGTCATACAATGCTCTAATTACCGACAAAATGTTGTTGCAGAAGGTTTAATAATTGTCCAGTTTAAAGCTAATTTGTGGTTTTAGCTACTAAAAGTAAATCTGATTGTCGCCGTTTAAAGTTGCCTGTGACCAACATTGTTAGGGGTCAGTGTATGATTTTTTACAATAGTATGCTAGTTTCTATGCTCAAAATAATTGTAATTGGTTTCAAGTTTGGTAATCGAACAAAAGTAGAAATCGTATCAGTTGGGGCACGTTGTTACAATGCTCTATATGTGAATAACTTGAATTATCCCAACTGTTTTATTTTTATTTACAGAAATTATGTATTAAGTGTCAAAGGTGGACCCAATATGTTTGTTCGTTAAATGATCTTTTTTTTTTATTAAATGCAGTTCCGGTTTAACTAATGAAGACAGCGATTAAAGTGTTTTGCTACTAAGAGTTTATTTAAATTTTGCATACTTTAAATAAATATTGTTAAGCTTATAATCGAAGCATATCAATAAAAAATAAATGTCTTTATGATTCTTGTTTGCTTAAGTTATATATATAAGACTTACCAATTTTCTAAAAAAAATTAAATCTACTTTTTGTAACAACTAACTCCGCCCTCCCCTACTAAATTTAGGTTTGCATACCCGCCGTCTCTCTACCCTAGCGAGTAAATAAACCGAGAACTGCTTTCAAACCCTGTTAAGAATCAATTAGACCGGACAATCGGAGTTGTCGGCTGAACTTTCTAACCGATGGTGAACTAGGTCTTTGGCTGGCAGTCAAATTCTCTAACATTTGCCGCAGTGACTATAATATACTGGTCGGCAGTAGTATTGTTGGTCCAATGTCTTCCTATCTGTAGTACGCAAGTGTACTGGACGATAGTTGTGTCCTCGGTCGATTACTCTTAGTTAGATTTTCTCTACTGATATAGCTTTCTACCGCACCCAAATGTATGACAGACTGATTATTGGGACCCGAAAGCAACCATCGAAATAAGCGTCACAATTCCTTCACATCCTGACAATCAGACAAGCGAAAGATTGCCATGAAGTGAATGGATCTAAAGTTTCTCTACCTTCCCATTTGATTAATATTATTATAGACATGATGTTATGTATGTATGCAAATTATGTAATATTATTATTATTACACTTTAGCATATTGCGCATGAATATAAGGTTAGTTAAGTAAAATAAGATTATAAAAACTGATGTATCTTGTTTGATTGAAAATTCTAAGGCAGTCACCATTGTTGTAAACTCATTTTGAAGTTCATGTAATTAATAAATATTTTTTAAAGTTTAAACATTTTTAAAAAACATAATTTGCACGTATTTTTTATGTGGTAATATTGCATTACTTGTCTAGTTTCTGTTTTGAAATAATATTTTATTCAGAAAATTAATATTTTACAGGCATTTGATCAGGAGATGGGTGATCCTCTGCACCCATACACCGATACGTCTCCGTTCATGCCGTAAGTGTAATATTATATTTATCTTACTCAAATATAAGCAAATAAGGAATTTAAATTTACCATTTGCGTTAGCAGCGCTATTGACAATATATCGGAATTTTTGAGATTGTTTGTCTGAACAAATATTGTACTACATGCATAAGATTAGAAATATTGGTCAGCAAACAATAGCTGTGTTCTTTATCACTTGCAATTAGAATCGTAATCCATTGAATTTAATGAAATTTGTGTGCGTGTCTGTCTGTCAGTGTGGCTATCATATAAGTTTAACTTAATGGCATAAAGTAATAATTTCATTGCTTTTTTTGTAGATCTGGCTCCTCAGAAAGTGATTTGAACAGACCGTCTACCTCAGGGATGAATCAGTTCCAAGATGAAGCAAGAATGATTCCGCCCTATTCTGTAGTACACGCAGGACCATCGACGTCACAATCCACCGTTACAACGTTATCTACCTCAGATTTCCATGATACACCGTCTACATCTACCTGGTATTCAAACGAATATGATCATGCCTCAACCGTTTACCATTGCGACATAACGACTGAAGACTCACAAAGCATGATAACCACGCCTACATCCGTCCGAAATGCCACTCCTATGTCCACCATTACTAGCACCCCCATTTGCACTTCTACAGCCGTCCCATCAAGCACTAGTACACGCTGATCGTCAGTCGCATGTTTCAACCAATTTTTTTTACAAAACAACAGCGAACAAATGTAGCAAGCCAACAGCAACTATTTACCTGGATTTTTCACTAAAATTTGTTCCATTTTTACACGCGCAACTACAATAAACGTACAGAAAAAATAAAATAATTTAAGGAAATTTAAAGATACAAATGATAAAATAAATTACAATATTGCTCCATAAACTATGAAGATTAAGAAAATTTTTCTTCTTTTCGTTTACTTATTTCCTTTTCACAATTAATTTTTTCATTGAATTAGCAATATGAAAATTATCAAAGCAGTTTTCTATAAATTTCTTTAAACCAGGTGTATATATCGTCAGTGTTCTTACCGGCGTCCGATTTCATATCAAACTTTTTATTGTGTATTTAATCAAAATATTCGTTTTCCGTTTATAATAATTTTTTTTTAATCTTCCTATATCCAAATCAAATAATAAGAACAAGTATATTGAAAAAAATCGTTTCATTATTTAAAACCTCGTATGTCGGACATAAGAGGTTTTAAAAACGTTAATAATAAAACATTTCCCCCATGGGAGACTAAGAATGTTATAATAAACATTTTTCGTTTATCAACATAAGATGACAGTAACATAATTTAAGCTTACTAAATTTAAACACTTGGTAGTTTTCATAAAAATGTTTAATACGTTTCGACTTTTTAGTCTTTCTCGGATAATACTGGTATTACCTGATGATGACGTACCATTAAATAATTTTGTGAAAACTATCTGTGTTTTTATTTAATAAGATGAAAATATGTTTAAAAGTGAAAAATAAGTTGAAATAGTTCATAAACAAAATATTTGATGTGCCCACATGAAATGAATTTGGTAAGTATATTTACTACAACACTCATTAAATAATTATAGTAGCAACACATAAAAATATATAAATTTTTTAAACAAGTGAAAGCGAAATGGCACATGCGCAAATTCTTGAAGATCAAAGCAAATATTTGTTATCACGGACGCCGAAGACGCAAATATATGTGTTTACAAGGAAATATATATGATCAAATGATGCTGGAAACAAGTGATACAAAAGATTCCAAAAATAGAACATTCAATTTCGAGATGAAATAAATCACTAATTTTATCTACTCAAAAATTATTACAAACTATAAATGTGTAAGAAAATGTTTGTTAATACTTCGTCCATTGGTGAGACAGTGAACAATATTGAATTGGATTAAAGATGTGGCATTCGGACGAAGATTTAACAACTGGACAGATTAAAACCGTTGTATGAAGATCGGCTCAAATTAAATAGAAAAGTGACGAGGAATATCATCTTTTACAACATGAGGAATTTGAACTAATCATATTTTAAATTTCATGGTTTAAATTTTGGTTCGACTAATTTTTATATGTGTAAAATGTGCAACAAAATCATCATTAATCTTAGGATTATTTATTAATTTTTAATTATATTTTATAAATGTATCGAAAGCAAATATACGTTTATTTTATATTATAAATTGAACAAAACCTTATTTTTCCTGTAAAATAACTTAGGGAAGAGTCGGGTGGTATCGGGCACCTTATCTTTATTTAAAAATTATTAATTAAATCCTCGTTATAATTAGGTATTAAGAATTTTATTGATTTTACCAAAATGAATGGCAAAAAAAGAACACCGACGATATCTAATATCATTCTTTCAGTAAACTTTCATAGAAAAAAAACATCAAACCACTTTCCTTTTTATGCTTCATCCGTCACACCCAAATATTACAATCGCTTATAACTCAATATTAATAATTCTATGAAATAATCATAATGCACCCAAAATTTTTAATTTTATTTTCGAAATCAATACTCCTTTTATTTACCACATATTAATTCAAGATTATTTTTCGTTGCACTAACTAATTTTAATAATAATAACTAATTCAACAATTTTTACATTTTGTTGGACTACTTATATCTGTAAGCAGAAATACAACCCCATACAGGCCGGTCTGTATTAGTACTAAATACTAATATCAATAAAATATCACCATATTTGCAATTTAAAAAAAGTCATTGCCACACTTGTATATTTACATTCTTCTTATCTATCTATAATAATATAACTCTGTTGACATTCTGTCATAATTATTCGTTTCACATTCATCCAAATTAAATATCTGTCTATTATTCATTGTATAATATAACATCTTTCTATTTGATATTTAATCAATATTTTTACTCAATCTATTTGCATATTTTTTCTATATACTTACTTTTTAAACAAATTGTTGCACTATACTTGAAACCAGGATATAACTGATTTAAATCGTCACTTACATCATATGATTAAATTAAAATCAATGAGTTTAACTCTTAGAAATAATAACTCTGTTATCTCTAGTAGAAGGCTATCGATGTGATTACTCAGTATATTGTGTTTTTGAAATCAAAATAATTAAATGCGCCTTGCTTCTATGGATTAGTAATAGTGTTTACAGAGCTAAGTGTGATGTTTCATACTTTTTAGAGTATGTATTTAGAAATCGGTGATCGATCCAAGCTAAATCGCTTGTTCCACAAGTTACGTTTGAAGGACTAAAATTAGACTGGAAAGTGTAATATGATAAATAATGTGATAATTCGCATGAGTATGAAAATTTTGTTTTATTATGCAAAAGTGACGGTGCCAAGTATGACAAATACGCTATATAAAATGCCTTTTTTAATGTCTCCTAAAATGATTAATTTACATAATTCTATAGTATTTACATTACATTAAAATTAATTCATTTGTGCAGTGATCCATCAACATTTGTAATTTCACAGAGTAATTTATTCCGCTAACTCTGAAAATGTGTAATAAATAGAATTGTTGCCATACACTATTTTAGCGCACTATTCGGATATATATGGACGTTAATGATACAGCATTAAACGCTCCATAATTAATAAACGAATGTTTTGAAAGAGAACCTGCAATTAAAGTAAATTGGAATCGTGATTTTGTGACATCCTTGTTTAAATAACCGCATGCTTGGACATAATATGTATTAACATATAAAAAATCAAATTTAAGTTCAAATATCGTTCAAACCTCACAGTAAAAGCGAATAAGTAAATAATATTTATTTTATCAATAAAGATGCGATTAATTTATCTATTAAATAGGCCAATAACTAAGTGACTTTCATCTTAGTTATGATCTGTTTCGCCTTATTAAATTATAATTATTGTGTGTTTTTATTAAAAACAGGAATAATCCGACTGCCATCTTTTCACCGGTGTCTGGTTTGAATGTTTCTCTATCCAGACTCACTCTGGATGAAAATACTGTTGGTGAGGAGGACGGTTTGGAAAACAGAGCAGAAGCAAACAGAAAAATGTACTCCGATTCGAGATACTTGCGTATTCGGCAAAACAAGATACACAAACTTCACATGGCGCATACATCAAATGCTAAAGGCAAGACACATTTAAACAGAAAAATTAATTTAAGCCATTTAAATGGATATAATATTCGTAAAGGTGAAGTTTTATTCATGGACGTTTTGTATCCGGATGGATTAACAGTTCCTGGACGGTTTGCTAGTACAGATACCCTTGCGGTATGTATTTTATTTTAATTTTTATTTAATATTTTATTTTATTTTGAACCAATAATACCACTATATACATAATTGTTGATGCTATTAAACCTATTGATTTAAATTCACAAAATAATAATATATGTAGATAAAATAAAAACAACGTGATTCACTTCGATAAATATTATTCATATTCAGTAACGATACAATTGCAGCAAAAATTGTAAGTAACTGTCTTTTATAGAATATTTCATTAAGGCGATGTTTCAATTTTTTGGTTAAATAAATGACTATTTTTAATCATTTTTTTCTATCTTATTTTATTACATAGAAATTAAAATTTTTATTTAAAATATTAAATAACTCATGGAGTTTACAAAAAATTTTTTTTATTTTTATGTATGGTTACTTATATAGAAGATGACAAAGTAGAGGCCGCACGATAACTCCAGTCCAGGATGTCTGAAACAAAATAATCTAACGGGGTTTTATTAAGAACAAAATACCCTGGACCATAAACCAATAAACAGTTAAAAATAAAAAAATAAAAACCTAGAAAATAGTGTGAGTTTAAGAAAAGTCCTATTTTTTGTACACAAAATTGGATCTTTGAGATTGAATAAAAATGGAACAAATGTATATTAATGTCGGTTTGCGGTCCACGTAGTAAGTGAATTAATAACATAAAAAAAGATTTGAGTCAATAGCTTAATTGTTTTATGAGCTTGAGTTTTTAAAAATGTAATTTCGAGAAAAACGTGTTTAAAGTTTATTTTTAGTGTCAAATAACACGTATTTATAATCCAGTTACTACTAATAGAAATTCAAATATCTCTGAAACGGTTTGGAAATTTACCTTAAAAATTTTTAAGATGTTTTTGAATAAAATTATTGAAAAAAAAATCGATTTTAAAAAAAAAATTAAACATCGCCTTAAAACAAGATAGAAACTTCATATTGTTATCATTAATTTGGACAGAAATTCAATGGTATATTCCGCAATGCTAAATACTTTCTTCTGTCTGGCAATAGAGCAAATTGTACGACAAAATAAATATTTTGCTTATTGCAACAAGATTTGCACTTCCTTCGCTTGCATCAACAATATATCCATCTATGATTGATATACCTAGTTCTGCAATTTTGTCATAATTAACAAGTAATTTTCTTTGCAGAAGCTGATTAAGCGTATCGAAGATAGTGAACCTAGTCTCGCTGATAAGCCACATGAGATTGTAACTTACTGTCCGCGCCATTTTATAAACAGTATGGCTCCCACATTGACATTGAAAGGCATCGGTTTGACACGTAAATCTTTTATTGTAATTAAGATTTTTTAACTTAATTATATTACTGTGTGTATCTAATTGTGAACGGAACCGAATTTATCTTGAATAAATCAGCATTTAAAAAATCGTCATGTATGTAATGTTTATTTTTTTCTATATTTTTACTTTTAACAAAATTACTCTAGGCATCATAAAGAAGCGTAGCTATTTATTATATTTTTATGGGTACTATAATCTCATCACTTTGAAAAAACTATATTAAAGTTAAGCATAAATCAATTCCACGTTAAATCTGTGATATTGTTGGGGTAACCATCATTAGTCCAGAAACGGATTTTACATATTAAATTAATAATATTTTAATTTTTGCGGTATTAGTTATTAATGGTACACTCAATCTAAAATAATAATTTTGTAATGGGCGTTAGTGAATATTGGCTCAAATAAATTAGATTTATTTTTAAAAAGCTCATAACTTGTTAACATTTGCGCAACTCTTTTCAAAATAATCATGACGAACATCGATAAAAAAAATTGGAACCACGCATCAATTTTATTTAGGTTGTCTTGTTATTTTAAAAATTCGGATCATTTCGAGAGAATATTCGTAAATAAGTGTGGTGCAAGTGAAAGCAATACACAAAATACTTTTTGGTTACTAGTACTTCTTGTTTAATATAAAAAACATACACTTTTACTATTGTTACCAATGCAAATCAAAGTAGAATTATGCTTGAACATCTGAAAATCTCGTATACAAAACATTTAAATAATTATTTAAATATTTCATCGGTCTAACCTTCGCAATACAAGTTCGCTGGTAAACTCTAGGTTGACATATATTTAATTACAATTTTCGTAATTATGTAACAACTCAATTAATCGCCTTACCAACTTTCACGATTTCCCGAAGTTACCTTAGATACTAACGAAAAAAAAGCATTGAGCCACTTTTATCAACTTCAGGTAAGTGATATTAATTTCTTATATATGTTTCTTATTTTTGTTTCAAATATCTGAAATGATTATTTTCTAGATGTAAAATATGAAATATTTGATTATTTCAGTGTATTTAATTTTAGTAGTAAGCAAATCTTTTCTTCATTCAAAATATACTAATAAACTATATTTCATGTGGCAGTGTGGAGTTTTATGGCGAACAGGGTGCCAATATCTTCCCAATATATGCTATTTTCTTCTATGAGTGCGAATGAGAAAACATAAACTATAAAAATTGAAAGTTCTATTAGTTTTATATTCCATTGTGGGCAAAGTATATTTTTAATACAATGATTTTCTCTTGAAATCAAATTTTAAATTCACATAGCAAGAAGAAATCAAAAATAATTGAAAAAGATATTTGAATTATAAAATTCGGATGATATTTGCTGAAAATAAACTTTTGAATTGCTATTTTACACAAATGATGTTAAAAATAATTTATATAAAATATTATATAATAATTTTTGCAATAATCGTAATTTTTTTTTTTTTTTGGCTCAAATAGAGTTTTAAAATATTTTTGAATTTGTTTATGAATTTATAAATAAAATAGTAATATTGCTAATTTATTTAAATTTAAACAAATATATATGATCGTCGTCACATTCACCTCTATATATTAACGATGGTACAAGTACATCATTATATACACAATCTTGCATCCTTATAAATATTAAAATTTCTCGCAAATATTCCAAACGCTCCTAAAATTTTCTCAATCTCGTATCGTACTTTTCATCGCTAGAGAATAAGCAACTCGAATGGGTAATTGAATAAATCAAGTTCGTCAATATTTGTGATTCAAAACGGATATGGCAAAATTTAAGTGATGTATGATGCCAATGTTTATGCTCTGGGTTTTTGATAGGGCTACACAAAATAGTATATCAAATATGTAATATGAAAAGTCATATATGGTTTATAAAAAAAATGTTTTTTTATTAATATATATATATATATATATATATATATATATATATATATATATCTAAATAGACGCAGAACCAATAGCTAGACAGCATATATTTTCATGTATGTGCATATTATTTGTTATAAATCATATATTGCGCGCTTCGATAGACATCCGGTAAAAAATTATTGATTATTTTGCACCGGCACTTGTGTTTTACATGCGTTTGTTTGTTTTATAATTTTTATTTCGTATTAAATAATAATTAGGTGTTGTTGTAAATATACATTCTATAACCATGTAAATGAAATCAAAATATTTTTTAATCAAATATAATGTCCAAATAATTTTTTTTATGAAATAAATTATGTTTTTGCATACTTATAAATAACATAAAACGTAGGTAAAACAAAAGTAGGAAGGGATGATCGCAAAATCGTTATATTTTCGTTAGAAGCAGTATTGAATGGTAGTTGCTTGCTTTTAAAACTATGTAAATTGGTTTTTAATCATCGTATATATTTTAATTTTGTTTTTTAAAATTTACTGTTCGCACAATATTAGGCCTTAGGCATTAAATATCAATAATGGACCGATTTATATCGTCAATAAATGATTTTAAAAGGATAACGACAATCATGAGTGAGTTGAAAATTTATAATGGTTGGCTTATAGCCATATTTTTATCTATACATCTTTTATGTTCTTGTTTCAGACCAGGTGAATGAAAAGGCTAAAGAGATTTTGGAACATAATAGATACAATTTACATGAAGCCATTAAATTTACATTAGTAAGTTTTATCTTTATAAATTTTGCATGGTCCTCCCTTAGGATTTAGATTATGTTAAGAGTTTTCCATGTTTATATTTATTTGGCTATATTTTATCTTTGGGAACATATTTGACATTGAACATCGTGCTTTCATTACACACTTAGAAAAGAAATCATGCAAGTGACGATATTTGTTGATTTAAAATATAAATGATTAGTTTGGAGTTGAGTTACGTGAGGGTGTGTTTAATTAAGAATAAAACAACTTAACTTTCCTTCACAATTTATTGATAAAATGAAATGTACATTTCGTTTTATCAATAAATTGTGAAGGAAAATTAAGTTGTTTTATTCTTAATATAAATGATTCATAAAAAAAAAATACGTTAGACTAACGTAAATTAATCGCTAACTCTGATTTTATATATCTGATCTAAATACTTGTGTAGCTTCATGTATGTATCCAGATACCTGATGCTATTCAAGAAATTGCACAATCCTAAGTACACTTGTTCTCGTGATGTTATTACTAAGCTTAGAAGCTATGATCGGTACTTTCAATAAAGCATAGCTACATGTTGCACTGCTCAATCACAGAAAGTAAATATATTGGGCAAAACTAGTTGACCAAATCAAAATACATCATTATATCAGGCAATTTTAGCAATACTGAACTGATCAATTAGTTATTGCAGCAAACCGTCCGACGGTATGATCTTAGGACATGTATGATAATGAGGCAGTCAAAAAATTTAATGTAAAGTTAATATTTATAATTTTACTGTAAAAGTTTTACAATTTAAAACTATAATAATTATTTAAATTATTTTGAATTTGAAAGATCACTGATTTATCGTAATAAATGGAATTTAATTCTAATTTTGATATATGATTTAATAATCTAGTTAAATAATTGTCATACTACTTCAGTTGATCCTAGCAATTTAGCAATGTCAATATGATTTTGAAATTTGTACTTCTTTATTATTGGGTACTGGATGTGTTTCGTTGAGGTAGATCAGACTAAAATTTGTAATTGAATACAAATCTTTTAACATAACTGCATATGAAATGGTTATCTAATAATTGATCCGTTTTATTTTATAAATTTCTAGCCACCTGCGGGAAGAGCTTCCAAAGTTTAATTTTTTCAAAGAAATAAAAAGATTTACTGTAGGAGCACTGATTGACTACTTTTTGTTTCAAAATACAATATCATTTAAATAAAATAAATGTGTTTTTGTTTCCAGGACTTTGATCAAGAGATGAATGATACTCTGGAGATATGCGCAGATTTGACAAACTTTCTCGTTCAGTAAGTGCAATACTATATTTATCTCACTAATATGCATAGAAAATTGTAATTTATTGGGTTCATATAGTGCTTTATAATACTGTTTGTGATATATGAAATTTTTAGCGATTGTATACCTAAACCAATTTAAACCGTAATGTATGCATTGAGCTTAATGATCAGCTAATGATTGACGTTTTTTTTAAACTTGTGATCATTATCTGGTTGATCGCAATCCACTGAATCTTATTCATTTGAGCAACGATAGTTTCACAAACAAAATGAACCATTTCAACTACTTTGAAAAACTTTGTGCTGCCCAGTTCACATGGCAGATCCAATTGTAAAATTTTTTAAAATAATAAATTTAGAGAGAAAAGCTAAGCACAACACTGTTATTTTTTAAGCTAAGTAATTTCGGTACATTTTAGAAAGAACAACAATTAAATGTATCTAGATTTTTTTAAATCATTGCTACTAGATGGAGATAAAAATATGGAAGATATATTTCTTTGCAGGAGTATCTTCTAATATTCCTTTCAAGTCATGTCTCAAATATTCCAAACACTGTTCTTCTGTTAGGAAATTTTTAAAACGAAAGAGCCAATTAAATACCGAAAACTAGTTTCGGCTGTTTCATGTGGATTATCGATCAGGTTAAAACTTGATTGATCTCTAGTCTATAAAACAAGCAGCTTCTTTTTGATCAAATTTTTGGATTGTTTTGATGTTTAGGTCGCCATAAAACGTCATGTTTTTTTTACAAAAAACTGCACCTCTGTGATGTTTCGTATCGTCTTGTATTAAGACACTTGTAGCTTCCAAGTGTTGGGTGAGTAACAGACCCATGCTGCAGCCGTATACGCGAGGAACAGTTTCAGGAAGTTCTGTAGTGTCAATAACAATTTTGAGTAGCTGATATTGCTTACAAAAGTGGCTTTGCGAATCACAGTTTTAGTAAAGCTCTTAAACGCGAGTCTCTCATCGGGGATTATTCCAAGATTTTGATGATGGTCTTGGCCAGTTCTACTAAGACGTCTCTTAGTAAATAAAATGGCTCAACATTTTTGTACGTTGACTTTGCTTCGCCATTCTTCCAAATATTTCTCAAGGGCGCATACCTGGCTCTACAAATTCTTCTTAACAAATTCTACGACTATGGAAAACTCTTTGTCATCATAAAATGCCCCGTTTGTTTTTCTCAGAATATCGTTGACATAAAGAGTAAAAAGTACGGATCGCAATAAATTTTCTGTGGGGACACTTGCTTTAATTGGTTTGTCTGAAGAACGTGTCGTTTTTGGTGCGAATAGAATTAATAAAGTTTGTATAGTTTAAATAACACCTAGGTCAAAAGAACATTAGCGTCTGGAGTTACCAAACACTTCGGGGTTTTTCTTCTGGTTTGGTCCTTAGCTTGTTAATTTGTGTGTGATATCTCGGAAGAGCGAGTTTGGTAGAGTGTGATCGCTGGCGTTCCGATATTTCTGCCAGATTGCTTACCATTTTTTTTCGCTGTATAAGATCATGAATATCATCTGATAACTGCATCCACGATGAACATTAATGATGCTTTCTCTTAGATTACTAAACAAGACAACACTTGAAAGCCTTTTCAGTTTATGATGCTCGCCCGTATGAACTTACAGCATCACCTCATGTGATGGCGCGATCTCGCACTTTGCATGCTTTGATTGTACAGGATACAAGCTGACGTCCAATTTGAAAATCACAGGGAATAGTTATGCTTTAAATCCATATAGATAATACTGGAAATTATTTCGGCGTTTTTTTTTGCGGTGGGACATTTGAACTTTGATAGTTCATTATGACCTAATCTCTCAAATAATAATGGGACATACATTTTTCGGTTTTCAGATCATTTTTGAAAAATATTTGTTCTTATGCTTTTTTCAAATAATTGCACCGGCTACGTAGAAAACCGTTGAAATTTTTAGAAGAAATCGGGAAAATTATCGAAAATCTGTTTTTTGATGACGGATTACTTTTCGGATATATAAATATAAATAAATAAATATATATATATATATATATATATATATATATTTATATACATATATACATATATATATATATATATATATATATATATATATATATATATATATATATATATATATATATATATATATTAAAAGAAATTTATATATTTTATATATATATATATATATATATATATATAAAATAAATAAATAAAGAAATTTTGCATTTGTTCCTACTCACATGCATTTAGATCTTACTATTTTTAGTAGCGCCAGTAGAAAACTAATTTTTGATTATTTCTGCAGAACTGAATCATTGGAAAGTACTGACGATGCTGTCGCATCTTCGTCAACTATTAATCAGTTGCAAGAAGAAACGATTATTTCGATGAATGGCAGAGACAAGTGTATGTGTGATTCAGAAGAATGCTCATCCACCTCCTCCGATGCATCTATTTCATCTTCCATATCTATATCGGTCTCTACATCCAGTTCTAATTGCTCAAATGAAGATGAACGCGACTCCGACACATACAAAGGTGTAATTTTGGAAGAAAAAACAGAAACTAAAAGGACCACTGATAAAGCTACAATTACATCTATCCCTATAACCACTCTCACTTCCACCTCTATTTACACTACAACAAGTACCTCCACATCAGCTATTACATATACCGCTGATCGTCAGCCACATGTCTCAGTCTTATGTGACGGCGACAAAGCATTAATAGAAAAATGGAGCTTTCTACCATCAACATCCTACCTGGATGTGTCAAAGAATAAACGTTCTATTTTTACGAATACAACATCAACACAGGGCGAACAAGACCAAGAATTTAATCCCACTGGGTGTATATAAATTTTTTTTATTGTTGATAATTATCAATTCTCCACAAGAAAAGTTGCCATACGCATTTGTACATACAAATAAATACTCATACACTTAACTTCAATAAAGAGAATATAGTCAATAATAGTGGAAAAAATAAAAATAAATCACAGCAACATAATACAATTGTATAACACTGGAACATACAACGGGATGCTCCACAAACTTTAAATAAAAATGTTTTCAGATTGTTCGCTTCCTTGATTGTTTCAAATTAACGATATGACATTAGTGAAAACAATTTCTAAAAATGATTTATATAGTATCTACTATAAGATATGTTGTTAAATTTGAAAATGAAAGATACCTCTTTTTTGCAACAAAATCTTCATTTCCTTCCTATATATCTGCACACTATACTTTTGTACACCTAATTTGATTTCTCTTAATAAACCTGTAATTTTATTTGCAGAAAATGATTGGGCATCTAGAAGATTCTATTGCTAAACATCACAAGATCGTAACGTATTTCCTGCGTCGAATTATCATCGGTATACTTCGTACATTCCTCGTATTCATTTAAAATATAAATCTACTATTGTCATTTTGATATTCAAACCTAATATTTTATCTTCGTGAATTATTTAAAATTACTGTATGTAACTATGTAAAGAATCATAATGCTTTTTTTTTGAATAAATTTTCACATAAAAATCTATAGACTGGCATTTTTGATTTCATATTTTTACTTTAATTTTCACAATTTTCTTTAAGAGGGCATTCTTCTTTAGCGTTTTCAAAAAATTGATTGTTTTTTTTTTGCAGAATAGGACACTTTAAAGTGTTGACTATGGGTTGCTGAAGCCGTTTTTCGAAATTCAAGTTGGAAATATATGAAATTGCGATTTAAACAAAACAATGTTTTTGCTCATAAACGGCGTTTGCGTGCGCGTCAGTTCGCTTGCGTATTTTTAAACGCGTTTTTCTCGAAACCATATTTTTTAAATCGCGTGGTAGAATATCTCGACAACAAATTAACCGATTTAACTCTCCATAAGCGCATCTTAAAGGTAATAAAATTCTCTAGGAGTTGATTTTCGACAAAGTGTGTCCGACAATTATTAATATTTTTTAAGGCCAGCCAAAGGAGAAAAAAAGTGGCAAAAAATGATGGTGGCCATTTTGCTAATTATGGTCCAAATGGACCATCCGAAAGTCATTTTCTAGACAATTTAATATACTTTAAAATCCTTTTCAGGGTCCAGTTTCAGACAACTGGGACCAGAGTTATGCTACCGCGCGCCAACCAATGCTAAATTGAGTTGCCCACTTTGGACGTAGACATCTTCGACGAGGCTGAACGTTTCCGACTTTAAAAAATACTTTAAGAAAGAAAAAAGTTGAATAAATACGAAACAAAAAACCGCGTGCGAATATCTTGAACGTACCCTGAGAAAAAAAATGTCAAAAAACAGACATTTTTTTTAAACATGTAATTGTAGACAGTGGTTGACAATAACATATCTCAAATATTGTTCTGCTGATTTCCGAATGCGCTTCAAGTCCAAAAAATATTTCTTACACTTACACTGTATAAAGGATGAAACACAATAAAAAAATACAAACAGTTTAAATATAGATATACGGTGTTACGAAAAATCAAACAATATTTTTGAAAATTCGAAACTGGCTACTTCAGAAGGAATTAACAAATCTCGTAAATGAAGAATAATTTTCATGGAATTTCTACAAAATTAATAAAATATTGTTTAAACATTATTAATTAATATTAGCTCATTTGATTTGAAATATCTCATGAAAACAACTGCCACATAGTCCTCATGGTCGCAGATAATCTAACCTTGGCTATGAAAACAATTATGAAACATATAGATATCTATAAGTTATAAAATTCACTAGAATAGCTTTTTAAATGTAAATATTAGCTGATAGATTTTAGGAAATTCAGAGAAGTTTAAGATTCTAGAATACCTTTTTTTAAATGTATGTACATAGCTTAAGATCAGAGGCAAATTCATTGGAGCTTAAAATTGGCCTGGCATTTTATTTTTAGCTCGCCGAACGTATATTAGCCGTGTGTTGTGTGATGTTAGTGTTTTCAGTGTGATATTTGTACCTAGCTAACCTGACCGAACCCTGACTGCCTGCATTTCTGTATAGTGTGGGAGCATTTTTTGTATCGCATGAATGTATGTATGTTTACTAGACAGGTGAATTGGAGTATCCTGAGATATCTGTCGACGTATCGAAGAGCTCAGGTATTCGGTCGTATGTCTGCAAGTATCTCTAATTGAAAAATTTCTTTTATCGACTCCAAAAAATATGTAGCCCTCATACTTGTCCTCGCTCGCGAATTGACAGCAAATTTGGGATACATAATTAATTCCGTTCGTATTTTAAAATCGCTGGGCATTTTTACTTCCGGACTTATTGGGCTCCAAAAAGAATCACATTAAATATTGACAACGTGTGTTTTTGAGTTACGTGAAGTTGTTAATAATAATTAAAAACATAAAAAGAACTTATTAAATAAAGACTTGTCAGTCCTTGAGAACCCGTTGCTCAGTTTCATTAAAATCCTATAATCCCAAATTCTGAAAATCTAAATTGCCCTCAATAATATATATATAGACCTTTACCCACACCAAAATAGGATAAATATATAAATAAGAAAGACCCATCCATGTAACTTACTGTACTACTGACGATGGTGACTTGGTTACCAAAATGTGCATATAGAATTAATAAAAAAACTTAGTGAAGGTAAGAATTACTGTGTTTTTAATTATTAAATATTGACACCATAATTTTTTTGAGAATATTAAATGAAATTTATAAATCTTAAGGAAATACTACTAGAAGCTATAGATTCCCTCAGAATTTTACTAGATTTCTATACATATATGCCGAGCCGCGCTTTATCAACCGGCCGTCCCGACCGCAAATTTGTATTTTTTATTTTTTTTGGAATATAATACTTAAATCTCACATGTAATATGTGTACCAAAAATCGTGCCTCTACCTTTATTCCTCTCGATACAAAGAGCTTAATTTGTTTAATGCGTCCCTTATCCGCCGAGTCGAATGCGTGTTAATAAAATATGTTTTTCCATAAAAGAAAAAGAAGTCTCGATTTTCAATTTACTGCTTGCATATTGTTTCTTTGGAATAATACTTAGATAAAAATAAATTTCGTTACTGCAAATTGCGTATTTTGACCGAAAATACATAAAACCAACTAAATAAAAAATTGATTTGATATTTTATTTTTAATTATTATACTAGAGTTTGAGTTTCAAATGGGAACCTGAAAATTATTGTAGTTCTGAACTAATATATAAGTTAAATGTTTCCTTGATCTACAAGCCTAAATGGCATACCATAAATCAAAGACAAATAGTGCAAAATTTAAGTGATTTGTGATATTAATACGGAATATATATTCTTCTTTATGGAAGGCTACACAAAACAAGATGCCATACATGTATTGTGAAAAGTTTATAAAATTAAATTTATTTTGAGTGTATTATGTGCATATTATTCCATACAAATCATATATACCGCGTTTCGATAGACTTCCGGTAAAAATAATATATTTTGTTGCACACGGAACTTGTGTTCTGCAAGCGTTTGTTTGGCTTATAGATTTTTTTATAATTAGTTGTTCGTCTTCTAAATTTGCAAATATGTACATCATATATACCGCGTTTCGATAGACTTCCGGTAAAAATAATATATTTTGTTGCACGTGGAACTTGTGTTCTGCAAGCGTTTGTTTGGCTTATAGATTTTATTCATAATTAGTTGTTCGTCTTCTAAAATATCAAATATGTACTTTAATAGCGAAATAAAAAAAAATTAAATCATATTTTTATGCAAATATAATGTTCAAATTAATTATTTTATGAAATCTATTATTTTATGCATAACCATAAATACAATAAAACGTAGGTAAAACAAAAGAAAGGAGATATTCGTAAAATCGAATCATTTTCGTTATTTGCAGTAAATAATGGTAGTAGCTTAGATTAAATCTATGTAAATTGGATATTATTCAACGGATATATTTAAATTTCAGTAATTTAATTTACTGTTTGCTCAATTTTTAAAGACTAAGATATTAGATTACAACAATGGAACAATTTAACTCATCTACAAATGATTTCAGAATCCTAACGAAAACCATGGGTATGTTAAAAATATAAAATTGTTGGCTTATTGTCGTACTCTTATCTAAACGCATTCTGTATTACTTTTTCAGACCAAACAAATGAAAAGGCTAGAGCGATTTTGGAGTGCAATAAAAACGAATTGTGCGAAGCCATTACTTTTACAATGGTATGTTCAAATATAATAACTCTTACGTAGATTCATTTTATGAGATTTCCATTTTATTAATTACTTGTATTTATATAATTTAAGCTTAAAGTAAGTTTCTAGGATGCTTTATGCTTTGATTACTTGTAGGGCCGCGTTATGACTGCAAGCGGTGCTAAACCCAAATAGTATAGGGAGTTCTCCTAACCAGATTTTTGCATACTTATTAATAATTTATGATATTTAACATAATTTGGGAGTCCTGCATCAGAACACAGTGGGTTCAAATGATAACGCGGCCCTAATTACTTGCTATCGTGACGATATTTGCTGAATTAAAATATAAATAAGATATTAAAGGATCAATAATGTAAAAATGAATTAGTACAGTAGAAAACGTACTAAACATAAAAAGAATTGTAGCTAAATGCAACTTTAGAAAATGCATTCTATGAAAATTCAGTATAAAGTGGGCTTTCAAAGCGAATTGTAACAAATGGTTCATTTATAAAAATGCACGAAAAATTCTGGTATTAAATTCGTTTTATTTATGTTACGTTACAAAGGGAAATAAAAAAAAAATATATATATATATATATATATATATATATAAAGATTTGATTTATTTTATGTATCTGTACTATAATGATAGAAAATATCTTTATTCAAAATGGCCACCGCTTTCATTGAACCAGCTTGAAGTCGTTGCGGCCATTAGTCTATGGCGGTATGCTCATTTTCTACAGAAATTAGTTGGTTCACATTTTAATGAGTTTTACAAGCTATTATTTTCAAGGTAGATAAAAACTTATGACGGGTTTAAGTCTGAATTTCCTTAGGGCTAATCTTCAGCTGTAATGAATGCTGGTATACACTATAGCAACAATCTTGACGGAGACTAATGATTACAGCATGTTCTAAACTTGAAATAACATAAAATTAGTATAATTGGGCCAAGCAGGTTAGATTAGATTATTCTAGATATGATTCAGTGAGGTAGATAGTAAAAGGAAATCATTTGTACTTGAAAATGCATCCTTTAGCAAAACAACATCTAGAATGAATATATGTATATTGATCCGACTTATTGATTGACTACTTTTTATTAAAAAATAAAACTCTCTAAGGTAACATAGATGTGTGTTTCTTTTTCAGGAGTTTGACCAAGAAATGAACGATACTCTACAGATATGCGCAGATTTGACGAAAGTTCTCGTTCTGTAAGTGCAATATTATATATATATATATATATATATATATATATATATATATATATATATATATATATATATATATATATATATATATATATATATATATATGTGTGTGTGTGTTACTAATATGAATAGTAAATTAGAATTTTAGTTTTTTAAATGTTCTTTTCTTAATATATTGGATTTTCATTAATTTTAATTTTATTTTAAATGATAAAGTATGGTTAAATAAATAATTTAAATACTTGGTTAAGTTTCACAGGTTTTTATTAAAACGAAAATTGTTTCGACTGTTAGGTCATCTTCAGGTCTAATACATTTTACTCTATTTACATGTTATATATATATATATATATATATATATATATATATATATATATATATATATATATATATATATATATATATATATATATATATATATATATATATATATATATGTAGGTCTTATTATCTAAATTTTATATTAAGGAGTGGGGAGTTACTGACATCAACTTGTTCATTGCCAATGGGTTTTGAAGAATTTACTGCTTTTCTTATTTCTAGATTTTCCAGGTAATTTAATTTTAAGCTATTGTTTTCAATGTGTAAGCTTTTAAGTTCTGCAAGAGAATGGTTATATTGTTTACAATGTTGGGATATTCGAGTTAAGTTGGTGTCGGCACCTATTGCTTTAATATGTTCTTTTAATCAGATTGCGAAATTTCTACGGGTCTGGCCAATATATAATGCTTCACATTCTTTGCAATTTATTTGATAGACGCCGGTTTTATTTAATTTATCTGTTGAGGGTTTCTCATTGTTTAATATTTTTCCTAACGTTATTTTGTTGCTACTTATGGTTTTTATGTCAAGTTTTTTTAATTGCGTTGAAATTGTTTGAGTGGTTTTGGGAATGTAATTAAGATAGTACCAGTGTGTAGTCTTTGATTCTTGTGATGGTGTGTAGATTTTTTGAATGATTTGTTTTTTATTCTTTTTCTTTAATAATTTGTCTATTAACTCTATTGAATAGCCATTGTTAATAGCAATTTGTTTTATTGTGTTTACTTCATCTTTATAATTTATTTCATTTAACGGGATATTTACTAGTCTATGTAACATACTATGGAATGCAGACATTTTTATTATATGAGATTGGTTAGAGTTGGCTGGTATAATGGTATCGGTAAATGTTGGTTTTCTATATATGTTGTATTCGAATTGGTTATTATTGTTGGTTATTGTTATGTCGAGGAAGTTTATGGATTTATTTTCTTCTTTTTCTAATGTAAATTTAATGTGGTGGTTGATGTTGTTTATGTAAGTAAGAAAGTGATCTAATTGTCTGTAGGTTCCTGTCCAAATGCAAAAAATATCGTCTACATAGTGGGTCCAAAATTTGATGTGTTTTGTAAGTTGGTTTGTAGTGTTAAAAATGTTTTTTTCAAAATGGTTCATGTATAATTTAGCGAATAATGGGGACATTGGTGAACCCATTGGTAGCCCTTTGGTTTGCATGTAAAATTTGTTATTAAATTGAAGGTAGTTTTGGTTAAGACAGAGGTCAGTTATTGATAGAAGTTCTTGTGCTTCTTGATTTGAGCATTGGCTATTTAAAAGTTTATCGAGAAGAATGTCTTTTAATTCTGGGATAGGGATTGATGTGAAAAGACTTTTTACATCAAATGAAATAAATTTGCAGCTGAAATCTAATTTGATGTTTTTTAAATTGTCGATTAATTAGAACGTGTTTTTAATAGAATATGTTGATTCAAAGTTTAGTAGTGTTGGTAGTATTTTGTTTAATTTTTTACAAATTTTATAAGCAGGGGCGTTTATATATGATACAATAGGTCTCATAGGGCACTCTGGTTTATGCAATTTCGGTAACGTGTACAAGATTGGGGCTTTAGGATTTAGGTTTTTGAGAAAGTACCTGTCGTTGTTATTGAG
The DNA here is from genome assembly GCA_944039245.1 of Nebria salina. Taxonomy (NCBI): domain Eukaryota; kingdom Metazoa; phylum Arthropoda; class Insecta; order Coleoptera; family Carabidae; genus Nebria; species Nebria salina. Next base: position 7,005,989 of record OX063288.1, read on the forward strand.
AATTTTTGGGCAGTTTTTTAATACATGTTGCACTTCAATTTGAAATTCCGGGGTTGGATCCTTCTTGACTGGTAGGCATCCACTTTCAGTTAATAGTTCTTCGGTTTTTTTAATATATTCTAATTTGTTCATGATAGTGATGGTGTTACCTCTGTCTGCTTTGCATAGTATTAAGTCTTCGTTGATGAGTTTCTCTTTGATATTGTTGATTGTTTCTTTTGTTTAACAATTTAAAGTCTTGTGTTAGGTTTTTCGATATTTGACATTTCAGTGGAAATGATACTTCTTGGTTGTTTATTTTCGTAAGGCTGATTTCAGAGCAGACTGCTAGTTGTTCGTAATCTGATTGTTTTGGATTTGAATGTGGGAACTATTTGAGACCTTTTTCCAACATCTCTGTTTCTTCCATGGTGAATATGGTTTGGGTTTTTTAATCTTGGGTAGAAGTTTTGAGTAGAAATTGGTTTTCCGTTTGGATTTGTTTGTTTGGTATATTTTTGTTGGGTAATCTTTTATTGTACAATTAATAGTTTATTTAATTTTTCGTTTTAATTTCTGTATTGTAAAGATGTTTTGTACTGGATTTCTTCGCGTAGTTCTTTATCAATTACGTCAAATTCCAAGGGATGTAGACGGTAGATGGATGTATTGTGGATAGTTTTAAGGTGCAAGCTGAGGTTGTTTCTCCTGACATACCATTTTTTCATTTCCAAAGATATCCAGTAACGGTATGCTTTTTTTCTTGTTAGTTGGGCTTCTCTTGATTGGTTTTTCACTATCATTTTCATGTATTTAGGAATAATGTTTAATTTTAGGCACTGTTTATTATACCAAATATGGTTGGACCTTGTTTTAAACTTGAGTAGAGTTTTCATGTATATTACCACTAATTTTGTTGTACTTGAACTTTTAATTATATTTATAGAAGTTGTGGTTGGAGTTTCGTGAAACATTTTATTAATAAAGTATGGATTGGAAATAATGGCCAGTTAATATTAACGTGTTTTTGAACCTGTGTTCATGATTTAGATGTTAGCGAACCTCTGAATCTTATTAAATTGATCAATGATAGTTCTTTAAATATAATGATTCATTTGAATAACTATAAAACAACTTTGTGCTGCACACTTCACAAGTCTGATTCAACCATAAAATTCGTTCAAAAAAATAGCTTTAGAGAGACAAAAGTCATTTGTTCTAATTTACTTTGCATTTTATACAGATCTGAATCGTCAGATAATAGCGATACTGCTATGAAATCATTGTCAATCAAAAATATGCAAGAGACATCGACTATATCCACAAAAGTCTCGGAACCAGATAGTTGCTCAATCGTCGCAAAATCCACTGATTTATCCAAGACATCTTCTATTTGTTCAATAGAAGATGAACAGTTCTCCCATACCATCCATTGTGAAATTTCTGATGAAGCTGCAACATCAACCATTATTGTCACTCCCACAACTACTCCTAAAGCCACTCTTACATTAAAATATAATTCTGATTGTCAGCCAAATATCAAAACGCTATTTTTTCACGAAAATATATTAGGAAATAAATGGAATATACGACCATCATTTCTATACCCGGATATTTCAAATAGGAGTCGATTTATATTTACGTCCTCAGTATCAACAGAAACCCAATATGGACCAGAAATGAATCTCCCTGGGTACGTAAAAATTTCTTTCGTTTACTATTATCGATTCTTTTCAAGAATAGTTGCTGGTACTATATTCATACTTACAATAAAAATAAATATATCTACAAACACGAACACAAGCACATAGACGTATACAGTCCCAGAATACTATCTTTTTTGTAATGATTTCCGCGGCGTTGGAATCGAGCGTCAGGTCAGTAAATTTTTAGTGTAAAAGTAACAAGTAGCATGGCAAAAGAAAATGGCCATTGATTTCGTAACACACGTATGGTAGGAATTTGTCAAATGAAGTAAAATATATTATACACACATTCAAATGAAAAGAATTTATGTTAGCTTTATGTAAATTATTTTTCATCATAACAGATAAATAGTGTTTTTTGTGTTAGTTATAAGCTGTTTTCACTTTCCATAAAATGATTCTAATTAGATTTTCTTATTCATTTAGTAGCAGAGATAGGACAATTAAGCCAACTCTTATACCATCGGTACTCGGTTTGGATAATTATCTATCTAAACTTTCTCTGAAGGAGAGCAATGTAGAAAACAAGTTCGAGAACCGAGTAGCACGAAACAATAAGATGTTTTCAATTTCAAGATTCACACGACAGAATAAAGTGTGCAAACCTCACGTGATAAATACAGTGTATGCCAAAAACCAGAAGAACATGAAGAAGAGATTAACTCTTACACTTTTGAACAGCTTTAACACACGAAATGAGAACATTTTATGTATCACTCTTTTGTATCCAGCTGGAATGACAGTTGCCGGAAAATTTGCGGGCAGCGATACTATTGCGGTATGTATGATATATTTTCATTTTAAATTTGATTTCGTATCACCAAAATTTACTCCATTGTTTAAAAAATCGAAACCTCCGTAATCGTTGCTAGTAATATCAAAATACGCTGGCAATACTATACCAAAATTTTGCCAACGGGTAAAAAATATGTCTACATCTCGATATTACACATCAATGACTGATAATTGTTTGCTTTTAATAAAAATATAAGGAAATCACAAGGATTTTTAGTAGTGCAAAAAAAAAATCATTTTCATTCAACATATTGGCTTGGTTGGTAATATTTGTCGTAATTTTATTTTGATACATTTAATTTCTGTATATTAGTGCTTGGTTTTATTCCCAGTGAATTTTATTCATTTTAAAAGTACTAGGCATTCAAGTTGCATTTTTTCCAACACTAATGGAAGGATGCCTATCGATATAGTGATTAGCGTAATTAGATGTATGTGTTTTTTGGACGCTTGTTATGCCAATGGCACCAATCGTGGTCGTAAAATGAAAATACTTCATGCAGCTAATAGTAGTCTGGTAAGAATGTAAATTATCTGAGCCGTTCAAAGATATCTAATGTTAAGTTCACAATTAATCAAAACGGTTATTTTCAACATACATTTGTCGTATTTTAGTTGAGACAGTTTTCAAACATTTCAGCAATCCAGCTTTTCCCTAAATGCAAACGAACCATACATTTTTGGCAGTAGGGCAAAATATGTACAATATCTGCAATGCACAAAACGCAAACATATATGTGGCAGACCAAAACATTATAACAAAGTATATAAAAACAACGATTTTCCATTTCAAAAATAAGATACGTTTTTAAAAATACCAATTATTTAAAATACATAATAGTTCTTATATGCATACATATTATCACGCCTAATCTCATCAAATGGTATTAAACATTTGATAAAGATGGCTCATTTACAATAATTAAATAACTATGGATGAGGCAGTAACAAGGAGATATCTAGATTTTTTTATATACTCGCACTCTATATAAATAAGTGATTTTATTTGCAGGATCTGATCAAAAAGATACAAGACAGTCAGCCAAGCCTGTTACAAAAGCCGCACGAAATCATGACTGTTTGTCCTTATCGGATTATAACAAGCATGCCTCGCACATTCACACTAATGGATATCGGTTTAAAAAGTAATTCATTCGTTGTAATAAGGATTTTATAGATTTATATTGAAAAATCGTAAGTTTTCCTTAAAATTAAAATTAAAATTGTCGTAAACTGTTCTGAAAATATTGAATCTTTAATAATTTTCATAACAATATTATAAACTATGTACTACAATAAAATTTTACTTTAATTCTAACAAAAATAGTTATTCTATATAACTTTACTAGGATCTGTAACCTTCAAAAGAATCTATAATACAAATCAGTAAGCTTCCATAATCATATAGAATTTGTATACATGATATTATTTTATATGATATAATTCTGTGTATACACAGAATAATATCATACGCAGTACTGTCACTAGATAATTATTTATGTTATTTAAAAAAATATTTTCCACATGTTATTATAAAATAAATAATGTATAAAATGCGAAAATAAATAAAATGAAAAGTGACCGTACACTGACTCCCTGTATTTCTGTATAGTATAGGAGCATTTTTTGTGTCGCATGAATGTATGTATGTGTACTAGACAGATGTATTGGAGTACCCTGAGATATTTGCCGACTTATCGAAGAGCTCAAGCAGTCGGTCGTATATCTGTAAGTATCTCAATAAAATTTTCTTTTATCGCCTTATCTCAAAGAAATATATAGTTTTTATACTTGTCCTCGCATGCGAATTGACACCAAATTTGGGATACATAAATAATTCCGTTCGTATATTAAATTCACTAGGCTCTTTTATTTCCGGATTTATTGGGCTCCAAAAAGACATAAGAATTTTTTTAAGAATATTAAAAGAAATTTATAAATCTTAAGGAAATACTTGTAGAAGCTATAGAATTTTACTAAATTTCTATAGTCAGTTATAGAATTTCTATATAAGACACAGAATAGGTAATCAGTTATATGCACAAATTAATTTAATCAATTTTCTCCTGACCAAGAATAAGTGGCACTTTATGTAGTTGGCATCTGACACATGATAGACTATTTTATTCCCTAAGGGAATAAAGTGAGGGAATAATGTAAATGGCAGCTATCTGACAACACATTATTATGAATGTTTTTCTCCTTGACAATAAATTGTTATGAATTTTTTTCATGGCGAGCTTGAATCTGTGAACGCATATCAATGAACGATAAATAAATTTTATTATTTAGATTTAAAAGTCGGGACGTCGAGAGATAAGTTTTGTATGCATTTCTGGAATAAATTTCGTTTTTCCCTCAACTGAAAATACCCTTGGTGAATAAGTTACAGTCACGGGAATAAAGCCATAGTTTATTCCTTTGATACATAAATAACTATTAAGTCCCGATACAAAGTGCTTAATATGCTTAATGCCTCCCTTTTACGCCGAGTCGGACGCATATGAATAAAATGTGTTTTTCCAGAAAACAAAAAGAAGTCTCACTTTACTGCTTGCATATTGTTTCTAAGGTCTAATACATAGAACAAAACTATGTTTCGATAATGCAAATTGCCTTTTTTGACCAAAACTGCATTAAATGCGGCAGAAGAAAAATCCGATTTGATATAATTACATTTTTAATCATTATACTATAGGTTGAGTTTCAAATAGGAACCGGAAAATAATTATCTTTCTGAACTCATATATAAGTTAAATGTTTCCTTGATCTTCAAATCTAAATGGAATACTATCAATAAAATCAATCAAACATATAGTGCAAAACTTATTTTTGGCATTAATACAGAATACATATTCTCTTTTATAAAAGGCTACACAAAACAAGATGTCATACATGTAATGTGAAAAGTTTATAAAATAAATCTTTTTTTTATTAGTGTATGTTTTTGACACAAGACATTCTGCGTACCGGCAGCTTAAATATATTTTGAGTGTATTATGTGCATATTATTCGATACAAATCATATATACCGCGTTTCGATAGACTTCCGGTAAAAATAATATATTTTGTTGCACGTGGAACTTGTGTTCTGCAAGCGTTTGTTTGGCTTATAGATTTTATTCATAATTAGTTGTTCGTCTTCTAAAATATCAAATATGTACTTTAATAGCGAAATAAAAAAAAATTAAATCATATTTTTATGCAAATATAATGTTCAAATTAATTATTTTATGAAATCTATTATTTTATGCATAACCATAAATACAATAAAACGTAGGTAAAACAAAAGAAAGGAGATATTCGTAAAATCGAATCATTTTCGTTATTTGCAGTAAATAATGGTAGTAGCTTAGATTAAATCTATGTAAATTGGATATTATTCAACGGATATATTTAAATTTCAGTAATTTAATTTACTGTTTGCTCAATTTTTAAAGACTAAGATATTAGATTACAACAATGGAACAATTTAACTCATCTACAAATGATTTCAGAATCCTAACGAAAACCATGGGTATGTTAAAAATATAAAATTGTTGGCTTATTGTCGTACTCTTATCTAAACGCATTCTGTATTACTTTTTCAGACCAAACAAATGAAAAGGCTAGAGCGATTTTGGAGTGCAATAAAAACGAATTGTGCGAAGCCATTACTTTTACAATGGTATGTTCAAATATAATAACTCTTACGTAGATTCATTTTATGAGATTTCCATTTTATTAATTACTTGTATTTATATAATTTAAGCTTAAAGTAAGTTTCTAGGATGCTTTATGCTTTGATTACTTGTAGGGCCGCGTTATGACTGCAAGCGGTGCTAAACCCAAATAGTAAAGGGAGTTCTCCTAACCAGATTTTTGCATACTTATTAATAATTTATGATATTTAACATAATTTGGGAGTCCTGCATCAGATTCAAATGATAACGCGGCCCTAATTACTTGCTATCGTGACGATATTTGCTGAATTAAAATATAAATAAGATATTAAAGGATCAATAATGTAAAAATGAATTAGTACAGTAGAAAACGTACTAAACATAAAAAGAATTGTAGCTAAATGCAACTTTAGAAAATGCATTCTATGAAAATTCAGTATAAAGTGGGCTTTCAAAGCGAATTGTAACAAATGGTTCATTTATAAAAATGCACGAAAAATTCTGGTATTAAATTCGTTTTATTTATGTTACGTTACAAAGGGAAATAAAAAAAAAAAAATATATATATATATATATATATAAAGATTTGATTTATTTTATGTATCTGTACTATAATGATAGAAAATATCTTTATTCAAAATGGCCACCGCTTTCATTGAACCAGCTTGAAGTCGTTGCGGCCATTAGTCTATGGCGGTATGCTCATTTTCTACAGAAATTAGTTGGTTCACATTTTAATGAGTTTTACAAGCTATTATTTTCAAGGTAGATAAAAACTTATGACGGGTTTAAGTCTGAATTTCCTTAGGGCTAATCTTCAGCTGTAATTAATGCTGGTATACACTATAGCAACAATCTTGACGGAGACTAATGATTACAGCATGTTCTAAACTTGAAATAACATAAAATTAGTATAATTGGGCCAAGCAGGTTAGATTAGATTATTCTAGATATGATTCAGTGAGGTAGATAGTAAAAGGAAATCATTTGTACTTGAAAATGCATCCTTTAGCAAAACAACATCTAGAATGAATATATGTATATTGATCCGACTTATTGATTGACTACTTTTTATTAAAAAATAAAACTCTCTAAGGTAACATAGATGTGTGTTTCTTTTTCAGGAGTTTGACCAAGAAATGAACGATACTCTACAGATATGCGCAGATTTGACGAAAGTTCTCGTTCTGTAAGTGCAATATTATATTTATATTTATATATATATATATATATATATATATATATATATATATATATATATATATATATATATATGTGTGTGTGTTACTAATATGAATAGTAAATTAGAATTTTAGTTTTTTAAATGTTCTTTTCTTAATATATTGGATTTTCATTAATTTTAATTTTATTTTAAATGATAAAGTATGGTTAAATAAATAATTTAAATACTTGGTTAAGTTTCACAGGTTTTTATTAAAACGACAATTGTTTCGACTGTTAGGTCATCTTCAGGTCTAATACATTTTACTCTATTTACATGTTATATATATATATATATATATATATATATATATATATATATATATATATATATATATATATATATATATATATATATGTAGGTCTTATTATCTAAATTTTATATTAAGGAGTGGGGAGTTACTGACATCAACTTGTTCATTGCCAATGGGTTTTGAAGAATTTACTGCTTTTCTTATTTCTAGATTTTCCAGGTAATTTAATTTTAAGCTATTGTTTTCAATGTGTAAGCTTTTAAGTTCTGCAAGAGAATGGTTATATTGTTTACAATGTTGGGATATTCGAGTTAAGTTGGTGTCGGCACCTATTGCTTTAATATGTTCTTTTAATCAGATTGCGAAATTTCTACGGGTCTGGCCAATATATAATGCTTCACATTCTTTGCAATTTATTTGATAGACGCCGGTTTTATTTAATTTATCTGTTGAGGGTTTCTCATTGTTTAATATTTTTCCTAACGTTATTTTGTTGCTACTTATGGTTTTTATGTCAAGTTTTTTTAATTGCGTTGTAATTGTTTGAGTGGTTTTGGGAATGTAATTAAGATAGTACCAGTGTGTAGTCTTTGATTCTTGTGATGGTGTGTAGATTTTTTGAATGATTTGTTTTTTATTCTTTTTCTTTAATAATTTGTCTATTAACTCTATTGAATAGCCATTGTTAATAGCAATTTGTTTTATTGTGTTTACTTCATCTTTATAATTTATTTCATTTAACGGGATATTTACTAGTCTATGTAACATACTATGGAATGCAGACATTTTTATTATATGAGATTGGTTAGAGTTGGCTGGTATAATGGTATCGGTAAATGTTGGTTTTCTATATATGTTGTATTCGAATTGGTTATTATTGTTGGTTATTGTTATGTCGAGGAAGTTTATGGATTTATTTTCTTCTTTTTCTAATGTAAATTTAATGTGGTGGTTGATGTTGTTTATGTAAGTAAGAAAGTGATCTAATTGTCTGTAGGTTCCTGTCCAAATGCAAAAAATATCGTCTACATAGTGGGTCCAAAATTTGATGTGTTTTGTAAGTTGGTTTGTAGTGTTAAAAATGTTTTTTTCAAAATGGTTCATGTATAATTTAGCGAATAATGGGGACATTGGTGAACCCATTGGTAGCCCTTTGGTTTGCATGTAAAATTTGTTATTAAATTGAAGGTAGTTTTGGTTAAGACAGAGGTCAGTTATTGATAGAAGTTCTTGTGCTTCTTGATTTGAGCATTGGCTATTTAAAAGTTTATCGAGAAGAATGTCTTTTAATTCTGGGATAGGGATTGATGTGAAAAGACTTTTTACATCAAATGAAATAAATTTGCAGCTGAAATCTAATTTGATGTTTTTTAAATTGTCGATTAATTAGAACGTGTTTTTAATAGAATATGTTGATTCAAAGTTTAGTAGTGTTGGTAGTATTTTGTTTAATTTTTTACAAATTTTATAAGCAGGGGCGTTTATATATGATACAATAGGTCTCATAGGGCACTCTGGTTTATGCAATTTCGGTAACGTGTACAAGATTGGGGTTTTAGGATTTAGGTTTTTGAGAAAGTACCTGTCGTTGTTATTGACAATTTTTGGGCAGTTTTTTAATACATGTTGCACTTCAATTTGAAATTCCGGGGTTGGATCCTTCTTGACTGGTAGGCATCCACTTTCAGTTAATAGTTCTTCGGTTTTTTTAATATATTCTAATTTGTTCATGATAGTGATGGTGTTACCTCTGTCTGCTTTGCATAGTATTAAGTCTTCGTTGATGAGTTTCTCTTTGATATTGTTGATTGTTTCTTTTGTTTAACAATTTAAAGTCTTGTGTTAGGTTTTTCGATATTTGACATTTCAGTGGAAATGATACTTCTTGGTTGTTTATTTTCGTAAGGCTGATTTCAGAGCAGACTGCTAGTTGTTCGTAATCTGATTGTTTTGGATTTGAATGTGGGAACTATTTGAGACCTTTTTCCAACATCTCTGTTTCTTCCATGGTGAATATGGTTTGGGTTTTTTAATCTTGGGTAGAAGTTTTGAGTAGAAATTGGTTTTCCGTTTGGATTTGTTTGTTTGGTATATTTTTGTTGGGTAATCTTTTATTGTACAATTAATAGTTTATTTAATTTTTCGTTTTAATTTCTGTATTGTAAAGATGTTTTGTACTGGATTTCTTCGCGTAGTTCTTTATCAATTATGTCAAATTCCAAGGGATGTAGACGGTAGATGGATGTATTGTGGATAGTTTTAAGGTGCAAGCTGAGGTTGTTTCTCCTGACATACCATTTTTTCATTTCCAAAGATATCCAGTAACGGTATGCTTTTTTTCTTGTTAGTTGGGCTTCTCTTGATTGGTTTTTCACTATCATTTTCATGTATTTAGGAATAATGTTTAATTTTAGGCACTGTTTATTATACCAAATATGGTTGGACCTTGTTTTAAACTTGAGTAGAGTTTTCATGTATATTACCACTAATTTTGTTGTACTTGAACTTTTAATTATATTTATAGAAGTTGTGGTTGGAGTTTTGTGAAACATTTTATTAATAAAGTATGGATTGGAAATAATGGCCAGTTAATATTAACGTGTTTTTGAACCTGTGTTCATGATTTAGATGTTAGCGAACCTCTGAATCTTATTAAATTGATCAATGATAGTTCTTTAAATATAATGATTCATTTGAATAACTATAAAACAACTTTGTGCTGCACACTTCACAAGTCTGATTCAACCATAAAATTCGTTCAAAAAAATAGCTTTAGAGAGACAAAAGTCATTTGTTCTAATTTACTTTGCATTTTATACAGATCTGAATCGTCAGATAATAGCGATACTGCTATGAAATCATTGTCAATCAAAAATATGCAAGAGACATCGACTATATCCACAAAAGTCTCGGAACCAGATAGTTGCTCAATCGTCGCAAAATCCACTGATTTATCCAAGACATCTTCTATTTGTTCAATAGAAGATGAACAGTTCTCCCATATCATCCATTGTGAAATTTCTGATGAAGCTGCAACATCAACCATTATTGTCACTCCCACAACTACTCCTAAAGCCACTCTTACATTAAAATATAATTCTGATTGTCAGCCAAATATCAAAACGCTATTTTTTCACGAAAATATATTAGGAAATAAATGGAATATACGACCATCATTTCTATACCCGGATATTTCAAATAGGAGTCGATTTATATTTACGTCCTCAGTATCAACAGAAACCCAATATGGACCAGAAATGGATCTCCCTGGGTACGTAAAAATTTCTTTCGTTTACTATTATCGATTCTTTTCAAGAATAGTTGCTGGTACTATATTCATACGTACAATAAAAATAAATATATCTACAAACACGAACACAAGCACATAGACGTATACAGTCCCAGAATACTATCTTTTTTGTAATGATTTCCGCGGCGTTGGAATCGAGCGTCAGGTCAGTAAATTTTTAGTGTAAAAGTAACAAGTAGCATGGCAAAAGAAAATGGCCATTGATTTCGTAACACACGTATGGTAGGAATTTGTCAAATGAAGTAAAATATATTATACACACATTCAAATGAAAAGAATTTATGTTAGCTTTATGTAAATTATTTTTCATCATAACAGATAAATAGTGTTTTTTGTGTTAGTTATAAGCTGTTTTCACTTTCCATAAAATGATTCTAATTAGATTTTCTTATTCATTTAGTAGCAGAGATAGGACAATTAAGCCAACTCTTATACCATCGGTACTCGGTTTGGATAATTATCTATCTAAACTTTCTCTGAAGGAGAGCAATGTAGAAAACAAGTTCGAGAACCGAGTAGCACGAAACAATAAGATGTTTTCAATTTCAAGATTCACACGACAGAATAAAGTGTGCAAACCTCACGTGATAAATACAGTGTATGCCAAAAACCAGAAAAACATGAAGAAGAGATTAACTCTTACACTTTTGAACAGCTTTAACACACGAAATGAGAACATTTTATGTATCACTCTTTTGTATCCAGATGGAATGACAGTTGCCGGAAAATTTGCGGGCAGCGATACTATTGCGGTATGTATGATATATTTTCATTTTAAATTTGATTTCGTATCACCAAAATTTACTCCATTGTTTAAAAAATCGAAACCTCCGTAATCGTTGCTAGTAATATCAAAATACGCTGGCAATACTATACCAAAATTTTGCCAACGGGTAAAAAATATGTCTACATCTCGATATTACACATCAATGACTGATAATTGTTTGCTTTTAATAAAAATATAAGGAAATCACAAGGATTTTTAGTAGTGCAAAAAAAAAAAATCATTTTCATTCAACATATTGGCTTGGTTGGTAATATTTGTCGTAATTTTATTTTGATACATTTAATTTCTGTATATTAGTGCTTGGTTTTATTCCCAGTGAATTTTATTCATTTTAAAAGTACTAGGCATTCAAGTTGCATTTTTTCTAACACTAATGGAAGGATGCCTATCGATATAGTGATTAGCGTAATTAGATGTATGTGTTTTTTGGACGCTTGTTATGCCAATGGCACCAATCGTGGTCGTAAAATGAAAATACTTCATGCAGCTAATAGTAGTCTGGTAAGAATGTAAATTATCTGAGCCGTTCAAAGATATCTAATGTTAAGTTCACAATTAATCAAAACGGTTATTTTCAACATACATTTGTCGTATTTTAGTTGAGACAGTTTTCAAACATTTCAGCAATGCAGCTTTTCCCTAAATGCAAACGATCCATAAATTTTTGGCAGTAGGGCAAAATATGTACAATATCTGCAATGCACAAAACGCAAACATATATGTGGCAGACCAAAACATTATAACAAAGTATATAAAAACAACGATTTTCCATTTCAAAAATAAGATACGTTTTTAAAAATACCAATTATTTAAAATACATAATAGTTCTTATATGCATACATATTATCACGCCTAATCTCATCAAATGGTATTAAACATTTGATAAAGATGGCTCATTTACAATAATTAAATAACTATGGATGAGGCAGTAACAAGGAGATATCTAGATTTTTTTATATACTCGCACTCTATATAAATAAGTGATTTTATTTGCAGGATCTGATCAAAAAGATACAAGACAGTCAGCCAAGCCTGTTACAAAAGCCGCACGAAATCATGACTGTTTGTCCTTATCGGATTATAACAAGCATGCCTCGCACATTCACACTAATGGATATCGGTTTAAAAAGTAATTCATTCGTTGTAATAAGGATTTTATAGATTTATATTGAAAAATCGTAAGTTTTCCTTAAAATTAAAATTAAAATTGTCGTAAACTGTTCTGAAAATATTGAATCTTTAATAATTTTCATAACAATATTATAAACTATGTACTACAATAAAATTTTACTTTAATTCTAACAAAAATAGTTATTCTATATAACTTTACTAGGATCTGTAACCTTCAAAAGAATCTATAATACAAATCAGTAAGCTTCCATAATCATATAGAATTTGTATACATGATATTATTTTATATGATATAATTCTGTGTATACACAGAATAATATCATACGCAGTACTGTCACTAGATAATTATTTATGTTATTTAAAAAAATATTTTCCACATGTTATTATAAAATAAATAATGTATAAAATGCGAAAATAAATAAAATGAAAAGTGACCGTACACTGACTCCCTGTATTTCTGTATAGTATAGGAGCATTTTTTGTGTCGCATGAATGTATGTATGTGTACTAGACAGATGTATTGGAGTACCCTGAGATATTTGCCGACTTATCGAAGAGCTCAAGCAGTCGGTCGTATATCTGTAAGTATCTCAATAAAATTTTCTTTTATCGCCTTATCTCAAAGAAATATATAGTTTTTATACTTGTCCTCGCTCGCGAATTGACACCAAATTTGGGATACATAAATAATTCCGTTCGTATATTAAATTCACTAGGCTCTTTTATTTCCGGATTTATTGGGCTCCAAAAAGACATAAGAATTTTTTTAAGAATATTAAAAGAAATTTATAAATCTTAAGGAAATACTTGTAGAAGCTATAGAATTTTACTAAATTTCTATAGTCAGTTATAGAATTTCTATATAAGACACAGAATAGGTAATCAGTTATATGCACAAATTAATTTAATCAATTTTCTCCTGACCAAGAATAAGTGGCACTTTATGTAGTTGGCATCTGACACATGATAGACTATTTTATTCCCTAAGGGAATAAAGTGAGGGAATAATGTAAATGGCAGCTATCTGACAACACATTATTATGAATGTTTTTCTCCTTGACAATAAATTGTTATGAATTTTTTTCATGGCGAGCTTGAATCTGTGAACGCATATCAATGAACGATAAATAAATTTTATTATTTAGATTTAAAAGTCGGGACGTCGAGAGATAAGTTTTGTATGCATTTCTGGAATGAATTTCGTTTTTCCCTCAACTGAAAATACCCTTGGTGAATAAGTTACAGTCACGGGAATAAAGCCATAGTTTATTCCTTTGATACATAAATAACTATTAAGTCCCGATACAAAGTGCTTAATATGCTTAATGCCTCCCTTTTACGCCGAGTCGGACGCATATGAATAAAATGTGTTTTTCCAGAAAACAAAAAGAAGTCTCTCTTTACTGCTTGCATATTGTTTCTAAGGTCTAATACATAGAACAAAACTATGTTTCGATAATGCAAATTGCCTTTTTTGACCAAAACTGCATTAAATGCGGCAGAAGAAAAATCCGATTTGATATAATTACATTTTTAATCATTATACTATAGGTTGAGTTTCAAATAGGAACCGGAAAATAATTATCTTTCTGAACTCATATATAAGTTAAATGTTTCCTTGATCTTCAAATCTAAATGGAATACTATCAATAAAATCAATCAAACATATAGTGCAAAACTTATTTTTGGCATTAATACAGAATACATATTCTCTTTTATAAAAGGCTACACAAAACAAGATGTCATACATGTAATGTGAAAAGTTTATAAAATAAATCTTTTTTTTATTAGTGTATGTTTTTGACACAAGACATTCTGCGTACCGGCAGCTTAAATATATTTTGAGTGTATTATGTGCATATTATTCGATACAAATCATATATACCGCGTTTCGATAGACTTCCGGTAAAAATAATATATTTTGTTGCACGTGGAACTTGTGTTCTGCAAGCGTTTGTTTGGCTTATAGATTTTATTCATAATTAGTTGTTCGTCTTCTAAAATATCAAATATGTACTTTAATAGCGAAATAAAAAAAAATTAAATCATATTTTTATGCAAATATAATGTTCAAATTAATTATTTTATGAAATCTATTATTTTATGCATAACCATAAATACAATAAAACGTAGGTAAAACAAAAGAAAGGAGATATTCGTAAAATCGAATCATTTTCGTTATTTGCAGTAAATAATGGTAGTAGCTTAGATTAAATCTATGTAAATTGGATATTATTCAACGGATATATTTAAATTTCAGTAATTTAATTTACTGTTTGCTCAATTTTTAAAGACTAAGATATTAGATTACAACAATGGAACAATTTAACTCATCTACAAATGATTTCAGAATCCTAACGAAAACCATGGGTATGTTAAAAATATAAAATTGTTGGCTTATTGTCGTACTCTTATCTAAACGCATTCTGTATTACTTTTTCAGACCAAACAAATGAAAAGGCTAGAGCGATTTTGGAGTGCAATAAAAACGAATTGTGCGAAGCCATTACTTTTACAATGGTATGTTCAAATATAATAACTCTTACGTAGATTCATTTTATGAGATTTCCATTTTATTAATTACTTGTATTTATATAATTTAAGCTTAAAGTAAGTTTCTAGGATGCTTTATGCTTTGATTACTTGTAGGGCCGCGTTATGACTGCAAGCGGTGCTAAACCCAAATAGTAAAGGGAGTTCTCCTAACCAGATTTTTGCATACTTATTAATAATTTATGATATTTAACATAATTTGGGAGTCCTGCATCAGATTCAAATGATAACGCGGCCCTAATTACTTGCTATCGTGACGATATTTGCTGAATTAAAATATAAATAAGATATTAAAGGATCAATAATGTAAAAATGAATTAGTACAGTAGAAAACGTACTAAACATAAAAAGAATTGTAGCTAAATGCAACTTTAGAAAATGCATTCTATGAAAATTCAGTATAAAGTGGGCTTTCAAAGCGAATTGTAACAAATGGTTCATTTATAAAAATGCACGAAAAATTCTGGTATTAAATTCGTTTTATTTATGTTACGTTACAAAGGGAAATAAAAAAAAAAATATATATATATATATATATATATAAAGATTTGATTTATTTTATGTATCTGTACTATAATGATAGAAAATATCTTTATTCAAAATGGCCACCGCTTTCATTGAACCAGCTTGAAGTCGTTGCGGCCATTAGTCTATGGCGGTATGCTCATTTTCTACAGAAATTAGTTGGTTCACATTTTAATGAGTTTTACAAGCTATTATTTTCAAGGTAGATAAAAACTTATGACGGGTTTAAGTCTGAATTTCCTTAGGGCTAATCTTCAGCTGTAATTAATGCTGGTATACACTATAGCAACAATCTTGACGGAGACTAATGATTACAGCATGTTCTAAACTTGAAATAACATAAAATTAGTATAATTGGGCCAAGCAGGTTAGATTAGATTATTCTAGATATGATTCAGTGAGGTAGATAGTAAAAGGAAATCATTTGTACTTGAAAATGCATCCTTTAGCAAAACAACATCTAGAATGAATATATGTATATTGATCCGACTTATTGATTGACTACTTTTTATTAAAAAATAAAACTCTCTAAGGTAACATAGATGTGTGTTTCTTTTTCAGGAGTTTGACCAAGAAATGAACGATACTCTACAGATATGCGCAGATTTGACGAAAGTTCTCGTTCTGTAAGTGCAATATTATATTTATATATATATATATATATATATATATATATATATATATATATATATATATATATATGTGTGTGTTACTAATATGAATAGTAAATTAGAATTTTAGTTTTTTAAATGTTCTTTTCTTAATATATTGGATTTTCATTAATTTTAATTTTATTTTAAATGATAAAGTATGGTTAAATAAATAATTTAAATACTTGGTTAAGTTTCACAGGTTTTTATTAAAACGACAATTGTTTCGACTGTTAGGTCATCTTCAGGTCTAATACATTTTACTCTATTTACATGTTATATATATATATATATATATATATATATATATATATATATATATATATATATATATATATATATATATATATATATATATATATGTAGGTCTTATTATCTAAATTTTATATTAAGGAGTGGGGAGTTACTGACATCAACTTGTTCATTGCCAATGGGTTTTGAAGAATTTACTGCTTTTCTTATTTCTAGATTTTCCAGGTAATTTAATTTTAAGCTATTGTTTTCAATGTGTAAGCTTTTAAGTTCTGCAAGAGAATGGTTATATTGTTTACAATGTTGGGATATTCGAGTTAAGTTGGTGTCGGCACCTATTGCTTTAATATGTTCTTTTAATCAGATTGCGAAATTTCTACGGGTCTGGCCAATATATAATGCTTCACATTCTTTGCAATTTATTTGATAGACGCCGGTTTTATTTAATTTATCTGTTGAGGGTTTCTCATTGTTTAATATTTTTCCTAACGTTATTTTGTTGCTACTTATGGTTTTTGTGTCAAGTTTTTTTAATTGCGTTGAAATTGTTTGAGTGGTTTTGGGAATGTAATTAAGATAGTACCAGTGTGTAGTCTTTGATTCTTGTGATGGTGTGTAGATTTTTTGAATGATTTGTTTTTTATTCTTTTTCTTTAATAATTTGTCTATTAACTCTATTGAATAGCCATTGTTAATAGCAATTTGTTTTATTGTGTTTACTTCATCTTTATAATTTATTTCATTTAACGGGATATTTACTAGTCTATGTAACATACTATGGAATGCAGACATTTTTATTATATGAGATTGGTTAGAGTTGGCTGGTATAATGGTATCGGTAAATGTTGGTTTTCTATATATGTTGTATTCGAATTGGTTATTATTGTTGGTTATTGTTATGTCGAGGAAGTTTATGGATTTATTTTCTTCTTTTTCTAATGTAAATTTAATGTGGTGGTTGATGTTGTTTATGTAAGTAAGAAAGTGATCTAATTGTCTGTAGGTTCCTGTCCAAATGCAAAAAATATCGTCTACATAGTGGGTCCAAAATTTGATGTGTTTTGTAAGTTGGTTTGTAGTGTTAAAAATGTTTTTTTCAAAATGGTTCATGTATAATTTAGCGAATAATGGGGACATTGGTGAACCCATTGGTAGCCCTTTGGTTTGCATGTAAAATTTGTTATTAAATTGAAGGTAGTTTTGGTTAAGACAGAGGTCAGTTATTGATAGAAGTTCTTGTGCTTCTTGATTTGAGCATTGGCTATTTAAAAGTTTATCGAGAAGAATGTCTTTTAATTCTGGGATAGGGATTGATGTGAAAAGACTTTTTACATCAAATGAAATAAATTTGCAGCTGAAATCTAATTTGATGTTTTTTAAATTGTCGATTAATTAGAACGTGTTTTTAATAGAATATGTTGATTCAAAGTTTAGTAGTGTTGGTAGTATTTTGTTTAATTTTTTACAAATTTTATAAGCAGGGGCGTTTATATATGATACAATAGGTCTCATAGGGCACTCTGGTTTATGCAATTTCGGTAACGTGTACAAGATTGGGGTTTTAGGATTTAGGTTTTTGAGAAAGTACCTGTCGTTGTTATTGACAATTTTTGGGCAGTTTTTTAATACATGTTGCACTTCAATTTGAAATTCCGGGGTTGGATCCTTCTTGACTGGTAGGCATCCACTTTCAGTTAATAGTTCTTCGGTTTTTTTAATATATTCTAATTTGTTCATGATAGTGATGGTGTTACCTCTGTCTGCTTTGCATAGTATTAAGTCTTCGTTGATGAGTTTCTCTTTGATATTGTTGATTGTTTCTTTTGTTTAACAATTTAAAGTCTTGTGTTAGGTTTTTCGATATTTGACATTTCAGTGGAAATGATACTTCTTGGTTGTTTATTTTCGTAAGGCTGATTTCAGAGCAGACTGCTAGTTGTTCGTAATCTGATTGTTTTGGATTTGAATGTGGGAACTATTTGAGACCTTTTTCCAACATCTCTGTTTCTTCCATGGTGAATATGGTTTGGGTTTTTTAATCTTGGGTAGAAGTTTTGAGTAGAAATTGGTTTTCCGTTTGGATTTGTTTGTTTGGTATATTTTTGTTGGGTAATCTTTTATTGTACAATTAATAGTTTATTTAATTTTTCGTTTTAATTTCTGTATTGTAAAGATGTTTTGTACTGGATTTCTTCGCGTAGTTCTTTATCAATTATGTCAAATTCCAAGGGATGTAGACGGTAGATGGATGTATTGTGGATAGTTTTAAGGTGCAAGCTGAGGTTGTTTCTCCTGACATACCATTTTTTCATTTCCAAAGATATCCAGTAACGGTATGCTTTTTTTCTTGTTAGTTGGGCTTCTCTTGATTGGTTTTTCACTATCATTTTCATGTATTTAGGAATAATGTTTAATTTTAGGCACTGTTTATTATACCAAATATGGTTGGACCTTGTTTTAAACTTGAGTAGAGTTTTCATGTATATTACCACTAATTTTGTTGTACTTGAACTTTTAATTATATTTATAAAAGTTGTGGTTGGAGTTTCGTGAAACATTTTATTAATAAAGTATGGATTGGAAATAATGGCCAGTTAATATTAACGTGTTTTTGAACCTGTGTTCATGATTTAGATGTTAGCGAACCTCTGAATCTTATTAAATTGATCAATGATAGTTCTTTAAACATAATGATTCGTTTGAATAACTATAAAACAACTTTGTGCTGCACACTTCACAAGTCTGATTCAACCATAAAATTCGTTCAAAAAAATAGCTTTAGAGAGACAAAAGTCATTTGTTCTAATTTACTTTGCATTTTATACAGATCTGAATCGTCAGATAATAGCGATACTGCTATGAAATCATTGTCAATCAAAAATATGCAAGAGACATCGACTATATCCACAAAAGTCTCGGAACCAGATAGTTGCTCAATCGTCGCAAAATCCACTGATTTATCCAAGACATCTTCTATTTGTTCAATAGAAGATGAACAGTTCTCCCATATCATCCATTGTGAAATTTCTGATGAAGCTGCAACATCAACCATTATTGTCACTCCCACAACTACTCCTAAAGCCACTCTTACATTAAAATATAATTCTGATTGTCAGCCAAATATCAAAACGCTATTTTTTCACGAAAATATATTAGGAAATAAATGGAATATACGACCATCATTTCTATACCCGGATATTTCAAATAGGAGTCGATTTATATTTACGTCCTCAGTATCAACAGAAACCCAATATGGACCAGAAATGGATCTCCCTGGGTACGTAAAAATTTCTTTCGTTTACTATTATCGATTCTTTTCAAGAATAGTTGCTGGTACTATATTCATACGTACAATAAAAATAAATATATCTACAAACACGAACACAAGCACATAGACGTATACAGTCCCAGAATACTATCTTTTTTGTAATGATTTCCGCGGCGTTGGAATCGAGCGTCAGGTCAGTAAATTTTTAGTGTAAAAGTAACAAGTAGCATGGCAAAAGAAAATGGCCATTGATTTCGTAACACACGTATGGTAGGAATTTGTCAAATGAAGTAAAATATATTATACACACATTCAAATGAAAAGAATTTATGTTAGCTTTATGTAAATTATTTTTCATCATAACAGATAAATAGTGTTTTTTGTGTTAGTTATAAGCTGTTTTCACTTTCCATAAAATGATTCTAATTAGATTTTCTTATTCATTTAGTAGCAGAGATAGGACAATTAAGCCAACTCTTATACCATCGGTACTCGGTTTGGATAATTATCTATCTAAACTTTCTCTGAAGGAGAGCAATGTAGAAAACAAGTTCGAGAACCGAGTAGCACGAAACAATAAGATGTTTTCAATTTCAAGATTCACACGACAGAATAAAGTGTGCAAACCTCACGTGATAAATACAGTGTATGCCAAAAACCAGAAAAACATGAAGAAGAGATTAACTCTTACACTTTTGAACAGCTTTAACACACGAAATGAGAACATTTTATGTATCACTCTTTTGTATCCAGATGGAATGACAGTTGCCGGAAAATTTGCGGGCAGCGATACTATTGCGGTATGTATGATATATTTTCATTTTAAATTTGATTTCGTATCACCAAAATTTACTCCATTGTTTAAAAAATCGAAACCTCCGTAATCGTTGCTAGTAATATCAAAATACGCTGGCAATACTATACCAAAATTTTGCCAACGGGTAAAAAATATGTCTACATCTCGATATTACACATCAATGACTGATAATTGTTTGCTTTTAATAAAAATATAAGGAAATCACAAGGATTTTTAGTAGTGCAAAAAAAAAAATCATTTTCATTCAACATATTGGCTTGGTTGGTAATATTTGTCGTAATTTTATTTTGATACATTTAATTTCTGTATATTAGTGCTTGGTTTTATTCCCAGTGAATTTTATTCATTTTAAAAGTACTAGGCATTCAAGTTGCATTTTTTCTAACACTAATGGAAGGATGCCTATCGATATAGTGATTAGCGTAATTAGATGTATGTGTTTTTTGGACGCTTGTTATGCCAATGGCACCAATCGTGGTCGTAAAATGAAAATACTTCATGCAGCTAATAGTAGTCTGGTAAGAATGTAAATTATCTGAGCCGTTCAAAGATATCTAATGTTAAGTTCACAATTAATCAAAACGGTTATTTTCAACATACATTTGTCGTATTTTAGTTGAGACAGTTTTCAAACATTTCAGCAATGCAGCTTTTCCCTAAATGCAAACGATCCATAAATTTTTGGCAGTAGGGCAAAATATGTACAATATCTGCAATGCACAAAACGCAAACATATATGTGGCAGACCAAAACATTATAACAAAGTATATAAAAACAACGATTTTCCATTTCAAAAATAAGATACGTTTTTAAAAATACCAATTATTTAAAATACATAATAGTTCTTATATGCATACATATTATCACGCCTAATCTCATCAAATGGTATTAAACATTTGATAAAGATGGCTCATTTACAATAATTAAATAACTATGGATGAGGCAGTAACAAGGAGATATCTAGATTTTTTTATATACTCGCACTC
Organism: Nebria salina; assembly: GCA_944039245.1. Taxonomy (NCBI): domain Eukaryota; kingdom Metazoa; phylum Arthropoda; class Insecta; order Coleoptera; family Carabidae; genus Nebria; species Nebria salina. The sequence goes on from OX063288.1 coordinate 7,027,885, forward strand.
TATATAAATAAGTGATTTTATTTGCAGGATCTGATCAAAAAGATACAAGACAGTCAGCCAAGCCTGTTACAAAAGCCGCACGAAATCATGACTGTTTGTCCTTATCGGATTATAACAAGCATGCCTCGCACATTCACACTAATGGATATCGGTTTAAAAAGTAATTCATTCGTTGTAATAAGGATTTTATAGATTTATATTGAAAAATCGTAAGTTTTCCTTAAAATTAAAATTAAAATTGTCGTAAACTGTTCTGAAAATATTGAATCTTTAATAATTTTCATAACAATATTATAAACTATGTACTACAATAAAATTTTACTTTAATTCTAACAAAAATAGTTATTCTATATAACTTTACTAGGATCTGTAACCTTCAAAAGAATCTATAATACAAATCAGTAAGCTTCCATAATCATATAGAATTTGTATACATGATATTATTTTATATGATATAATTCTGTGTATACACAGAATAATATCATACGCAGTACTGTCACTAGATAATTATTTATGTTATTTAAAAAAATATTTTCCACATGTTATTATAAAATAAATAATGTATAAAATGCGAAAATAAATAAAATGAAAAGTGACCGTACACTGACTCCCTGTATTTCTGTATAGTATAGGAGCATTTTTTGTGTCGCATGAATGTATGTATGTGTACTAGACAGATGTATTGGAGTACCCTGAGATATTTGCCGACTTATCGAAGAGCTCAAGCAGTCGGTCGTATATCTGTAAGTATCTCAATAAAATTTTCTTTTATCGCCTTATCTCAAAGAAATATATAGTTTTTATACTTGTCCTCGCTCGCGAATTGACACCAAATTTGGGATACATAAATAATTCCGTTCGTATATTAAATTCACTAGGCTCTTTTATTTCCGGATTTATTGGGCTCCAAAAAGACATAAGAATTTTTTTAAGAATATTAAAAGAAATTTATAAATCTTAAGGAAATACTTGTAGAAGCTATAGAATTTTACTAAATTTCTATAGTCAGTTATAGAATTTCTATATAAGACACAGAATAGGTAATCAGTTATATGCACAAATTAATTTAATCAATTTTCTCCTGACCAAGAATAAGTGGCACTTTATGTAGTTGGCATCTGACACATGATAGACTATTTTATTCCCTAAGGGAATAAAGTGAGGGAATAATGTAAATGGCAGCTATCTGACAACACATTATTATGAATGTTTTTCTCCTTGACAATAAATTGTTATGAATTTTTTTCATGGCGAGCTTGAATCTGTGAACGCATATCAATGAACGATAAATAAATTTTATTATTTAGATTTAAAAGTCGGGACGTCGAGAGATAAGTTTTGTATGCATTTCTGGAATGAATTTCGTTTTTCCCTCAACTGAAAATACCCTTGGTGAATAAGTTACAGTCACGGGAATAAAGCCATAGTTTATTCCTTTGATACATAAATAACTATTAAGTCCCGATACAAAGTGCTTAATATGCTTAATGCCTCCCTTTTACGCCGAGTCGGACGCATATGAATAAAATGTGTTTTTCCAGAAAACAAAAAGAAGTCTCTCTTTACTGCTTGCATATTGTTTCTAAGGTCTAATACATAGAACAAAACTATGTTTCGATAATGCAAATTGCCTTTTTTGACCAAAACTGCATTAAATGCGGCAGAAGAAAAATCCGATTTGATATAATTACATTTTTAATCATTATACTATAGGTTGAGTTTCAAATAGGAACCGGAAAATAATTATCTTTCTGAACTCATATATAAGTTAAATGTTTCCTTGATCTTCAAATCTAAATGGAATACTATCAATAAAATCAATCAAACATATAGTGCAAAACTTATTTTTGGCATTAATACAGAATACATATTCTCTTTTATAAAAGGCTACACAAAACAAGATGTCATACATGTAATGTGAAAAGTTTATAAAATAAATCTTTTTTTTATTAGTGTATGTTTTTGACACAAGACATTCTGCGTACCGGCAGCTTAAATATATTTTGAGTGTATTATGTGCATATTATTCGATACAAATCATATATACCGCGTTTCGATAGACTTCCGGTAAAAATAATATATTTTGTTGCACGTGGAACTTGTGTTCTGCAAGCGTTTGTTTGGCTTATAGATTTTATTCATAATTAGTTGTTCGTCTTCTAAAATATCAAATATGTACTTTAATAGCGAAATAAAAAAAAATTAAATCATATTTTTATGCAAATATAATGTTCAAATTAATTATTTTATGAAATCTATTATTTTATGCATAACCATAAATACAATAAAACGTAGGTAAAACAAAAGAAAGGAGATATTCGTAAAATCGAATCATTTTCGTTATTTGCAGTAAATAATGGTAGTAGCTTAGATTAAATCTATGTAAATTGGATATTATTCAACGGATATATTTAAATTTCAGTAATTTAATTTACTGTTTGCTCAATTTTTAAAGACTAAGATATTAGATTACAACAATGGAACAATTTAACTCATCTACAAATGATTTCAGAATCCTAACGAAAACCATGGGTATGTTAAAAATATAAAATTGTTGGCTTATTGTCGTACTCTTATCTAAACGCATTCTGTATTACTTTTTCAGACCAAACAAATGAAAAGGCTAGAGCGATTTTGGAGTGCAATAAAAACGAATTGTGCGAAGCCATTACTTTTACAATGGTATGTTCAAATATAATAACTCTTACGTAGATTCATTTTATGAGATTTCCATTTTATTAATTACTTGTATTTATATAATTTAAGCTTAAAGTAAGTTTCTAGGATGCTTTATGCTTTGATTACTTGTAGGGCCGCGTTATGACTGCAAGCGGTGCTAAACCCAAATAGTAAAGGGAGTTCTCCTAACCAGATTTTTGCATACTTATTAATAATTTATGATATTTAACATAATTTGGGAGTCCTGCATCAGATTCAAATGATAACGCGGCCCTAATTACTTGCTATCGTGACGATATTTGCTGAATTAAAATATAAATAAGATATTAAAGGATCAATAATGTAAAAATGAATTAGTACAGTAGAAAACGTACTAAACATAAAAAGAATTGTAGCTAAATGCAACTTTAGAAAATGCATTCTATGAAAATTCAGTATAAAGTGGGCTTTCAAAGCGAATTGTAACAAATGGTTCATTTATAAAAATGCACGAAAAATTCTGGTATTAAATTCGTTTTATTTATGTTACGTTACAAAGGGAAATAAAAAAAAAAAATATATATATATATATATATATAAAGATTTGATTTATTTTATGTATCTGTACTATAATGATAGAAAATATCTTTATTCAAAATGGCCACCGCTTTCATTGAACCAGCTTGAAGTCGTTGCGGCCATTAGTCTATGGCGGTATGCTCATTTTCTACAGAAATTAGTTGGTTCACATTTTAATGAGTTTTACAAGCTATTATTTTCAAGGTAGATAAAAACTTATGACGGGTTTAAGTCTGAATTTCCTTAGGGCTAATCTTCAGCTGTAATTAATGCTGGTATACACTATAGCAACAATCTTGACGGAGACTAATGATTACAGCATGTTCTAAACTTGAAATAACATAAAATTAGTATAATTGGGCCAAGCAGGTTAGATTAGATTATTCTAGATATGATTCAGTGAGGTAGATAGTAAAAGGAAATCATTTGTACTTGAAAATGCATCCTTTAGCAAAACAACATCTAGAATGAATATATGTATATTGATCCGACTTATTGATTGACTACTTTTTATTAAAAAATAAAACTCTCTAAGGTAACATAGATGTGTGTTTCTTTTTCAGGAGTTTGACCAAGAAATGAACGATACTCTACAGATATGCGCAGATTTGACGAAAGTTCTCGTTCTGTAAGTGCAATATTATATTTATATATATATATATATATATATATATATATATATATATATATATATATATATATATATATATATATATGTGTGTGTTACTAATATGAATAGTAAATTAGAATTTTAGTTTTTTAAATGTTCTTTTCTTAATATATTGGATTTTCATTAATTTTAATTTTATTTTAAATGATAAAGTATGGTTAAATAAATAATTTAAATACTTGGTTAAGTTTCACAGGTTTTTATTAAAACGAAAATTGTTTCGACTGTTAGGTCATCTTCAGGTCTAATACATTTTACTCTATTTACATGTTATATATATATATATATATATATATATATATATATATATATATATATATATATATATATATATATATATGTAGGTCTTATTATCTAAATTTTATATTAAGGAGTGGGGAGTTACTGACATCAACTTGTTCATTGCCAATGGGTTTTGAAGAATTTACTGCTTTTCTTATTTCTAGATTTTCCAGGTAATTTAATTTTAAGCTATTGTTTTCAATGTGTAAGCTTTTAAGTTCTGCAAGAGAATGGTTATATTGTTTACAATGTTGGGATATTCGAGTTAAGTTGGTGTCGGCACCTATTGCTTTAATATGTTCTTTTAATCGGATTGCGAAATTTCTACGGGTCTGGCCAATATATAATGCTTCACATTCTTTGCAATTTATTTGATAGACGCCGGTTTTATTTAATTTATCTGTTGAGGGTTTCTCATTGTTTAATATTTTTCCTAACGTTATTTTGTTGCTACTTATGGTTTTTATGTCAAGTTTTTTTAATTGCGTTGAAATTGTTTGAGTGGTTTTGGGAATGTAATTAAGATAGTACCAGTGTGTAGTCTTTGATTCTTGTGATGGTGTGTAGATTTTTTGAATGATTTGTTTTTTATTCTTTTTCTTTAATAATTTGTCTATTAACTCTATTGAATAGCCATTGTTAATAGCAATTTGTTTTATTGTGTTTACTTCATCTTTATAATTTATTTCATTTAACGGGATATTTACTAGTCTATGTAACATACTATGGAATGCAGACATTTTTATTATATGAGATTGGTTAGAGTTGGCTGGTATAATGGTATCGGTAAATGTTGGTTTTCTATATATGTTGTATTCGAATTGGTTATTATTGTTGGTTATTGTTATGTCGAGGAAGTTTATGGATTTATTTTCTTCTTTTTCTAATGTAAATTTAATGTGGTGGTTGATGTTGTTTATGTAAGTAAGAAAGTGATCTAATTGTCTGTAGGTTCCTGTCCAAATGCAAAAAATATCGTCTACATAGTGGGTCCAAAATTTGATGTGTTTTGTAAGTTGGTTTGTAGTGTTAAAAATGTTTTTTTCAAAATGGTTCATGTATAATTTAGCGAATAATGGGGACATTGGTGAACCCATTGGTAGCCCTTTGGTTTGCATGTAAAATTTGTTATTAAATTGAAGGTAGTTTTGGTTAAGACAGAGGTCAGTTATTGATAGAAGTTCTTGTGCTTCTTGATTTGAGCATTGGCTATTTAAAAGTTTATCGAGAAGAATGTCTTTTAATTCTGGGATAGGGATTGATGTGAAAAGACTTTTTACATCAAATGAAATAAATTTGCAGCTGAAATCTAATTTGATGTTTTTTAAATTGTCGATTAATTAGAACGTGTTTTTAATAGAATATGTTGATTCAAAGTTTAGTAGTGTTGGTAGTATTTTGTTTAATTTTTTACAAATTTTATAAGCAGGGGCGTTTATATATGATACAATAGGTCTCATAGGGCACTCTGGTTTATGCAATTTCGGTAACGTGTACAAGATTGGGGTTTTAGGATTTAGGTTTTTGAGAAAGTACCTGTCGTTGTTATTGACAATTTTTGGGCAGTTTTTTAATACATGTTGCACTTCAATTTGAAATTCCGGGGTTGGATCCTTCTTGACTGGTAGGCATCCACTTTCAGTTAATAGTTCTTCGGTTTTTTTAATATATTCTAATTTGTTCATGATAGTGATGGTGTTACCTCTGTCTGCTTTGCATAGTATTAAGTCTTCGTTGATGAGTTTCTCTTTGATATTGTTGATTGTTTCTTTTGTTTAACAATTTAAAGTCTTGTGTTAGGTTTTTCGATATTTGACATTTCAGTGGAAATGATACTTCTTGGTTGTTTATTTTCGTAAGGCTGATTTCAGAGCAGACTGCTAGTTGTTCGTAATCTGATTGTTTTGGATTTGAATGTGGGAACTATTTGAGACCTTTTTCCAACATCTCTGTTTCTTCCATGGTGAATATGGTTTGGGTTTTTTAATCTTGGGTAGAAGTTTTGAGTAGAAATTGGTTTTCCGTTTGGATTTGTTTGTTTGGTATATTTTTGTTGGGTAATCTTTTATTGTACAATTAATAGTTTATTTAATTTTTCGTTTTAATTTCTGTATTGTAAAGATGTTTTGTACTGGATTTCTTCGCGTAGTTCTTTATCAATTATGTCAAATTCCAAGGGATGTAGACGGTAGATGGATGTATTGTGGATAGTTTTAAGGTGCAAGCTGAGGTTGTTTCTCCTGACATACCATTTTTTCATTTCCAAAGATATCCAGTAACGGTATGCTTTTTTTCTTGTTAGTTGGGCTTCTCTTGATTGGTTTTTCACTATCATTTTCATGTATTTAGGAATAATGTTTAATTTTAGGCACTGTTTATTATACCAAATATGGTTGGACCTTGTTTTAAACTTGAGTAGAGTTTTCATGTATATTACCACTAATTTTGTTGTACTTGAACTTTTAATTATATTTATAGAAGTTGTGGTTGGAGTTTTGTGAAACATTTTATTAATAAAGTATGGATTGGAAATAATGGCCAGTTAATATTAACGTGTTTTTGAACCTGTGTTCATGATTTAGATGTTAGCGAACCTCTGAATCTTATTAAATTGATCAATGATAGTTCTTTAAATATAATGATTCATTTGAATAACTATAAAACAACTTTGTGCTGCACACTTCACAAGTCTGATTCAACCATAAAATTCGTTCAAAAAAATAGCTTTAGAGAGACAAAAGTCATTTGTTCTAATTTACTTTGCATTTTATACAGATCTGAATCGTCAGATAATAGCGATACTGCTATGAAATCATTGTCAATCAAAAATATGCAAGAGACATCGACTATATCCACAAAAGTCTCGGAACCAGATAGTTGCTCAATCGTCGCAAAATCCACTGATTTATCCAAGACATCTTCTATTTGTTCAATAGAAGATGAACAGTTCTCCCATACCATCCATTGTGAAATTTCTGATGAAGCTGCAACATCAACCATTATTGTCACTCCCACAACTACTCCTAAAGCCACTCTTACATTAAAATATAATTCTGATTGTCAGCCAAATATCAAAACGCTATTTTTTCACGAAAATATATTAGGAAATAAATGGAATATACGACCATCATTTCTATACCCGGATATTTCAAATAGGAGTCGATTTATATTTACGTCCTCAGTATCAACAGAAACCCAATATGGACCAGAAATGAATCTCCCTGGGTACGTAAAAATTTCTTTCGTTTACTATTATCGATTCTTTTCAAGAATAGTTGCTGGTACTATATTCATACTTACAATAAAAATAAATATATCTACAAACACGAACACAAGCACATAGACGTATACAGTCCCAGAATACTATCTTTTTTGTAATGATTTCCGCGGCGTTGGAATCGAGCGTCAGGTCAGTAAATTTTTAGTGTAAAAGTAACAAGTAGCATGGCAAAAGAAAATGGCCATTGATTTCGTAACACACGTATGGTAGGAATTTGTCAAATGAAGTAAAATATATTATACACACATTCAAATGAAAAGAATTTATGTTAGCTTTATGTAAATTATTTTTCATCATAACAGATAAATAGTGTTTTTTGTGTTAGTTATAAGCTGTTTTCACTTTCCATAAAATGATTCTAATTAGATTTTCTTATTCATTTAGTAGCAGAGATAGGACAATTAAGCCAACTCTTATACCATCGGTACTCGGTTTGGATAATTATCTATCTAAACTTTCTCTGAAGGAGAGCAATGTAGAAAACAAGTTCGAGAACCGAGTAGCACGAAACAATAAGATGTTTTCAATTTCAAGATTCACACGACAGAATAAAGTGTGCAAACCTCACGTGATAAATACAGTGTATGCCAAAAACCAGAAGAACATGAAGAAGAGATTAACTCTTACACTTTTGAACAGCTTTAACACACGAAATGAGAACATTTTATGTATCACTCTTTTGTATCCAGATGGAATGACAGTTGCCGGAAAATTTGCGGGCAGCGATACTATTGCGGTATGTATGATATATTTTCATTTTAAATTTGATTTCGTATCACCAAAATTTACTCCATTGTTTAAAAAATCGAAACCTCCGTAATCGTTGCTAGTAATATCAAAATACGCTGGCAATACTATACCAAAATTTTGCCAACGGGTAAAAAATATGTCTACATCTCGATATTACACATCAATGACTGATAATTGTTTGCTTTTAATAAAAATATAAGGAAATCACAAGGATTTTTAGTAGTGCAAAAAAAAAAATCATTTTCATTCAACATATTGGCTTGGTTGGTAATATTTGTCGTAATTTTATTTTGATACATTTAATTTCTGTATATTAGTGCTTGGTTTTATTCCCAGTGAATTTTATTCATTTTAAAAGTACTAGGCATTCAAGTTGCATTTTTTCTAACACTAATGGAAGGATGCCTATCGATATAGTGATTAGCGTAATTAGATGTATGTGTTTTTTGGACGCTTGTTATGCCAATGGCACCAATCGTGGTCGTAAAATGAAAATACTTCATGCAGCTAATAGTAGTCTGGTAAGAATGTAAATTATCTGAGCCGTTCAAAGATATCTAATGTTAAGTTCACAATTAATCAAAACGGTTATTTTCAACATACATTTGTCGTATTTTAGTTGAGACAGTTTTCAAACATTTCAGCAATGCAGCTTTTCCCTAAATGCAAACGATCCATAAATTTTTGGCAGTAGGGCAAAATATGTACAATATCTGCAATGCACAAAACGCAAACATATATGTGGCAGACCAAAACATTATAACAAAGTATATAAAAACAACGATTTTCCATTTCAAAAATAAGATACGTTTTTAAAAATACCAATTATTTAAAATACATAATAGTTCTTATATGCATACATATTATCACGCCTAATCTCATCAAATGGTATTAAACATTTGATAAAGATGGCTCATTTACAATAATTAAATAACTATGGATGAGGCAGTAACAAGGAGATATCTAGATTTTTTTATATACTCGCACTCTATATAAATAAGTGATTTTATTTGCAGGATCTGATCAAAAAGATACAAGACAGTCAGCCAAGCCTGTTACAAAAGCCGCACGAAATCATGACTGTTTGTCCTTATCGGATTATAACAAGCATGCCTCGCACATTCACACTAATGGATATCGGTTTAAAAAGTAATTCATTCGTTGTAATAAGGATTTTATAGATTTATATTGAAAAATCGTAAGTTTTCCTTAAAATTAAAATTAAAATTGTCGTAAACTGTTCTGAAAATATTGAATCTTTAATAATTTTCATAACAATATTATAAACTATGTACTACAATAAAATTTTACTTTAATTCTAACAAAAATAGTTATTCTATATAACTTTACTAGGATCTGTAACCTTCAAAAGAATCTATAATACAAATCAGTAAGCTTCCATAATCATATAGAATTTGTATACATGATATTATTTTATATGATATAATTCTGTGTATACACAGAATAATATCATACGCAGTACTGTCACTAGATAATTATTTATGTTATTTAAAAAAATATTTTCCACATGTTATTATAAAATAAATAATGTATAAAATGCGAAAATAAATAAAATGAAAAGTGACCGTACACTGACTCCCTGTATTTCTGTATAGTATAGGAGCATTTTTTGTGTCGCATGAATGTATGTATGTGTACTAGACAGATGTATTGGAGTACCCTGAGATATTTGCCGACTTATCGAAGAGCTCAAGCAGTCGGTCGTATATCTGTAAGTATCTCAATAAAATTTTCTTTTATCGCCTTATCTCAAAGAAATATATAGTTTTTATACTTGTCCTCGCTCGCGAATTGACACCAAATTTGGGATACATAAATAATTCCGTTCGTATATTAAATTCACTAGGCTCTTTTATTTCCGGATTTATTGGGCTCCAAAAAGACATAAGAATTTTTTTAAGAATATTAAAAGAAATTTATAAATCTTAAGGAAATACTTGTAGAAGCTATAGAATTTTACTAAATTTCTATAGTCAGTTATAGAATTTCTATATAAGACACAGAATAGGTAATCAGTTATATGCACAAATTAATTTAATCAATTTTCTCCTGACCAAGAATAAGTGGCACTTTATGTAGTTGGCATCTGACACATGATAGACTATTTTATTCCCTAAGGGAATAAAGTGAGGGAATAATGTAAATGGCAGCTATCTGACAACACATTATTATGAATGTTTTTCTCCTTGACAATAAATTGTTATGAATTTTTTTCATGGCGAGCTTGAATCTGTGAACGCATATCAATGAACGATAAATAAATTTTATTATTTAGATTTAAAAGTCGGGACGTCGAGAGATAAGTTTTGTATGCATTTCTGGAATAAATTTCGTTTTTCCCTCAACTGAAAATACCCTTGGTGAATAAGTTACAGTCACGGGAATAAAGCCATAGTTTATTCCTTTGATACATAAATAACTATTAAGTCCCGATACAAAGTGCTTAATATGCTTAATGCCTCCCTTTTACGCCGAGTCGGACGCATATGAATAAAATGTGTTTTTCCAGAAAACAAAAAGAAGTCTCACTTTACTGCTTGCATATTGTTTCTAAGGTCTAATACATAGAACAAAACTATGTTTCGATAATGCAAATTGCCTTTTTTGACCAAAACTGCATTAAATGCGGCAGAAGAAAAATCCGATTTGATATAATTACATTTTTAATCATTATACTATAGGTTGAGTTTCAAATAGGAACCGGAAAATAATTATCTTTCTGAACTCATATATAAGTTAAATGTTTCCTTGATCTTCAAGTCTAAATGGAATACTATCAATAAAATCAATCAAACATATAGTGCAAAACTTATTTTTGGCATTAATACAGAATACATATTCTCTTTTATAAAAGGCTACACAAAACAAGATGTCATACATGTAATGTGAAAAGTTTATAAAATAAATCTTTTTTTTATTAGTGTATGTTTTTGACACAAGACATTCTGCGTACCGGCAGCTTAAATATATTTTGAGTGTATTATGTGCATATTATTCGATACAAATCATATATACCGCGTTTCGATAGACTTCCGGTAAAAATAATATATTTTGTTGCACGTGGAACTTGTGTTCTGCAAGCGTTTGTTTGGCTTATAGATTTTATTCATAATTAGTTGTTCGTCTTCTAAAATATCAAATATGTACTTTAATAGCGAAATAAAAAAAAATTAAATCATATTTTTATGCAAATATAATGTTCAAATTAATTATTTTATGAAATCTATTATTTTATGCATAACCATAAATACAATAAAACGTAGGTAAAACAAAAGAAAGGAGATATTCGTAAAATCGAATCATTTTCGTTATTTGCAGTAAATAATGGTAGTAGCTTAGATTAAATCTATGTAAATTGGATATTATTCAACGGATATATTTAAATTTCAGTAATTTAATTTACTGTTTGCTCAATTTTTAAAGACTAAGATATTAGATTACAACAATGGAACAATTTAACTCATCTACAAATGATTTCAGAATCCTAACGAAAACCATGGGTATGTTAAAAATATAAAATTGTTGGCTTATTGTCGTACTCTTATCTAAACGCATTCTGTATTACTTTTTCAGACCAAACAAATGAAAAGGCTAGAGCGATTTTGGAGTGCAATAAAAACGAATTGTGCGAAGCCATTACTTTTACAATGGTATGTTCAAATATAATAACTCTTACGTAGATTCATTTTATGAGATTTCCATTTTATTAATTACTTGTATTTATATAATTTAAGCTTAAAGTAAGTTTCTAGGATGCTTTATGCTTTGATTACTTGTAGGGCCGCGTTATGACTGCAAGCGGTGCTAAACCCAAATAGTATAGGGAGTTCTCCTAACCAGATTTTTGCATACTTATTAATAATTTATGATATTTAACATAATTTGGGAGTCCTGCATCATATTCAAATGATAACGCGGCCCTAATTACTTGCTATCGTGACGATATTTGCTGAATTAAAATATAAATAAGATATTAAAGGATCAATAATGTAAAAATGAATTAGTACAGTAGAAAACGTACTAAACATAAAAAGAATTGTAGCTAAATGCAACTTTAGAAAATGCATTCTATGAAAATTCAGTATAAAGTGGGCTTTCAAAGCGAATTGTAACAAATGGTTCATTTATAAAAATGCACGAAAAATTCTGGTATTAAATTCGTTTTATTTATGTTACGTTACAAAAGGAAATAATATATATATATATATATATATATATATATATATATATATATATATATATATATATATATAAAGATTTGATTTATTTTATGTATCTGTACTATAATGATAGAAAATATCTTTATTCAAAATGGCCACCGCTTTCATTGAACCAGCTTGAAGTCGTTGCGGCCATTAGTCTATGGCGGTATGCTCATTTTCTACAGAAATTAGTTGGTTCACATTTTAATGAGTTTTACAAGCTATTATTTTCAAGGTAGATAAAAACTTATGACGGGTTTAAGTCTGAATTTCCTTAGGGCTAATCTTCAGCTGTAATTAATGCTGGTATACACTATAGCAACAATCTTGACGGAGACTAATGATTACAGCATGTTCTAAACTTGAAATAACATAAAATTAGTATAATTGGGCCAAGCAGGTTAGATTAGATTATTCTAGATATGATTCAGTGAGGTAGATAGTAAAAGGAAATCATTTGTACTTGAAAATGCATCCTTTAGCAAAACAACATCTAGAATGAATATATGTATATTGATCCGACTTATTGATTGACTACTTTTTATTAAAAAATAAAACTCTCTAAGGTAACATAGATGTGTGTTTCTTTTTCAGGAGTTTGACCAAGAAATGAACGATACTCTACAGATATGCGCAGATTTGACGAAAGTTCTCGTTCTGTAAATGCAATATTATATTTATATATATATATATATATATATATATATATATATATATATATATATATATATATATATATATATATATATATATGTATATATATGTGTGTGTTACTAATATGAATAGTAAATTAGAATTTTAGTTTTTTAAATGTTCTTTTCTTAATATATTGGATTTTCATTAATTTTAATTTTATTTTAAATGATAAAGTATGGTTAAATAAATAATTTAAATACTTGGTTAAGTTTCACAGGTTTTTATTAAAACGACAATTGTTTCGACTGTTAGGTCATCTTCAGGTCTAATACATTTTACTCTATTTACATGTTTATATATATATATATATATATATATATATATATATATATATATATATATATATATATATATATATATATATATATATATATGTAGGTCTTATTATCTAAATTTTATATTAAGGAGTGGGGAGTTACTGACATCAACTTGTTCATTGCCAATGGGTTTTGAAGAATTTACTGCTTTTCTTATTTCTAGATTTTCCAGGTAATTTAATTTTAAGCTATTGTTTTCAATGTGTAAGCTTTTAAGTTCTGCAAGAGAATGGTTATATTGTTTACAATGTTGGGATATTCGAGTTAAGTTGGTGTCGGCACCTATTGCTTTAATATGTTCTTTTAATCAGATTGCGAAATTTCTACGGGTCTGGCCAATATATAATGCTTCACATTCTTTGCAATTTATTTGATAGACGCCGGTTTTATTTAATTTATCTGTTGAGGGTTTCTCATTGTTTAATATTTTTCCTAACGTTATTTTGTTGCTACTTATGGTTTTTATGTCAAGTTTTTTTAATTGCGTTGTAATTGTTTGAGTGGTTTTGGGAATGTAATTAAGATAGTACCAGTGTGTAGTCTTTGATTCTTGTGATGGTGTGTAGATTTTTTGAATGATTTGTTTTTTATTCTTTTTCTTTAATAATTTGTCTATTAACTCTATTGAATAGCCATTGTTAATAGCAATTTGTTTTATTGTGTTTACTTCATCTTTATAATTTATTTCATTTAACGGGATATTTACTAGTCTATGTAACATACTATGGAATGCAGACATTTTTATTATATGAGATTGGTTAGAGTTGGCTGGTATAATGGTATCGGTAAATGTTGGTTTTCTATATATGTTGTATTCGAATTGGTTATTATTGTTGGTTATTGTTATGTCGAGGAAGTTTATGGATTTATTTTCTTCTTTTTCTAATGTAAATTTAATGTGGTGGTTGATGTTGTTTATGTAAGTAAGAAAGTGATCTAATTGTCTGTAGGTTCCTGTCCAAATGCAAAAAATATCGTCTACATAGTGGGTCCAAAATTTGATGTGTTTTGTAAGTTGGTTTGTAGTGTTAAAAATGTTTTTTTCAAAATGGTTCATGTATAATTTAGCGAATAATGGGGACATTGGTGAACCCATTGGTAGCCCTTTGGTTTGCATGTAAAATTTGTTATTAAATTGAAGGTAGTTTTGGTTAAGACAGAGGTCAGTTATTGATAGAAGTTCTTGTGCTTCTTGATTTGAGCATTGGCTATTTAAAAGTTTATCGAGAAGAATGTCTTTTAATTCTGGGATAGGGATTGATGTGAAAAGACTTTTTACATCAAATGAAATAAATTTGCAGCTGAAATCTAATTTGATGTTTTTTAAATTGTCGATTAATTAGAACGTGTTTTTAATAGAATATGTTGATTCAAAGTTTAGTAGTGTTGGTAGTATTTTGTTTAATTTTTTACAAATTTTATAAGCAGGGGCGTTTATATATGATACAATAGGTCTCATAGGGCACTCTGGTTTATGCAATTTCGGTAACGTGTACAAGATTGGGGCTTTAGGATTTAGGTTTTTGAGAAAGTACCTGTCGTTGTTATTGAGAATTTTTGGGCAGTTTTTTAATACATGTTGCACTTCAATTTGAAATTCCGGGGTTGGATCCTTCTTGACTGGTAGGCATCCACTTTCAGTTAATAGTTCTTCTGTTTTTTTAATATATTCTAATTTGTTCATGATAGTGATGGTGTTACCTCTGTCTGCTTTGCATAGTATTAAGTCTTCGTTGATGAGTTTCTCTTTGATATTGTTGATTGTTTCTTTTGTTTAACAATTTAAAGTCTTGTGTTAGGTTTTTCGATATTTGACATTTCAGTGGAAATGATACTTCTTGGTTGTTTATTTTCGTAAGGCTGATTTCAGAGCAGACTGCTAGTTGTTCGTAATCTGATTGTTTTGGATTTGAATGTGGGAACTATTTGAGACCTTTTTCCAACATCTCTGTTTCTTCCATGGTGAATATGGTTTGGGTTTTTTAATCTTGGGTAGAAGTTTTGAGTAGAAATTGGTTTTCCGTTTGGATTTGTTTGTTTGGTATATTTTTGTTGGGTAATCTTTTATTGTACAATTAATAGTTTATTTAATTTTTCGTTTTAATTTCTGTATTGTAAAGATGTTTTGTACTGGATTTCTTCGCGTAGTTCTTTATCAATTATGTCAAATTCCAAGGGATGTAGACGGTAGATGGATGTATTGTGGATAGTTTTAAGGTGCAAGCTGAGGTTGTTTCTCCTGACATACCATTTTTTCATTTCCAAAGATATCCAGTAACGGTATGCTTTTTTTCTTGTTAGTTGGGCTTCTCTTGATTGGTTTTTCACTATCATTTTCATGTATTTAGGAATAATGTTTAATTTTAGGCACTGTTTATTATACCAAATATGGTTGGACCTTGTTTTAAACTTGAGTAGAGTTTTCATGTATATTACCACTAATTTTGTTGTACTTGAACTTTTAATTATATTTATAAAAGTTGTGGTTGGAGTTTCGTGAAACATTTTATTAATAAAGTATGGATTGGAAATAATGGCCAGTTAATATTAACGTGTTTTTGAACCTGTGTTCATGATTTAGATGTTAGCGAACCTCTGAATCTTATTAAATTGATCAATGATAGTTCTTTAAACATAATGATTCGTTTGAATAACTATAAAACAACTTTGTGCTGCACACTTCACAAGTCTGATTCAACCATAAAATTCGTTCAAAAAAATAGCTTTAGAGAGACAAAAGTCATTTGTTCTAATTTACTTTGCATTTTATACAGATCTGAATCGTCAGATAATAGCGATACTGCTATGAAATCATTGTCAATCAAAAATATGCAAGAGACATCGACTATATCCACAAAAGTCTCGGAACCAGATAGTTGCTCAATCGTCGCAAAATCCACTGATTTATCCAAGACATCTTCTATTTGTTCAATAGAAGATGAACAGTTCTCCCATATCATCCATTGTGAAATTTCTGATGAAGCTGCAACATCAACCATTATTGTCACTCCCACAACTACTCCTAAAGCCACTCTTACATTAAAATATAATTCTGATTGTCAGCCAAATATCAAAACGCTATTTTTTCACGAAAATATATTAGGAAATAAATGGAATATACGACCATCATTTCTATACCCGGATATTTCAAATAGGAGTCGATTTATATTTACGTCCTCAGTATCAACAGAAACCCAATATGGACCAGAAATGGATCTCCCTGGGTACGTAAAAATTTCTTTCGTTTACTATTATCGATTCTTTTCAAGAATAGTTGCTGGTACTATATTCATACGTACAATAAAAATAAATATATCTACAAACACGAACACAAGCACATAGACGTATACAGTCCCAGAATACTATCTTTTTTGTAATGATTTCCGCGGCGTTGGAATCGAGCGTCAGGTCAGTAAATTTTTAGTGTAAAAGTAACAAGTAGCATGGCAAAAGAAAATGGCCATTGATTTCGTAACACACGTATGGTAGGAATTTGTCAAATGAAGTAAAATATATTATACACACATTCAAATGAAAAGAATTTATGTTAGCTTTATGTAAATTATTTTTCATCATAACAGATAAATAGTGTTTTTTGTGTTAGTTATAAGCTGTTTTCACTTTCCATAAAATGATTCTAATTAGATTTTCTTATTCATTTAGTAGCAGAGATAGGACAATTAAGCCAACTCTTATACCATCGGTACTCGGTTTGGATAATTATCTATCTAAACTTTCTCTGAAGGAGAGCAATGTAGAAAACAAGTTCGAGAACCGAGTAGCACGAAACAATAAGATGTTTTCAATTTCAAGATTCACACGACAGAATAAAGTGTGCAAACCTCACGTGATAAATACAGTGTATGCCAAAAACCAGAAAAACATGAAGAAGAGATTAACTCTTACACTTTTGAACAGCTTTAACACACGAAATGAGAACATTTTATGTATCACTCTTTTGTATCCAGATGGAATGACAGTTGCCGGAAAATTTGCGGGCAGCGATACTATTGCGGTATGTATGATATATTTTCATTTTAAATTTGATTTCGTATCACCAAAATTTACTCCATTGTTTAAAAAATCGAAACCTCCGTAATCGTTGCTAGTAATATCAAAATACGCTGGCAATACTATACCAAAATTTTGCCAACGGGTAAAAAATATGTCTACATCTCGATATTACACATCAATGACTGATAATTGTTTGCTTTTAATAAAAATATAAGGAAATCACAAGGATTTTTAGTAGTGCAAAAAAAAAAAATCATTTTCATTCAACATATTGGCTTGGTTGGTAATATTTGTCGTAATTTTATTTTGATACATTTAATTTCTGTATATTAGTGCTTGGTTTTATTCCCAGTGAATTTTATTCATTTTAAAAGTACTAGGCATTCAAGTTGCATTTTTTCTAACACTAATGGAAGGATGCCTATCGATATAGTGATTAGCGTAATTAGATGTATGTGTTTTTTGGACGCTTGTTATGCCAATGGCACCAATCGTGGTCGTAAAATGAAAATACTTCATGCAGCTAATAGTAGTCTGGTAAGAATGTAAATTATCTGAGCCGTTCAAAGATATCTAATGTTAAGTTCACAATTAATCAAAACGGTTATTTTCAACATACATTTGTCGTATTTTAGTTGAGACAGTTTTCAAACATTTCAGCAATGCAGCTTTTCCCTAAATGCAAACGATCCATAAATTTTTGGCAGTAGGGCAAAATATGTACAATATCTGCAATGCACAAAACGCAAACATATATGTGGCAGACCAAAACATTATAACAAAGTATATAAAAACAACGATTTTCCATTTCAAAAATAAGATACGTTTTTAAAAATACCAATTATTTAAAATACATAATAGTTCTTATATGCATACATATTATCACGCCTAATCTCATCAAATGGTATTAAACATTTGATAAAGATGGCTCATTTACAATAATTAAATAACTATGGATGAGGCAGTAACAAGGAGATATCTAGATTTTTTTATATACTCGCACTCTATATAAATAAGTGATTTTATTTGCAGGATCTGATCAAAAAGATACAAGACAGTCAGCCAAGCCTGTTACAAAAGCCGCACGAAATCATGACTGTTTGTCCTTATCGGATTATAACAAGCATGCCTCGCACATTCACACTAATGGATATCGGTTTAAAAAGTAATTCATTCGTTGTAATAAGGATTTTATAGATTTATATTGAAAAATCGTAAGTTTTCCTTAAAATTAAAATTAAAATTGTCGTAAACTGTTCTGAAAATATTGAATCTTTAATAATTTTCATAACAATATTATAAACTATGTACTACAATAAAATTTTACTTTAATTCTAACAAAAATAGTTATTCTATATAACTTTACTAGGATCTGTAACCTTCAAAAGAATCTATAATACAAATCAGTAAGCTTCCATAATCATATAGAATTTGTATACATGATATTATTTTATATGATATAATTCTGTGTATACACAGAATAATATCATACGCAGTACTGTCACTAGATAATTATTTATGTTATTTAAAAAAATATTTTCCACATGTTATTATAAAATAAATAATGTATAAAATGCGAAAATAAATAAAATGAAAAGTGACCGTACACTGACTCCCTGTATTTCTGTATAGTATAGGAGCATTTTTTGTGTCGCATGAATGTATGTATGTGTACTAGACAGATGTATTGGAGTACCCTGAGATATTTGCCGACTTATCGAAGAGCTCAAGCAGTCGGTCGTATATCTGTAAGTATCTCAATAAAATTTTCTTTTATCGCCTTATCTCAAAGAAATATATAGTTTTTATACTTGTCCTCGCTCGCGAATTGACACCAAATTTGGGATACATAAATAATTCCGTTCGTATATTAAATTCACTAGGCTCTTTTATTTCCGGATTTATTGGGCTCCAAAAAGACATAAGAATTTTTTTAAGAATATTAAAAGAAATTTATAAATCTTAAGGAAATACTTGTAGAAGCTATAGAATTTTACTAAATTTCTATAGTCAGTTATAGAATTTCTATATAAGACACAGAATAGGTAATCAGTTATATGCACAAATTAATTTAATCAATTTTCTCCTGACCAAGAATAAGTGGCACTTTATGTAGTTGGCATCTGACACATGATAGACTATTTTATTCCCTAAGGGAATAAAGTGAGGGAATAATGTAAATGGCAGCTATCTGACAACACATTATTATGAATGTTTTTCTCCTTGACAATAAATTGTTATGAATTTTTTTCATGGCGAGCTTGAATCTGTGAACGCATATCAATGAACGATAAATAAATTTTATTATTTAGATTTAAAAGTCGGGACGTCGAGAGATAAGTTTTGTATGCATTTCTGGAATGAATTTCGTTTTTCCCTCAACTGAAAATACCCTTGGTGAATAAGTTACAGTCACGGGAATAAAGCCATAGTTTATTCCTTTGATACATAAATAACTATTAAGTCCCGATACAAAGTGCTTAATATGCTTAATGCCTCCCTTTTACGCCGAGTCGGACGCATATGAATAAAATGTGTTTTTCCAGAAAACAAAAAGAAGTCTCTCTTTACTGCTTGCATATTGTTTCTAAGGTCTAATACATAGAACAAAACTATGTTTCGATAATGCAAATTGCCTTTTTTGACCAAAACTGCATTAAATGCGGCAGAAGAAAAATCCGATTTGATATAATTACATTTTTAATCATTATACTATAGGTTGAGTTTCAAATAGGAACCGGAAAATAATTATCTTTCTGAACTCATATATAAGTTAAATGTTTCCTTGATCTTCAAATCTAAATGGAATACTATCAATAAAATCAATCAAACATATAGTGCAAAACTTATTTTTGGCATTAATACAGAATACATATTCTCTTTTATAAAAGGCTACACAAAACAAGATGTCATACATGTAATGTGAAAAGTTTATAAAATAAATCTTTTTTTTATTAGTGTATGTTTTTGACACAAGACATTCTGCGTACCGGCAGCTTAAATATATTTTGAGTGTATTATGTGCATATTATTCGATACAAATCATATATACCGCGTTTCGATAGACTTCCGGTAAAAATAATATATTTTGTTGCACGTGGAACTTGTGTTCTGCAAGCGTTTGTTTGGCTTATAGATTTTATTCATAATTAGTTGTTCGTCTTCTAAAATATCAAATATGTACTTTAATAGCGAAATAAAAAAAAATTAAATCATATTTTTATGCAAATATAATGTTCAAATTAATTATTTTATGAAATCTATTATTTTATGCATAACCATAAATACAATAAAACGTAGGTAAAACAAAAGAAAGGAGATATTCGTAAAATCGAATCATTTTCGTTATTTGCAGTAAATAATGGTAGTAGCTTAGATTAAATCTATGTAAATTGGATATTATTCAACGGATATATTTAAATTTCAGTAATTTAATTTACTGTTTGCTCAATTTTTAAAGACTAAGATATTAGATTACAACAATGGAACAATTTAACTCATCTACAAATGATTTCAGAATCCTAACGAAAACCATGGGTATGTTAAAAATATAAAATTGTTGGCTTATTGTCGTACTCTTATCTAAACGCATTCTGTATTACTTTTTCAGACCAAACAAATGAAAAGGCTAGAGCGATTTTGGAGTGCAATAAAAACGAATTGTGCGAAGCCATTACTTTTACAATGGTATGTTCAAATATAATAACTCTTACGTAGATTCATTTTATGAGATTTCCATTTTATTAATTACTTGTATTTATATAATTTAAGCTTAAAGTAAGTTTCTAGGATGCTTTATGCTTTGATTACTTGTAGGGCCGCGTTATGACTGCAAGCGGTGCTAAACCCAAATAGTATAGGGAGTTCTCCTAACCAGATTTTTGCATACTTATTAATAATTTATGATATTTAACATAATTTGGGAGTCCTGCATCATATTCAAATGATAACGCGGCCCTAATTACTTGCTATCGTGACGATATTTGCTGAATTAAAATATAAATAAGATATTAAAGGATCAATAATGTAAAAATGAATTAGTACAGTAGAAAACGTACTAAACATAAAAAGAATTGTAGCTAAATGCAACTTTAGAAAATGCATTCTATGAAAATTCAGTATAAAGTGGGCTTTCAAAGCGAATTGTAACAAATGGTTCATTTATAAAAATGCACGAAAAATTCTGGTATTAAATTCGTTTTATTTATGTTACGTTACAAAAGGAAATAATATATATATATATATATATATATATATATATATATATATATATATATATATATAAAGATTTGATTTATTTTATGTATCTGTACTATAATGATAGAAAATATCTTTATTCAAAATGGCCACCGCTTTCATTGAACCAGCTTGAAGTCGTTGCGGCCATTAGTCTATGGCGGTATGCTCATTTTCTACAGAAATTAGTTGGTTCACATTTTAATGAGTTTTACAAGCTATTATTTTCAAGGTAGATAAAAACTTATGACGGGTTTAAGTCTGAATTTCCTTAGGGCTAATCTTCAGCTGTAATTAATGCTGGTATACACTATAGCAACAATCTTGACGGAGACTAATGATTACAGCATGTTCTAAACTTGAAATAACATAAAATTAGTATAATTGGGCCAAGCAGGTTAGATTAGATTATTCTAGATATGATTCAGTGAGGTAGATAGTAAAAGGAAATCATTTGTACTTGAAAATGCATCCTTTAGCAAAACAACATCTAGAATGAATATATGTATATTGATCCGACTTATTGATTGACTACTTTTTATTAAAAAATAAAACTCTCTAAGGTAACATAGATGTGTGTTTCTTTTTCAGGAGTTTGACCAAGAAATGAACGATACTCTACAGATATGCGCAGATTTGACGAAAGTTCTCGTTCTGTAAGTGCAATATTATATTTATATATATATATATATATATATATATATATATATATATATATATATATATATATATATATATATGTGTGTGTTACTAATATGAATAGTAAATTAGAATTTTAGTTTTTTAAATGTTCTTTTCTTAATATATTGGATTTTCATTAATTTTAATTTTATTTTAAATGATAAAGTATGGTTAAATAAATAATTTAAATACTTGGTTAAGTTTCACAGGTTTTTATTAAAACGAAAATTGTTTCGACTGTTAGGTCATCTTCAGGTCTAATACATTTTACTCTATTTACATGTTATATATATATATATATATATATATATATATATATATATATATATATATATATATATATATATATATATATATATATGTAGGTCTTATTATCTAAATTTTATATTAAGGAGTGGGGAGTTACTGACATCAACTTGTTCATTGCCAATGGGTTTTGAAGAATTTACTGCTTTTCTTATTTCTAGATTTTCCAGGTAATTTAATTTTAAGCTATTGTTTTCAATGTGTAAGCTTTTAAGTTCTGCAAGAGAATGGTTATATTGTTTACAATGTTGGGATATTCGAGTTAAGTTGGTGTCGGCACCTATTGCTTTAATATGTTCTTTTAATCAGATTGCGAAATTTCTACGGGTCTGGCCAATATATAATGCTTCACATTCTTTGCAATTTATTTGATAGACGCCGGTTTTATTTAATTTATCTGTTGAGGGTTTCTCATTGTTTAATATTTTTCCTAACGTTATTTTGTTGCTACTTATGGTTTTTGTGTCAAGTTTTTTTAATTGCGTTGAAATTGTTTGAGTGGTTTTGGGAATGTAATTAAGATAGTACCAGTGTGTAGTCTTTGATTCTTGTGATGGTGTGTAGATTTTTTGAATGATTTGTTTTTTATTCTTTTTCTTTAATAATTTGTCTATTAACTCTATTGAATAGCCATTGTTAATAGCAATTTGTTTTATTGTGTTTACTTCATCTTTATAATTTATTTCATTTAACGGGATATTTACTAGTCTATGTAACATACTATGGAATGCAGACATTTTTATTATATGAGATTGGTTAGAGTTGGCTGGTATAATGGTATCGGTAAATGTTGGTTTTCTATATATGTTGTATTCGAATTGGTTATTATTGTTGGTTATTGTTATGTCGAGGAAGTTTATGGATTTATTTTCTTCTTTTTCTAATGTAAATTTAATGTGGTGGTTGATGTTGTTTATGTAAGTAAGAAAGTGATCTAATTGTCTGTAGGTTCCTGTCCAAATGCAAAAAATATCGTCTACATAGTGGGTCCAAAATTTGATGTGTTTTGTAAGTTGGTTTGTAGTGTTAAAAATGTTTTTTTCAAAATGGTTCATGTATAATTTAGCGAATAATGGGGACATTGGTGAACCCATTGGTAGCCCTTTGGTTTGCATGTAAAATTTGTTATTAAATTGAAGGTAGTTTTGGTTAAGACAGAGGTCAGTTATTGATAGAAGTTCTTGTGCTTCTTGATTTGAGCATTGGCTATTTAAAAGTTTATCGAGAAGAATGTCTTTTAATTCTGGGATAGGGATTGATGTGAAAAGACTTTTTACATCAAATGAAATAAATTTGCAGCTGAAATCTAATTTGATGTTTTTTAAATTGTCGATTAATTAGAACGTGTTTTTAATAGAATATGTTGATTCAAAGTTTAGTAGTGTTGGTAGTATTTTGTTTAATTTTTTACAAATTTTATAAGCAGGGGCGTTTATATATGATACAATAGGTCTCATAGGGCACTCTGGTTTATGCAATTTCGGTAACGTGTACAAGATTGGGGTTTTAGGATTTAGGTTTTTGAGAAAGTACCTGTCGTTGTTATTGACAATTTTTGGGCAGTTTTTTAATACATGTTGCACTTCAATTTGAAATTCCGGGGTTGGATCCTTCTTGACTGGTAGGCATCCACTTTCAGTTAATAGTTCTTCGGTTTTTTTAATATATTCTAATTTGTTCATGATAGTGATGGTGTTACCTCTGTCTGCTTTGCATAGTATTAAGTCTTCGTTGATGAGTTTCTCTTTGATATTGTTGATTGTTTCTTTTGTTTAACAATTTAAAGTCTTGTGTTAGGTTTTTCGATATTTGACATTTCAGTGGAAATGATACTTCTTGGTTGTTTATTTTCGTAAGGCTGATTTCAGAGCAGACTGCTAGTTGTTCGTAATCTGATTGTTTTGGATTTGAATGTGGGAACTATTTGAGACCTTTTTCCAACATCTCTGTTTCTTCCATGGTGAATATGGTTTGGGTTTTTTAATCTTGGGTAGAAGTTTTGAGTAGAAATTGGTTTTCCGTTTGGATTTGTTTGTTTGGTATATTTTTGTTGGGTAATCTTTTATTGTACAATTAATAGTTTATTTAATTTTTCGTTTTAATTTCTGTATTGTAAAGATGTTTTGTACTGGATTTCTTCGCGTAGTTCTTTATCAATTATGTCAAATTCCAAGGGATGTAGACGGTAGATGGATGTATTGTGGATAGTTTTAAGGTGCAAGCTGAGGTTGTTTCTCCTGACATACCATTTTTTCATTTCCAAAGATATCCAGTAACGGTATGCTTTTTTTCTTGTTAGTTGGGCTTCTCTTGATTGGTTTTTCACTATCATTTTCATGTATTTAGGAATAATGTTTAATTTTAGGCACTGTTTATTATACCAAATATGGTTGGACCTTGTTTTAAACTTGAGTAGAGTTTTCATGTATATTACCACTAATTTTGTTGTACTTGAACTTTTAATTATATTTATAGAAGTTGTGGTTGGAGTTTTGTGAAACATTTTATTAATAAAGTATGGATTGGAAATAATGGCCAGTTAATATTAACGTGTTTTTGAACCTGTGTTCATGATTTAGATGTTAGCGAACCTCTGAATCTTATTAAATTGATCAATGATAGTTCTTTAAATATAATGATTCATTTGAATAACTATAAAACAACTTTGTGCTGCACACTTCACAAGTCTGATTCAACCATAAAATTCGTTCAAAAAAATAGCTTTAGAGAGACAAAAGTCATTTGTTCTAATTTACTTTGCATTTTATACAGATCTGAATCGTCAGATAATAGCGATACTGCTATGAAATCATTGTCAATCAAAAATATGCAAGAGACATCGACTATATCCACAAAAGTCTCGGAACCAGATAGTTGCTCAATCGTCGCAAAATCCACTGATTTATCCAAGACATCTTCTATTTGTTCAATAGAAGATGAACAGTTCTCCCATACCATCCATTGTGAAATTTCTGATGAAGCTGCAACATCAACCATTATTGTCACTCCCACAACTACTCCTAAAGCCACTCTTACATTAAAATATAATTCTGATTGTCAGCCAAATATCAAAACGCTATTTTTTCACGAAAATATATTAGGAAATAAATGGAATATACGACCATCATTTCTATACCCGGATATTTCAAATAGGAGTCGATTTATATTTACGTCCTCAGTATCAACAGAAACCCAATATGGACCAGAAATGAATCTCCCTGGGTACGTAAAAATTTCTTTCGTTTACTATTATCGATTCTTTTCAAGAATAGTTGCTGGTACTATATTCATACTTACAATAAAAATAAATATATCTACAAACACGAACACAAGCACATAGACGTATACAGTCCCAGAATACTATCTTTTTTGTAATGATTTCCGCGGCGTTGGAATCGAGCGTCAGGTCAGTAAATTTTTAGTGTAAAAGTAACAAGTAGCATGGCAAAAGAAAATGGCCATTGATTTCGTAACACACGTATGGTAGGAATTTGTCAAATGAAGTAAAATATATTATACACACATTCAAATGAAAAGAATTTATGTTAGCTTTATGTAAATTATTTTTCATCATAACAGATAAATAGTGTTTTTTGTGTTAGTTATAAGCTGTTTTCACTTTCCATAAAATGATTCTAATTAGATTTTCTTATTCATTTAGTAGCAGAGATAGGACAATTAAGCCAACTCTTATACCATCGGTACTCGGTTTGGATAATTATCTATCTAAACTTTCTCTGAAGTAGAGCAATGTAGAAAACAAGTTCGAGAACCGAGTAGCACGAAACAATAAGATGTTTTCAATTTCAAGATTCACACGACAGAATAAAGTGTGCAAACCTCACGTGATAAATACAGTGTATGCCAAAAACCAGAAGAACATGAAGAAGAGATTAACTCTTACACTTTTGAACAGCTTTAACACACGAAATGAGAACATTTTATGTATCACTCTTTTGTATCCAGATGGAATGACAGTTGCCGGAAAATTTGCGGGCAGCGATACTATTGCGGTATGTATGATATATTTTCATTTTAAATTTGATTTCGTATCACCAAAATTTACTCCATTGTTTAAAAAATCGAAACCTCCGTAATCGTTGCTAGTAATATCAAAATACGCTGGCAATACTATACCAAAATTTTGCCAACGGGTAAAAAATATGTCTACATCTCGATATTACACATCAATGACTGATAATTGTTTGCTTTTAATAAAAATATAAGGAAATCACAAGGATTTTTAGTAGTGCAAAAAAAAAAATCATTTTCATTCAACATATTGGCTTGGTTGGTAATATTTGTCGTAATTTTATTTTGATACATTTAATTTCTGTATATTAGTGCTTGGTTTTATTCCCAGTGAATTTTATTCATTTTAAAAGTACTAGGCATTCAAGTTGCATTTTTTCTAACACTAATGGAAGGATGCCTATCGATATAGTGATTAGCGTAATTAGATGTATGTGTTTTTTGGACGCTTGTTATGCCAATGGCACCAATCGTGGTCGTAAAATGAAAATACTTCATGCAGCTAATAGTAGTCTGGTAAGAATGTAAATTATCTGAGCCGTTCAAAGATATCTAATGTTAAGTTCACAATTAATCAAAACGGTTATTTTCAACATACATTTGTCGTATTTTAGTTGAGACAGTTTTCAAACATTTCAGCAATGCAGCTTTTCCCTAAATGCAAACGATCCATAAATTTTTGGCAGTAGGGCAAAATATGTACAATATCTGCAATGCACAAAACGCAAACATATATGTGGCAGACCAAAACATTATAACAAAGTATATAAAAACAACGATTTTCCATTTCAAAAATAAGATACGTTTTTAAAAATACCAATTATTTAAAATACATAATAGTTCTTATATGCATACATATTATCACGCCTAATCTCATCAAATGGTATTAAACATTTGATAAAGATGGCTCATTTACAATAATTAAATAACTATGGATGAGGCAGTAACAAGGAGATATCTAGATTTTTTTATATACTCGCACTCTATATAAATAAGTGATTTTATTTGCAGGATCTGATCAAAAAGATACAAGACAGTCAGCCAAGCCTGTTACAAAAGCCGCACGAAATCATGACTGTTTGTCCTTATCGGATTATAACAAGCATGCCTCGCACATTCACACTAATGGATATCGGTTTAAAAAGTAATTCATTCGTTGTAATAAGGATTTTATAGATTTATATTGAAAAATCGTAAGTTTTCCTTAAAATTAAAATTAAAATTGTCGTAAACTGTTCTGAAAATATTGAATCTTTAATAATTTTCATAACAATATTATAAACTATGTACTACAATAAAATTTTACTTTAATTCTAACAAAAATAGTTATTCTATATAACTTTACTAGGATCTGTAACCTTCAAAAGAATCTATAATACAAATCAGTAAGCTTCCATAATCATATAGAATTTGTATACATGATATTATTTTATATGATATAATTCTGTGTATACACAGAATAATATCATACGCAGTACTGTCACTAGATAATTATTTATGTTATTTAAAAAAATATTTTCCACATGTTATTATAAAATAAATAATGTATAAAATGCGAAAATAAATAAAATGAAAAGTGACCGTACACTGACTCCCTGTATTTCTGTATAGTATAGGAGCATTTTTTGTGTCGCATGAATGTATGTATGTGTACTAGACAGATGTATTGGAGTACCCTGAGATATTTGCCGACTTATCGAAGAGCTCAAGCAGTCGGTCGTATATCTGTAAGTATCTCAATAAAATTTTCTTTTATCGCCTTATCTCAAAGAAATATATAGTTTTTATACTTGTCCTCGCTCGCGAATTGACACCAAATTTGGGATACATAAATAATTCCGTTCGTATATTAAATTCACTAGGCTCTTTTATTTCCGGATTTATTGGGCTCCAAAAAGACATAAGAATTTTTTTAAGAATATTAAAAGAAATTTATAAATCTTAAGGAAATACTTGTAGAAGCTATAGAATTTTACTAAATTTCTATAGTCAGTTATAGAATTTCTATATAAGACACAGAATAGGTAATCAGTTATATGCACAAATTAATTTAATCAATTTTCTCCTGACCAAGAATAAGTGGCACTTTATGTAGTTGGCATCTGACACATGATAGACTATTTTATTCCCTAAGGGAATAAAGTGAGGGAATAATGTAAATGGCAGCTATCTGACAACACATTATTATGAATGTTTTTCTCCTTGACAATAAATTGTTATGAATTTTTTTCATGGCGAGCTTGAATCTGTGAACGCATATCAATGAACGATAAATAAATTTTATTATTTAGATTTAAAAGTCGGGACGTCGAGAGATAAGTTTTGTATGCATTTCTGGAATAAATTTCGTTTTTCCCTCAACTGAAAATACCCTTGGTGAATAAGTTACAGTCACGGGAATAAAGCCATAGTTTATTCCTTTGATACATAAATAACTATTAAGTCCCGATACAAAGTGCTTAATATGCTTAATGCCTCCCTTTTACGCCGAGTCGGACGCATATGAATAAAATGTGTTTTTCCAGAAAACAAAAAGAAGTCTCACTTTACTGCTTGCATATTGTTTCTAAGGTCTAATACATAGAACAAAACTATGTTTCGATAATGCAAATTGCCTTTTTTGACCAAAACTGCATTAAATGCGGCAGAAGAAAAATCCGATTTGATATAATTACATTTTTAATCATTATACTATAGGTTGAGTTTCAAATAGGAACCGGAAAATAATTATCTTTCTGAACTCATATATAAGTTAAATGTTTCCTTGATCTTCAAGTCTAAATGGAATACTATCAATAAAATCAATCAAACATATAGTGCAAAACTTATTTTTGGCATTAATACAGAATACATATTCTCTTTTATAAAAGGCTACACAAAACAAGATGTCATACATGTAATGTGAAAAGTTTATAAAATAAATCTTTTTTTTATTAGTGTATGTTTTTGACACAAGACATTCTGCGTACCGGCAGCTTAAATATATTTTGAGTGTATTATGTGCATATTATTCGATACAAATCATATATACCGCGTTTCGATAGACTTCCGGTAAAAATAATATATTTTGTTGCACGTGGAACTTGTGTTCTGCAAGCGTTTGTTTGGCTTATAGATTTTATTCATAATTAGTTGTTCGTCTTCTAAAATATCAAATATGTACTTTAATAGCGAAATAAAAAAAAATTAAATCATATTTTTATGCAAATATAATGTTCAAATTAATTATTTTATGAAATCTATTATTTTATGCATAACCATAAATACAATAAAACGTAGGTAAAACAAAAGAAAGGAGATATTCGTAAAATCGAATCATTTTCGTTATTTGCAGTAAATAATGGTAGTAGCTTAGATTAAATCTATGTAAATTGGATATTATTCAACGGATATATTTAAATTTCAGTAATTTAATTTACTGTTTGCTCAATTTTTAAAGACTAAGATATTAGATTACAACAATGGAACAATTTAACTCATCTACAAATGATTTCAGAATCCTAACGAAAACCATGGGTATGTTAAAAATATAAAATTGTTGGCTTATTGTCGTACTCTTATCTAAACGCATTCTGTATTACTTTTTCAGACCAAACAAATGAAAAGGCTAGAGCGATTTTGGAGTGCAATAAAAACGAATTGTGCGAAGCCATTACTTTTACAATGGTATGTTCAAATATAATAACTCTTACGTAGATTCATTTTATGAGATTTCCATTTTATTAATTACTTGTATTTATATAATTTAAGCTTAAAGTAAGTTTCTAGGATGCTTTATGCTTTGATTACTTGTAGGGCCGCGTTATGACTGCAAGCGGTGCTAAACCCAAATAGTATAGGGAGTTCTCCTAACCAGATTTTTGCATACTTATTAATAATTTATGATATTTAACATAATTTGGGAGTCCTGCATCATATTCAAATGATAACGCGGCCCTAATTACTTGCTATCGTGACGATATTTGCTGAATTAAAATATAAATAAGATATTAAAGGATCAATAATGTAAAAATGAATTAGTACAGTAGAAAACGTACTAAACATAAAAAGAATTGTAGCTAAATGCAACTTTAGAAAATGCATTCTATGAAAATTCAGTATAAAGTGGGCTTTCAAAGCGAATTGTAACAAATGGTTCATTTATAAAAATGCACGAAAAATTCTGGTATTAAATTCGTTTTATTTATGTTACGTTACAAAGGGAAATAAAATATATATATATATATATATATATATATATATATATATATATATAAAGATTTGATTTATTTTATGTATCTGTACTATAATGATAGAAAATATCTTTATTCAAAATGGCCACCGCTTTCATTGAACCAGCTTGAAGTCGTTGCGGCCATTAGTCGATGGCGGTATGCTCATTTTCTACAGAAATTAGTTGGTTCACATTTTAATGAGTTTTACAAGCTATTATTTTCAAGGTAGATAAAAACTTATGACGGGTTTAAGTCTGAATTTCCTTAGGGCTAATCTTCAGCTGTAATGAATGCTGGTATACACTATAGCAACAATCTTGACGGAGACTAATGATTACAGCATGTTCTAAACTTGAAATAACATAAAATTAGTATAATTGGGCCAAGCAGGTTAGATTAGATTATTCTAGATATGATTCAGTGAGGTAGATAGTAAAAGGAAATCATTTGTACTTGAAAATGCATCCTTTAGCAAAACAACATCTAGAATGAATATATGTATATTGATCCGACTTATTGATTGACTACTTTTTATTAAAAAATAAAACTCTCTAAGGTAACATAGATGTGTGTTTCTTTTTCAGGAGTTTGACCAAGAAATGAACGATACTCTACAGATATGCGCAGATTTGACGAAAGTTCTCGTTCTGTAAATGCAATATTATATTTATATATATATATATATATATATATATATATATATATATATATATATATATATATATATATATATATATATGTATATATATGTGTGTGTTACTAATATGAATAGTAAATTAGAATTTTAGTTTTTTAAATGTTCTTTTCTTAATATATTGGATTTTCATTAATTTTAATTTTATTTTAAATGATAAAGTATGGTTAAATAAATAATTTAAATACTTGGTTAAGTTTCACAGGTTTTTATTAAAACGACAATTGTTTCGACTGTTAGGTCATCTTCAGGTCTAATACATTTTACTCTATTTACATGTTTATATATATATATATATATATATATATATATATATATATATATATATATATATATATATATATATATATATATATATGTAGGTCTTATTATCTAAATTTTATATTAAGGAGTGGGGAGTTACTGACATCAACTTGTTCATTGCCAATGGGTTTTGAAGAATTTACTGCTTTTCTTATTTCTAGATTTTCCAGGTAATTTAATTTTAAGCTATTGTTTTCAATGTGTAAGCTTTTAAGTTCTGCAAGAGAATGGTTATATTGTTTACAATGTTGGGATATTCGAGTTAAGTTGGTGTCGGCACCTATTGCTTTAATATGTTCTTTTAATCGGATTGCGAAATTTCTACGGGTCTGGCCAATATATAATGCTTCACATTCTTTGCAATTTATTTGATAGACGCCGGTTTTATTTAATTTATCTGTTGAGGGTTTCTCATTGTTTAATATTTTTCCTAACGTTATTTTGTTGCTACTTATGGTTTTTATGTCAAGTTTTTTTAATTGCGTTGAAATTGTTTGAGTGGTTTTGGGAATGTAATTAAGATAGTACCAGTGTGTAGTCTTTGATTCTTGTGATGGTGTGTAGATTTTTTGAATGATTTGTTTTTTATTCTTTTTCTTTAATAATTTGTCTATTAACTCTATTGAATAGCCATTGTTAATAGCAATTTGTTTTATTGTGTTTACTTCATCTTTATAATTTATTTCATTTAACGGGATATTTACTAGTCTATGTAACATACTATGGAATGCAGACATTTTTATTATATGAGATTGGTTAGAGTTGGCTGGTATAATGGTATCGGTAAATGTTGGTTTTCTATATATGTTGTATTCGAATTGGTTATTATTGTTGGTTATTGTTATGTCGAGGAAGTTTATGGATTTATTTTCTTCTTTTTCTAATGTAAATTTAATGATGTTGTTTATGTAAGTAAGAAAGTGATCTAATTGTCTGTAGGTTCCTGTCCAAATGGAAAAAATATCGTCTACATAGTGGGTCCAAAATTTGATGTGTTTTGTAAGTTGGTTTGTAGTGTTAAAAATGTTTTTTTCAAAATGGTTCATGTATAATTTAGCGAATAATGGGGACATTGGTGAACCCATTGGTAGCCCTTTGGTTTGCATGTAAAATTTGTTATTAAATTGAAGGTAGTTTTGGTTAAGACAGAGGTCAGTTATTGATAGAAGTTCTTGTGCTTCTTGATTTGAGCATTGGCTATTTAAAAGTTTATCGAGAAGAATGTCTTTTAATTCTGGGATAGGGATTGATGTGAAAAGACTTTTTACATCAAATGAAATAAATTTGCAGCTGAAATCTAATTTGATGTTTTTTAAATTGTCGATTAATTAGAACGTGTTTTTAATAGAATATGTTGATTCAAAGTTTAGTAGTGTTGGTAGTATTTTGTTTAATTTTTTACAAATTTTATAAGCAGGGGCGTTTATATATGATACAATAGGTCTCATAGGGCACTCTGGTTTATGCAATTTCGGTAACGTGTACAAGATTGGGGCTTTAGGATTTAGGTTTTTGAGAAAGTACCTGTCGTTGTTATTGAGAATTTTTGGGCAGTTTTTTAATACATGTTGCACTTCAATTTGAAATTCCGGGGTTGGATCCTTCTTGACTGGTAGGCATCCACTTTCAGTTAATAGTTCTTCGGTTTTTTTAATATATTCTAATTTGTTCATGATAGTGATGGTGTTACCTCTGTCTGCTTTGCATAGTATTAAGTCTTCGTTGATGAGTTTCTCTTTGATATTGTTGATTGTTTCTTTTGTTTAACAATTTAAAGTCTTGTGTTAGGTTTTTCGATATTTGACATTTCAGTGGAAATGATACTTCTTGGTTGTTTATTTTCGTAAGGCTGATTTCAGAGCAGACTGCTAGTTGTTCGTAATCTGATTGTTTTGGATTTGAATGTGGGAACTATTTGAGACCTTTTTCCAACATCTCTGTTTCTTCCATGGTGAATATGGTTTGGGTTTTTTAATCTTGGGTAGAAGTTTTGAGTAGAAATTGGTTTTCCGTTTGGATTTGTTTGTTTGGTATATTTTTGTTGGGTAATCTTTTATTGTACAATTAATAGTTTATTTAATTTTTCGTTTTAATTTCTGTATTGTAAAGATGTTTTGTACTGGATTTCTTCGCGTAGTTCTTTATCAATTATGTCAAATTCCAAGGGATGTAGACGGTAGATGGATGTATTGTGGATAGTTTTAAGGTGCAAGCTGAGGTTGTTTCTCCTGACATACCATTTTTTCATTTCCAAAGATATCCAGTAACGGTATGCTTTTTTTCTTGTTAGTTGGGCTTCTCTTGATTGGTTTTTCACTATCATTTTCATGTATTTAGGAATAATGTTTAATTTTAGGCACTGTTTATTATACCAAATATGGTTGGACCTTGTTTTAAACTTGAGTAGAGTTTTCATGTATATTACCACTAATTTTGTTGTACTTGAACTTTTAATTATATTTATAAAAGTTGTGGTTGGAGTTTCGTGAAACATTTTATTAATAAAGTATGGATTGGAAATAATGGCCAGTTAATATTAACGTGTTTTTGAACCTGTGTTCATGATTTAGATGTTAGCGAACCTCTGAATCTTATTAAATTGATCAATGATAGTTCTTTAAACATAATGATTCGTTTGAATAACTATAAAACAACTTTGTGCTGCACACTTCACAAGTCTGATTCAACCATAAAATTCGTTCAAAAAAATAGCTTTAGAGAGACAAAAGTCATTTGTTCTAATTTACTTTGCATTTTATACAGATCTGAATCGTCAGATAATAGCGATACTGCTATGAAATCATTGTCAATCAAAAATATGCAAGAGACATCGACTATATCCACAAAAGTCTCGGAACCAGATAGTTGCTCAATCGTCGCAAAATCCACTGATTTATCCAAGACATCTTCTATTTGTTCAATAGAAGATGAACAGTTCTCCCATATCATCCATTGTGAAATTTCTGATGAAGCTGCAACATCAACCATTATTGTCACTCCCACAACTACTCCTAAAGCCACTCTTACATTAAAATATAATTCTGATTGTCAGCCAAATATCAAAACGCTATTTTTTCACGAAAATATATTAGGAAATAAATGGAATATACGACCATCATTTCTATACCCGGATATTTCAAATAGGAGTCGATTTATATTTACGTCCTCAGTATCAACAGAAACCCAATATGGACCAGAAATGGATCTCCCTGGGTACGTAAAAATTTCTTTCGTTTACTATTATCGATTCTTTTCAAGAATAGTTGCTGGTACTATATTCATACGTACAATAAAAATAAATATATCTACAAACACGAACACAAGCACATAGACGTATACAGTCCCAGAATACTATCTTTTTTGTAATGATTTCCGCGGCGTTGGAATCGAGCGTCAGGTCAGTAAATTTTTAGTGTAAAAGTAACAAGTAGCATGGCAAAAGAAAATGGCCATTGATTTCGTAACACACGTATGGTAGGAATTTGTCAAATGAAGTAAAATATATTATACACACATTCAAATGAAAAGAATTTATGTTAGCTTTATGTAAATTATTTTTCATCATAACAGATAAATAGTGTTTTTTGTGTTAGTTATAAGCTGTTTTCACTTTCCATAAAATGATTCTAATTAGATTTTCTTATTCATTTAGTAGCAGAGATAGGACAATTAAGCCAACTCTTATACCATCGGTACTCGGTTTGGATAATTATCTATCTAAACTTTCTCTGAAGGAGAGCAATGTAGAAAACAAGTTCGAGAACCGAGTAGCACGAAACAATAAGATGTTTTCAATTTCAAGATTCACACGACAGAATAAAGTGTGCAAACCTCACGTGATAAATACAGTGTATGCCAAAAACCAGAAGAACATGAAGAAGAGATTAACTCTTACACTTTTGAACAGCTTTAACACACGAAATGAGAACATTTTATGTATCACTCTTTTGTATCCAGATGGAATGACAGTTGCCGGAAAATTTGCGGGCAGCGATACTATTGCGGTATGTATGATATATTTTCATTTTAAATTTGATTTCGTATCACCAAAATTTACTCCATTGTTTAAAAAATCGAAACCTCCGTAATCGTTGCTAGTAATATCAAAATACGCTGGCAATACTATACCAAAATTTTGCCAACGGGTAAAAAATATGTCTACATCTCGATATTACACATCAATGACTGATAATTGTTTGCTTTTAATAAAAATATAAGGAAATCACAAGGATTTTTAGTAGTGCAAAAAAAAAAAATCATTTTCATTCAACATATTGGCTTGGTTGGTAATATTTGTCGTAATTTTATTTTGATACATTTAATTTCTGTATATTAGTGCTTGGTTTTATTCCCAGTGAATTTTATTCATTTTAAAAGTACTAGGCATTCAAGTTGCATTTTTTCTAACACTAATGGAAGGATGCCTATCGATATAGTGATTAGCGTAATTAGATGTATGTGTTTTTTGGACGCTTGTTATGCCAATGGCACCAATCGTGGTCGTAAAATGAAAATACTTCATGCAGCTAATAGTAGTCTGGTAAGAATGTAAATTATCTGAGCCGTTCAAAGATATCTAATGTTAAGTTCACAATTAATCAAAACGGTTATTTTCAACATACATTTGTCGTATTTTAGTTGAGACAGTTTTCAAACATTTCAGCAATGCAGCTTTTCCCTAAATGCAAACGATCCATAAATTTTTGGCAGTAGGGCAAAATATGTACAATATCTGCAATGCACAAAACGCAAACATATATGTGGCAGACCAAAACATTATAACAAAGTATATAAAAACAACGATTTTCCATTTCAAAAATAAGATACGTTTTTAAAAATACCAATTATTTAAAATACATAATAGTTCTTATATGCATACATATTATCACGCCTAATCTCATCAAATGGTATTAAACATTTGATAAAGATGGCTCATTTACAATAATTAAATAACTATGGATGAGGCAGTAACAAGGAGATATCTAGATTTTTTTATATACTCGCACTCTATATAAATAAGTGATTTTATTTGCAGGATCTGATCAAAAAGATACAAGACAGTCAGCCAAGCCTGTTACAAAAGCCGCACGAAATCATGACTGTTTGTCCTTATCGGATTATAACAAGCATGCCTCGCACATTCACACTAATGGATATCGGTTTAAAAAGTAATTCATTCGTTGTAATAAGGATTTTATAGATTTATATTGAAAAATCGTAAGTTTTCCTTAAAATTAAAATTAAAATTGTCGTAAACTGTTCTGAAAATATTGAATCTTTAATAATTTTCATAACAATATTATAAACTATGTACTACAATAAAATTTTACTTTAATTCTAACAAAAATAGTTATTCTATATAACTTTACTAGGATCTGTAACCTTCAAAAGAATCTATAATACAAATCAGTAAGCTTCCATAATCATATAGAATTTGTATACATGATATTATTTTATATGATATAATTCTGTGTATACACAGAATAATATCATACGCAGTACTGTCACTAGATAATTATTTATGTTATTTAAAAAAATATTTTCCACATGTTATTATAAAATAAATAATGTATAAAATGCGAAAATAAATAAAATGAAAAGTGACCGTACACTGACTCCCTGTATTTCTGTATAGTATAGGAGCATTTTTTGTGTCGCATGAATGTATGTATGTGTACTAGACAGATGTATTGGAGTACCCTGAGATATTTGCCGACTTATCGAAGAGCTCAAGCAGTCGGTCGTATATCTGTAAGTATCTCAATAAAATTTTCTTTTATCGCCTTATCTCAAAGAAATATATAGTTTTTATACTTGTCCTCGCATGCGAATTGACACCAAATTTGGGATACATAAATAATTCCGTTCGTATATTAAATTCACTAGGCTCTTTTATTTCCGGATTTATTGGGCTCCAAAAAGACATAAGAATTTTTTTAAGAATATTAAAAGAAATTTATAAATCTTAAGGAAATACTTGTAGAAGCTATAGAATTTTACTAAATTTCTATAGTCAGTTATAGAATTTCTATATAAGACACAGAATAGGTAATCAGTTATATGCACAAATTAATTTAATCAATTTTCTCCTGACCAAGAATAAGTGGCACTTTATGTAGTTGGCATCTGACACATGATAGACTATTTTATTCCCTAAGGGAATAAAGTGAGGGAATAATGTAAATGGCAGCTATCTGACAACACATTATTATGAATGTTTTTCTCCTTGACAATAAATTGTTATGAATTTTTTTCATGGCGAGCTTGAATCTGTGAACGCATATCAATGAACGATAAATAAATTTTATTATTTAGATTTAAAAGTCGGGACGTCGAGAGATAAGTTTTGTATGCATTTCTGGAATAAATTTCGTTTTTCCCTCAACTGAAAATACCCTTGGTGAATAAGTTACAGTCACGGGAATAAAGCCATAGTTTATTCCTTTGATACATAAATAACTATTAAGTCCCGATACAAAGTGCTTAATATGCTTAATGCCTCCCTTTTACGCCGAGTCGGACGCATATGAATAAAATGTGTTTTTCCAGAAAACAAAAAGAAGTCTCACTTTACTGCTTGCATATTGTTTCTAAGGTCTAATACATAGAACAAAACTATGTTTCGATAATGCAAATTGCCTTTTTTGACCAAAACTGCATTAAATGCGGCAGAAGAAAAAT
Source organism: Nebria salina (assembly GCA_944039245.1). Lineage (NCBI taxonomy): Eukaryota > Metazoa > Arthropoda > Insecta > Coleoptera > Carabidae > Nebria > Nebria salina. The sequence continues at coordinate 7,066,501 of OX063288.1, forward strand.
CCGATTTGATATAATTACATTTTTAATCATTATACTATAGGTTGAGTTTCAAATAGGAACCGGAAAATAATTATCTTTCTGAACTCATATATAAGTTAAATGTTTCCTTGATCTTCAAGTCTAAATGGAATACTATCAATAAAATCAATCAAACATATAGTGCAAAACTTATTTTTGGCATTAATACAGAATACATATTCTCTTTTATAAAAGGCTACACAAAACAAGATGTCATACATGTAATGTGAAAAGTTTATAAAATAAATCTTTTTTTTATTAGTGTATGTTTTTGACACAAGACATTCTGCGTACCGGCAGCTTAAATATATTTTGAGTGTATTATGTGCATATTATTCGATACAAATCATATATACCGCGTTTCGATAGACTTCCGGTAAAAATAATATATTTTGTTGCACGTGGAACTTGTGTTCTGCAAGCGTTTGTTTGGCTTATAGATTTTATTCATAATTAGTTGTTCGTCTTCTAAAATATCAAATATGTACTTTAATAGCGAAATAAAAAAAAATTAAATCATATTTTTATGCAAATATAATGTTCAAATTAATTATTTTATGAAATCTATTATTTTATGCATAACCATAAATACAATAAAACGTAGGTAAAACAAAAGAAAGGAGATATTCGTAAAATCGAATCATTTTCGTTATTTGCAGTAAATAATGGTAGTAGCTTAGATTAAATCTATGTAAATTGGATATTATTCAACGGATATATTTAAATTTCAGTAATTTAATTTACTGTTTGCTCAATTTTTAAAGACTAAGATATTAGATTACAACAATGGAACAATTTAACTCATCTACAAATGATTTCAGAATCCTAACGAAAACCATGGGTATGTTAAAAATATAAAATTGTTGGCTTATTGTCGTACTCTTATCTAAACGCATTCTGTATTACTTTTTCAGACCAAACAAATGAAAAGGCTAGAGCGATTTTGGAGTGCAATAAAAACGAATTGTGCGAAGCCATTACTTTTACAATGGTATGTTCAAATATAATAACTCTTACGTAGATTCATTTTATGAGATTTCCATTTTATTAATTACTTGTATTTATATAATTTAAGCTTAAAGTAAGTTTCTAGGATGCTTTATGCTTTGATTACTTGTAGGGCCGCGTTATGACTGCAAGCGGTGCTAAACCCAAATAGTATAGGGAGTTCTCCTAACCAGATTTTTGCATACTTATTAATAATTTATGATATTTAACATAATTTGGGAGTCCTGCATCATATTCAAATGATAACGCGGCCCTAATTACTTGCTATCGTGACGATATTTGCTGAATTAAAATATAAATAAGATATTAAAGGATCAATAATGTAAAAATGAATTAGTACAGTAGAAAACGTACTAAACATAAAAAGAATTGTAGCTAAATGCAACTTTAGAAAATGCATTCTATGAAAATTCAGTATAAAGTGGGCTTTCAAAGCGAATTGTAACAAATGGTTCATTTATAAAAATGCACGAAAAATTCTGGTATTAAATTCGTTTTATTTATGTTACGTTACAAAAGGAAATAATATATATATATATATATATATATATATATATAAAGATTTGATTTATTTTATGTATCTGTACTATAATGATAGAAAATATCTTTATTCAAAATGGCCACCGCTTTCATTGAACCAGCTTGAAGTCGTTGCGGCCATTAGTCTATGGCGGTATGCTCATTTTCTACAGAAATTAGTTGGTTCACATTTTAATGAGTTTTACAAGCTATTATTTTCAAGGTAGATAAAAACTTATGACGGGTTTAAGTCTGAATTTCCTTAGGGCTAATCTTCAGCTGTAATTAATGCTGGTATACACTATAGCAACAATCTTGACGGAGACTAATGATTACAGCATGTTCTAAACTTGAAATAACATAAAATTAGTATAATTGGGCCAAGCCGGTTAGATTAGATTATTCTAGATATGATTCAGTGAGGTAGATAGTAAAAGGAAATCATTTGTACTTGAAAATGCATCCTTTAGCAAAACAACATCTAGAATGAATATATGTATATTGATCCGACTTATTGATTGACTACTTTTTATTAAAAAATAAAACTCTCTAAGGTAACATAGATGTGTGTTTCTTTTTCAGGAGTTTGACCAAGAAATGAACGATACTCTACAGATATGCGCAGATTTGACGAAAGTTCTCGTTCTGTAAGTGCAATATTATATTTATATATATATATATATATATATATATATATATATATATATATATATATATATATATATATATATATATATATATATATATATATGTGTGTGTTACTAATATGAATAGTAAATTAGAATTTTAGTTTTTTAAATGTTCTTTTCTTAATATATTGGATTTTCATTAATTTTAATTTTATTTTAAATGATAAAGTATGGTTAAATAAATAATTTAAATACTTGGTTAAGTTTCACAGGTTTTTATTAAAACGAAAATTGTTTCGACTGTTAGGTCATCTTCAGGTCTAATACATTTTACTCTATTTACATGTTATATATATATATATATATATATATATATATATATATATATATATATATATATATATATATATATATATATATATGTAGGTCTTATTATCTAAATTTTATATTAAGGAGTGGGGAGTTACTGACATCAACTTGTTCATTGCCAATGGGTTTTGAAGAATTTACTGCTTTTCTTATTTCTAGATTTTCCAGGTAATTTAATTTTAAGCTATTGTTTTCAATGTGTAAGCTTTTAAGTTCTGCAAGAGAATGGTTATATTGTTTACAATGTTGGGATATTCGAGTTAAGTTGGTGTCGGCACCTATTGCTTTAATATGTTCTTTTAATCGGATTGCGAAATTTCTACGGGTCTGGCCAATATATAATGCTTCACATTCTTTGCAATTTATTTGATAGACGCCGGTTTTATTTAATTTATCTGTTGAGGGTTTCTCATTGTTTAATATTTTTCCTAACGTTATTTTGTTGCTACTTATGGTTTTTATGTCAAGTTTTTTTAATTGCGTTGAAATTGTTTGAGTGGTTTTGGGAATGTAATTAAGATAGTACCAGTGTGTAGTCTTTGATTCTTGTGATGGTGTGTAGATTTTTTGAATGATTTGTTTTTTATTCTTTTTCTTTAATAATTTGTCTATTAACTCTATTGAATAGCCATTGTTAATAGCAATTTGTTTTATTGTGTTTACTTCATCTTTATAATTTATTTCATTTAACGGGATATTTACTAGTCTATGTAACATACTATGGAATGCAGACATTTTTATTATATGAGATTGGTTAGAGTTGGCTGGTATAATGGTATCGGTAAATGTTGGTTTTCTATATATGTTGTATTCGAATTGGTTATTATTGTTGGTTATTGTTATGTCGAGGAAGTTTATGGATTTATTTTCTTCTTTTTCTAATGTAAATTTAATGATGTTGTTTATGTAAGTAAGAAAGTGATCTAATTGTCTGTAGGTTCCTGTCCAAATGGAAAAAATATCGTCTACATAGTGGGTCCAAAATTTGATGTGTTTTGTAAGTTGGTTTGTAGTGTTAAAAATGTTTTTTTCAAAATGGTTCATGTATAATTTAGCGAATAATGGGGACATTGGTGAACCCATTGGTAGCCCTTTGGTTTGCATGTAAAATTTGTTATTAAATTGAAGGTAGTTTTGGTTAAGACAGAGGTCAGTTATTGATAGAAGTTCTTGTGCTTCTTGATTTGAGCATTGGCTATTTAAAAGTTTATCGAGAAGAATGTCTTTTAATTCTGGGATAGGGATTGATGTGAAAAGACTTTTTACATCAAATGAAATAAATTTGCAGCTGAAATCTAATTTGATGTTTTTTAAATTGTCGATTAATTAGAACGTGTTTTTAATAGAATATGTTGATTCAAAGTTTAGTAGTGTTGGTAGTATTTTGTTTAATTTTTTACAAATTTTATAAGCAGGGGCGTTTATATATGATACAATAGGTCTCATAGGGCACTCTGGTTTATGCAATTTCGGTAACGTGTACAAGATTGGGGTTTTAGGATTTAGGTTTTTGAGAAAGTACCTGTCGTTGTTATTGACAATTTTTGGGCAGTTTTTTAATACATGTTGCACTTCAATTTGAAATTCCGGGGTTGGATCCTTCTTGACTGGTAGGCATCCACTTTCAGTTAATAGTTCTTCGGTTTTTTTAATATATTCTAATTTGTTCATGATAGTGATGGTGTTACCTCTGTCTGCTTTGCATAGTATTAAGTCTTCGTTGATGAGTTTCTCTTTGATATTGTTGATTGTTTCTTTTGTTTAACAATTTAAAGTCTTGTGTTAGGTTTTTCGATATTTGACATTTCAGTGGAAATGATACTTCTTGGTTGTTTATTTTCGTAAGGCTGATTTCAGAGCAGACTGCTAGTTGTTCGTAATCTGATTGTTTTGGATTTGAATGTGGGAACTATTTGAGACCTTTTTCCAACATCTCTGTTTCTTCCATGGTGAATATGGTTTGGGTTTTTTAATCTTGGGTAGAAGTTTTGAGTAGAAATTGGTTTTCCGTTTGGATTTGTTTGTTTGGTATATTTTTGTTGGGTAATCTTTTATTGTACAATTAATAGTTTATTTAATTTTTCGTTTTAATTTCTGTATTGTAAAGATGTTTTGTACTGGATTTCTTCGCGTAGTTCTTTATCAATTATGTCAAATTCCAAGGGATGTAGACGGTAGATGGATGTATTGTGGATAGTTTTAAGGTGCAAGCTGAGGTTGTTTCTCCTGACATACCATTTTTTCATTTCCAAAGATATCCAGTAACGGTATGCTTTTTTTCTTGTTAGTTGGGCTTCTCTTGATTGGTTTTTCACTATCATTTTCATGTATTTAGGAATAATGTTTAATTTTAGGCACTGTTTATTATACCAAATATGGTTGGACCTTGTTTTAAACTTGAGTAGAGTTTTCATGTATATTACCACTAATTTTGTTGTACTTGAACTTTTAATTATATTTATAGAAGTTGTGGTTGGAGTTTTGTGAAACATTTTATTAATAAAGTATGGATTGGAAATAATGGCCAGTTAATATTAACGTGTTTTTGAACCTGTGTTCATGATTTAGATGTTAGCGAACCTCTGAATCTTATTAAATTGATCAATGATAGTTCTTTAAATATAATGATTCATTTGAATAACTATAAAACAACTTTGTGCTGCACACTTCACAAGTCTGATTCAACCATAAAATTCGTTCAAAAAAATAGCTTTAGAGAGACAAAAGTCATTTGTTCTAATTTACTTTGCATTTTATACAGATCTGAATCGTCAGATAATAGCGATACTGCTATGAAATCATTGTCAATCAAAAATATGCAAGAGACATCGACTATATCCACAAAAGTCTCGGAACCAGATAGTTGCTCAATCGTCGCAAAATCCACTGATTTATCCAAGACATCTTCTATTTGTTCAATAGAAGATGAACAGTTCTCCCATACCATCCATTGTGAAATTTCTGATGAAGCTGCAACATCAACCATTATTGTCACTCCCACAACTACTCCTAAAGCCACTCTTACATTAAAATATAATTCTGATTGTCAGCCAAATATCAAAACGCTATTTTTTCACGAAAATATATTAGGAAATAAATGGAATATACGACCATCATTTCTATACCCGGATATTTCAAATAGGAGTCGATTTATATTTACGTCCTCAGTATCAACAGAAACCCAATATGGACCAGAAATGAATCTCCCTGGGTACGTAAAAATTTCTTTCGTTTACTATTATCGATTCTTTTCAAGAATAGTTGCTGGTACTATATTCATACTTACAATAAAAATAAATATATCTACAAACACGAACACAAGCACATAGACGTATACAGTCCCAGAATACTATCTTTTTTGTAATGATTTCCGCGGCGTTGGAATCGAGCGTCAGGTCAGTAAATTTTTAGTGTAAAAGTAACAAGTAGCATGGCAAAAGAAAATGGCCATTGATTTCGTAACACACGTATGGTAGGAATTTGTCAAATGAAGTAAAATATATTATACACACATTCAAATGAAAAGAATTTATGTTAGCTTTATGTAAATTATTTTTCATCATAACAGATAAATAGTGTTTTTTGTGTTAGTTATAAGCTGTTTTCACTTTCCATAAAATGATTCTAATTAGATTTTCTTATTCATTTAGTAGCAGAGATAGGACAATTAAGCCAACTCTTATACCATCGGTACTCGGTTTGGATAATTATCTATCTAAACTTTCTCTGAAGGAGAGCAATGTAGAAAACAAGTTCGAGAACCGAGTAGCACGAAACAATAAGATGTTTTCAATTTCAAGATTCACACGACAGAATAAAGTGTGCAAACCTCACGTGATAAATACAGTGTATGCCAAAAACCAGAAGAACATGAAGAAGAGATTAACTCTTACACTTTTGAACAGCTTTAACACACGAAATGAGAACATTTTATGTATCACTCTTTTGTATCCAGATGGAATGACAGTTGCCGGAAAATTTGCGGGCAGCGATACTATTGCGGTATGTATGATATATTTTCATTTTAAATTTGATTTCGTATCACCAAAATTTACTCCATTGTTTAAAAAATCGAAACCTCCGTAATCGTTGCTAGTAATATCAAAATACGCTGGCAATACTATACCAAAATTTTGCCAACGGGTAAAAAATATGTCTACATCTCGATATTACACATCAATGACTGATAATTGTTTGCTTTTAATAAAAATATAAGGAAATCACAAGGATTTTTAGTAGTGCAAAAAAAAAATCATTTTCATTCAACATATTGGCTTGGTTGGTAATATTTGTCGTAATTTTATTTTGATACATTTAATTTCTGTATATTAGTGCTTGGTTTTATTCCCAGTGAATTTTATTCATTTTAAAAGTACTAGGCATTCAAGTTGCATTTTTTCCAACACTAATGGAAGGATGCCTATCGATATAGTGATTAGCGTAATTAGATGTATGTGTTTTTTGGACGCTTGTTATGCCAATGGCACCAATCGTGGTCGTAAAATGAAAATACTTCATGCAGCTAATAGTAGTCTGGTAAGAATGTAAATTATCTGAGCCGTTCAAAGATATCTAATGTTAAGTTCACAATTAATCAAAACGGTTATTTTCAACATACATTTGTCGTATTTTAGTTGAGACAGTTTTCAAACATTTCAGCAATCCAGCTTTTCCCTAAATGCAAACGAACCATAAATTTTTGGCAGTAGGGCAAAATATGTACAATATCTGCAATGCACAAAACGCAAACATATATGTGGCAGACCAAAACATTATAACAAAGTATATAAAAACAACGATTTTCCATTTCAAAAATAAGATACGTTTTTAAAAATACCAATTATTTAAAATACATAATAGTTCTTATATGCATACATATTATCACGCCTAATCTCATCAAATGGTATTAAACATTTGATAAAGATGGCTCATTTACAATAATTAAATAACTATGGATGAGGCAGTAACAAGGAGATATCTAGATTTTTTTATATACTCGCACTCTATATAAATAAGTGATTTTATTTGCAGGATCTGATCAAAAAGATACAAGACAGTCAGCCAAGCCTGTTACAAAAGCCGCACGAAATCATGACTGTTTGTCCTTATCGGATTATAACAAGCATGCCTCGCACATTCACACTAATGGATATCGGTTTAAAAAGTAATTCATTCGTTGTAATAAGGATTTTATAGATTTATATTGAAAAATCGTAAGTTTTCCTTAAAATTAAAATTAAAATTGTCGTAAACTGTTCTGAAAATATTGAATCTTTAATAATTTTCATAACAATATTATAAACTATGTACTACAATAAAATTTTACTTTAATTCTAACAAAAATAGTTATTCTATATAACTTTACTAGGATCTGTAACCTTCAAAAGAATCTATAATACAAATCAGTAAGCTTCCATAATCATATAGAATTTGTATACATGATATTATTTTATATGATATAATTCTGTGTATACACAGAATAATATCATACGCAGTACTGTCACTAGATAATTATTTGTTATTTAAAAAAATATTTTCCACATGTTATTATAAAATAAATAATGTATAAAATGCGAAAATAAATAAAATGAAAAGTGACCGTACACTGACTCCCTGTATTTCTGTATAGTATAGGAGCATTTTTTGTGTCGCATGAATGTATGTATGTGTACTAGACAGATGTATTGGAGTACCCTGAGATATTTGCCGACTTATCGAAGAGCTCAAGCAGTCGGTCGTATATCTGTAAGTATCTCAATAAAATTTTCTTTTATCGCCTTATCTCAAAGAAATATATAGTTTTTATACTTGTCCTCGCTCGCGAATTGACACCAAATTTGGGATACATAAATAATTCCGTTCGTATATTAAATTCACTAGGCTCTTTTATTTCCGGATTTATTGGGCTCCAAAAAGACATAAGAATTTTTTTAAGAATATTAAAAGAAATTTATAAATCTTAAGGAAATACTTGTAGAAGCTATAGAATTTTACTAAATTTCTATAGTCAGTTATAGAATTTCTATATAAGACACAGAATAGGTAATCAGTTATATGCACAAATTAATTTAATCAATTTTCTCCTGACCAAGAATAAGTGGCACTTTATGTAGTTGGCATCTGACACATGATAGACTATTTTATTCCCTAAGGGAATAAAGTGAGGGAATAATGTAAATGGCAGCTATCTGACAACACATTATTATGAATGTTTTTCTCCTTGACAATAAATTGTTATGAATTTTTTTCATGGCGAGCTTGAATCTGTGAACGCATATCAATGAACGATAAATAAATTTTATTATTTAGATTTAAAAGTCGGGACGTCGAGAGATAAGTTTTGTATGCATTTCTGGAATGAATTTCGTTTTTCCCTCAACTGAAAATACCCTTGGTGAATAAGTTACAGTCACGGGAATAAAGCCATAGTTTATTCCTTTGATACATAAATAACTATTAAGTCCCGATACAAAGTGCTTAATATGCTTAATGCCTCCCTTTTACGCCGAGTCGGACGCATATGAATAAAATGTGTTTTTCCAGAAAACAAAAAGAAGTCTCTCTTTACTGCTTGCATATTGTTTCTAAGGTCTAATACATAGAACAAAACTATGTTTCGATAATGCAAATTGCCTTTTTTGACCAAAACTGCATTAAATGCGGCAGAAGAAAAATCCGATTTGATATAATTACATTTTTAATCATTATACTATAGGTTGAGTTTCAAATAGGAACCGGAAAATAATTATCTTTCTGAACTCATATATAAGTTAAATGTTTCCTTGATCTTCAAATCTAAATGGAATACTATCAATAAAATCAATCAAACATATAGTGCAAAACTTATTTTTGGCATTAATACAGAATACATATTCTCTTTTATAAAAGGCTACACAAAACAAGATGTCATACATGTAATGTGAAAAGTTTATAAAATAAATCTTTTTTTTATTAGTGTATGTTTTTGACACAAGACATTCTGCGTACCGGCAGCTTAAATATATTTTGAGTGTATTATGTGCATATTATTCGATACAAATCATATATACCGCGTTTCGATAGACTTCCGGTAAAAATAATATATTTTGTTGCACGTGGAACTTGTGTTCTGCAAGCGTTTGTTTGGCTTATAGATTTTATTCATAATTAGTTGTTCGTCTTCTAAAATATCAAATATGTACTTTAATAGCGAAATAAAAAAAAATTAAATCATATTTTTATGCAAATATAATGTTCAAATTAATTATTTTATGAAATCTATTATTTTATGCATAACCATAAATACAATAAAACGTAGGTAAAACAAAAGAAAGGAGATATTCGTAAAATCGAATCATTTTCGTTATTTGCAGTAAATAATGGTAGTAGCTTAGATTAAATCTATGTAAATTGGATATTATTCAACGGATATATTTAAATTTCAGTAATTTAATTTACTGTTTGCTCAATTTTTAAAGACTAAGATATTAGATTACAACAATGGAACAATTTAACTCATCTATAAATGATTTCAGAATCCTAACGAAAACCATGGGTATGTTAAAAATATAAAATCGTTGGCATATTGTCTTACTCTTATCTAAACGCATTCTGTATTACTTTTTCAGATCAAATAAATGAAAAGGCTAGAGCGATTTTGGAGAGCAATAAAAACGAATTGTGCAAAGCCATTACTTTTACAATGGTATGTTCAAATATTATAACCCTTACGTAGATTCGTTTTATGAGATTTTCATTTTATTATTTACTTGTATTTATATAATTTAAGCTTAAAGTAAGTTTCTAGGAAGCTTTATGCTTTGATTACATGCAGGGCCGCGTTATGACTGCAAGCGGTCCTAAGCCCAAATAGTATAGGGAGTTCTCCTAACCAGATTTTTGCATACTTATTAATAATTTATGATATTTAACATAATTTGGGAGTCCTGCATCAGAACACAGTGGGTTCAAATGATAACGCGGTCCTAATTACTTGCTATCGTGACGATATTTGCTGGATTAAAATATAAATAAGATATTAAAAGATCAATAATGTATAAGTGAATTAGTACTGTAGAAAACATACAAAACATAAAAAATTATAGCTAAATGCAACTTTAGAAAATACATTTCAGGACAATTCAGCATAAAGGAGGCTTTCAAAGCGAATTGTAACAAATGGTTCATTTATAAAAATGCACGAAGAATTCTGGTATTAAATTCATTTTATTTATGTTACGTTACAAAGAGAAATAAAAAAACATCTGCATGTCATACACCGAACTTTCTTATACGCATATGGGTTAAACCAAATCGTAGTTTCATTATTTTTCTAATTTATAATATTTGTTCTGACCTTTGGAACACTTTTACGCTAAATTTATTTCTTTGAATAAATATAAAATGTCAAACAAATTATTTAAGTCTGTTTTTTTGTTTTGATAAACAATTGACTGGCGCAGATGATACGATTTATGTAAAATTAAATGTAATATGAAGAAATTTCAAGAGCCATTTTCTTGTTTCCAGAACCGTTTGAGAAAAAAAGTTTCGAAAAAAAGTTGTACAAATCTATATCTATAATTTTTACGGTAATAATTTTTCTGTAACTGCAACCATTTTTGGGTAATTGCTGAAACTGCAAAAAATGACTAGAGTAAACATTCACTTCCGGTCGGAACATTGTTTTCAAAAATAAAAGGTTTTCTTGCCAGGTATATACAAATCTTAAGTTTAAAATTTCATAATTTTCTTTTTAGCCGTTTGGGCTGTAGAGCGCTCATACATACACACACACACACACACACACACACAAACACACACACAGACGGACGTCATTCCAAAAATAGTTGGAATCGATTCAGGGAAGGTCAAAACGTATATATCCGTTAAAATCTGGAGATCGAAATTTTTCATGATTACAATACTTACTTATACTGCGTATAAGAAAGTAAATATATAGATATATATATATATATATATATATATATATATATATATATATATATATATATATACATATATTTATATATATATATATATATATATATATATATATATATATATATATATATATATATATATATTTGATTTATTTGATGTATCTGTATTATAATGATGGAAAATAACTTTATTCAAAATGGTCACCGCTTCATCACCGTTATCTTTGAAGGAGATTGCCCATGGATCCCCATGAGGTAAAACATTATCTTGTGCAGTCCCTCACAAGTTAAAGAACCCTAGGCATTTCATGAACGGCCACTTTTCGCTCAGTTCTCCATTCGCGTTTCAAAGATTACAGTAATCTTTTAAATATTACTGCTAATATTAATTGGGTATTAAAGCAACAATCTTGGTGGAGACTTATGATTACAGCATGTTCTAAACTTGAAATAACATAAAATTAGTGTCTGTAGGCCAAACAGGTTAGATTAGACTATTCTAGATATGATTCAGTGTGGTAGATAGTAACAGGAAATCATTTGTACTTGAACACGTATCCTTTAGCTAAACTGCATCTGGAATGAATATGTGATTTATTTTTAAAATTTAGATTCTCCTCTGAAAGTGTCGCCAAATTACATTGATTGACTTCTTTTTGTTAAAAAATAAAAATCACTAAGGTAACATAGATGTGTGTTTCTTTTTCAGGAGTTTGACCAAGAAATGAACGATACTCTACAGATATGCGCAGATTTGACAAAATTTCTCATTCTGTAAGTGCAATATTATATTTGTGTTACTAATATGAATATTAAATTAGAATTTAAGTTTTTTAAATGTTCTTTTCCTAATATATTGGATTTTCATTAATTTTAATTTATTTTTAAATCATAAAGTTTAAATTGGAAATAATGGCCTGTTAATAATAACGTGTTTCTAAATTTTTTGTTCATGTTAAGTTAATAGCGAACCGCTAAATCTTATTAGATTGATCAATGATAGTTCCTTAAACATAATGATTCATTTGAATAACTATAAAACAACTTTGTGCTGCACACTTCACAAGTCTGATTCAACCATAAAATTCGTTCAAAAAAGTATCTTTAGAGAGACAAGTCATTTGGTCTAATTTACTTTGCATTTTATACAGATCTGAATCATCAGATAATAGCGATACTGCTATGAAATCATTGCCAATCAAAAATATGCAAGGAACATCGACTATATCCACAAATGTCTCGGAACCAGATAGTTGTTCAATCGTCGCAAAATCCACTGATTTATCCAAGACATCTTCTATTTGTTCAATAGAAGATGAACAGTTCTCCCATACCATCCATTGTGAAATTTCTGATGAAGCTGCAACATCAACCATTATTGTCACTCCCACAACTACTCCTAAAGACACTCTTACATTTAAATATAATTCTGATCGTCAGCCAAATATCAAAACTCTATTTTTTCATGAAAATATATTAGGAAATAAATGGAATCTGCGACCATCATTTTCATACCCGGATATTTCAAATAGGCGGCGATTTATATTTACGTCCTCAGTATCAACACAAACCCAATATGATCATGGAATGGATCTCTCCGGGTACGTAAAAATTCTTTCGTCTACAATTATCGACTCTCTTCAAGAATATTTGCTGGTAATTTATATTTACAATAGAAAAAACATTTACAAAAAAAAAATTATCATTGACGTTTAACAAACTAAAATAGACAATTTAAATGCACCTTTTAATGTCGTCTGACATTTATTTAGAATTTTTGAGTGGCATATTACATCACAATTATGTTATTCATTTATCACAGTCAAATTTCAACATTTGTTATTTTTTATAAGCATTACATGCTATTAACTGCCATATTCATAGAGAAAATATACTTATATTAAAGAAATACTAAATTTCCAACCACTTTTAATTCATGCAACAACTACATAAGACTACATAATTTTTTTTTATCAAATCTATTCTTTGTTTAAAATTAAACACTTGGTAAGTAAGTGTTGCACTCTTGCATAACC